>OX463850.1:9907735-10346965 GCA_949825065.1 Odontocerum albicorne
GAAATATTTTTATAAATAACTTTTTCATTCATCACTTAAGAAGTAAACATAAATTTTCTATCTGAATTTTTGAACACTAAAAAGAGATTCTACAGATTTTTTTAATACTGTCATATGTAAGATTGTGATTCAGAAATATCTCACCTACTTCTTTAAACAAACCTATCATTTTCAAGTAACCATTCAAATCTAATTGAAAAATGCCTATCTTCAAATCCGGGAGTGGCGGACTCGATTCCCTTGGACACACATACTCGTATATTTTTTAAAAAGGGTTCTCTTTTTCATTTAAGGTGTGTTTTAGGTTGGTTGAAAGATATAGCCACATAGCAATAAACTGCCCAGGGTCCACTATTTACAACGAAAGTGCATTACAATAAAATAATGCCATAATTTTGTGAAGTTTATTTACGTTTTTGACTAGCATTAAAAAATTACGTATTTTTTTAAATGTGTTCAATATAATGAATTATATTGAACACATTTTTAAAAATACAAAAGTTTGTTTCAAGTTCGTTGAAAATTATTTCAATGTATTCATCTTCGACAAACTACCATACATAAATTACAAGAGATCTCCATTTCATTTTCACTCATGGGGTTGACCATACCATATATTAAGGATAAATAACAAAATTACGACGACCTCTTTGAACAGGTACCAAACAATCGCGAAACTTTTGCAGTATCAAAATAAAATATTTATCTCGTCGGCCATATAATGCAATCGGAAACATGACATCCAATTAAGAAGGGATGTACAAACGAGATATCGCAGAGATGCTGAGAAAGAAAAAGAACAGTCCCATCAGAGAGGCTGGGAAAGAAAAATAAGAACTGAACCCCTGCATGTGGTCTGGGGTCCCTGTCCACCGAAGGTATAACTGTCAGATGCTGAGAAATGTATTCAAGATGTTGTAATTTACGATACAATCATTTATAAGGAATTATCGCACCGCAGTCAATGGTTTTATGACCATTTTCTTAATAAAACACATTTTTGAAATCAATGTTTGTGGATTGAATTTATTTCAGAATTTGTGGTAGAAAAGTTTTATAATTATTTATTTTATTACTAACCATCTATCACTGGGAACTTTTTTTGAATTTTAAGAATTGACAAAGTTGAAACGTATTACCATTCCACAACAGTCAATAAACCCCATAATGATCTAACAAACTTTGAAAGCTCAATAAACCTCAAGAAACTCAATAAACCTCATAATGGTCTAAAAAACAATTAGGTACAACACATTCGCAAAAATGTTATTTTCAAGAAAAAACTATTCCAAACGATTATGTTCAAGGGTTGTTAAAAAGAGTCCACTCTATATCCATATTGATTAATTTAATTTTAAAATTTCCACAGTCTTCCTTTCAAAGTAAGAAGTACATTCATTGCACTATATTGATATCATATTAGACTATCTAATAGTTCATCCTAGGTTATCTGCATTAAAATAGGAAAAATCACTTATTTTTTTCATTTTTTTTTTCAATCTTAAAATCCTGGAACTAAATTGTAACTACAAGTATTGTGTTATTTTTTTATTGTTTCCAGATAAAGAGATTAAAAAAAATATTAGCACAAAACAAGAATTAATTTTTCTAAATACGATTCAAATTTGTTGAAAAATATCACACAACACAGTCCTATTATATTTCATAGTAATAATTTACTTTTAAAAAATTATTCTGATAAATATGGATTAATTTTTACTTAGCTTCATTATTTATCCTCACCTATTTTATATTGATCCATAATATAATAAAAAAATTTACAATTAACATCTTCAACAATTTTATAAGTTTCATAAGATTGCTTAAAATAATTATTATATCTAAAAATTATTCCTCTATTTATCTTCAAATAAATCATGATTAATACTTGAGAAATATATATTTAAATATATATTCATGAAATATATACAAGGCACAACAAGGTTTGAAAAATGTGATATGACCAAATGGTTCAAATTCTGAAAGAAAGAACCATGAAAAATATTGAAAATAAGATAGCAAAGATATGGGGCACAAACTAAAGAAGTTTATTTGAATAGAAAAAAAACCAAAATCTATTTCCTCTGCCTACTCCAATAAGAATATAGCGTTAAGGCAATCATAACGACGACATATCTATGTTAATTTCCTTCTCTCGTATTATTATTTAAAGTGCTTACGTAATTAAAAACCTTAAGTAATAAATCATAAAATTATAATTGATTGAACACTCAGTGTTCACTTTAAGCCACGCATGCGCCCCTGCGACCGGAAACATTAGGGGTAGATTCTAGCCATGTGCCATTCCCCTCGTTCTAAAGTGCTGAAGGGATGAAGCAAATGGGGTAAGGAAAGTTTATACAGTCAACTACGGAATGAAACCGAGTGTTTTCTTCCCGCTCTCGACAACAAGGAAACAATATACGAAGTGAGATGTAAAAATCTCACTTCAGTGGATTTCTTGAACACAATGCTATGGGGTGGAATTATTTACCCCTCTCAAAAAGGAGTTGGGTAGAAGTGTAAAGGGATCGATAGAGCCAAAATGTTGAATTCAAGGAAAAGGCCTGGGCTAGAGTTTTCACTGTCAACTCTCAAATATAATTTATATTCCATATTTTTTAAGTGTTTAATTTTATTGTTCAAAAATACTTGTATGTATATGATTAATCGAAATCAAATGTAAGAATCAAATATAATCAAACAATATTTTATATTATGCTGCACAACTTGGTAGGCTTATTGCAATATGACAATCTCATTCTCAACTAACCAATATCAGACGAAACTTAAAAAAAAGCTTAATTTCCACGGGAGTCAAACCTTGAACCCCCGGACTGGAAGGCAAGAGGCTTAGCAACTAGGCCACGTAGTTTATCTACGTGATTTAACTGAAAATATTGAATATTTTTCAAATTGCAAAATATTTGTCAGGCCTAACCTGTGCGGAGTTAAGAATTATAGGATTTTTTTTAAATCCTCAAGTATACATTTTTGTAAAATCATTAATCCATGACCCCCGCATTCCTTACCAAACTTCTCCGACTTCTGCATAAATTGCTCAATTTTATCTAATTACATTTGAAAACTACCGATCTTTATTATATTTAGATATATTTAAAAAAGTTAAATAAACAGTGTTTGATAAAATAAATTACAACGACCTTTATTATATTGTTTCTTGACTAATGATTTGAGAGTGTATACGTGTAAGGAGAGTTAATTTTTAATATCTTTAAAAATTTTTAAAATTCGTTGAGAATTAATCAAATATTCATACAAACTTTTAGCTTCTTGATCTTTCTATCACCTTATTCAATATATCGCACCAAGTATCAGTTATTTTTTTATATTAAATAACAATTTCTTTCATAAATATTCATGTAGTAAATTGAATTTAGTTTTCTTAAATCAATTTCGGTTTTTTACAAACAATATTTTTAAATAATAAAACACTATAAATTTGAATTTGCAGCATTAGCATATTGAATGAAAAAGTTTCGAATTTTCAAGGCTTCAAATAAATAAATTTAAAAAAATTATGTGCTAATACCTCCATGGATTGAATAACTAATCGTGAATTATTACTTATTCTATAATCCGAAAATCCCACACTTGCGTTCAAGCCATAAATTATGTTTAAAACTTGACCTCAGCTCCAGGAAAATATCGGATTTTGTTCTTAAATCAATGTTCGTTTGGTTTTCGTTACTTTTTAACCCATTAAATTTTAATAGTACATTCAAATCGGGACTCAATCGCATTATTTTATGCTTATCACTTATATTTAAATATTTTAAATTGTGATATAATTATCAAAGCATCTTAATATAAACGAACATAGCCGCGTGAAAGATGACGCGCTGAATTTGTTATATTTTATTGATTTGATCAATTAATCTATGATACACACATTTGCCAAAGGCTACACCTATGCACAAATGAATTTCTTAAGGACTAATCTATTTTTTATATTATAACTATGAACTTACTTAATCTCATTTGATATAATTTTATTAATCTTAATATTTAAATTTTAATTAATAGATAACACCTACATACTAGCTTAAAAGTAGATAACAATTTTTTATAACTAATTAATTCAAAACTAATTATTTAACACGTACATAGCCACTCGTTCAGACTACTTGCATTTCATCACATTTACTCAGACCTTGGTCCTTTCTGTTAATACTGTAGGTGGACTAGTCAGGCAACAGATGATGCTTTGGAAGCCTGTGCTTATAACGGAAAGGTACGTGTAGATTGGACTTACTCTCGTAAGCTTCCAGGGCAACGCTGAATTTATATGCTATACTCTACTCTTCAAACGACACATGCGTTTTTTATATATTTAAGATATCTATGTCATCTAAAAAACCAACTTTCAATTAAAATCTACTTAAAATAATTGAACTTTTCATCCACCAAAGCCTCCACAAATAGTTCACGAGTCAGAAGGCTGGGATGAACTATTCATAAATTTCTCATAATGATTATTTATACATGTGTTGTAATAAAGCAGAGTTTGGTCTGAGACTACTTCATACCATTCTTTGGTACTCGTAGTATACTTAAACTGTACTCCAAACTCCATTCTAACGGTGTTGTTCGTCTTAAGACCCAACACCTGATAGTTTCTTTATGTAAATGCTGGCAGTACTTATTTGTGAATGTTAATACGTCTCGTTTTGTACTTAAAAGTAGAACTTGTACGAGTATTTGTTGGTTGTCTTTAAAGTATCCTGCAAAGACCTAGAACGTGCAACTGCCTGATGTCAAGTACTCTATTCGCTTACTGATTCTGTGTTTTTGTTCGTAAAGTTGGACACGTGTTATACGATCAGTGTCAGTAAATAAACTTCGAAAAAAAAAACAATAAATTCAAAATTTAATAAATACAACATAAACATCATAAAATGACTTATAAAATAATATCCGAAATGTTGGATTTCGTTAATTATACTTTTATAAAATACTCGTATATCTCTACTACAAAATACTACAAAATATATCTCTACTACTGAATCTAGCCTGTACAAAAGTATATCACATATTTAATAACTTATAATTACCAAATAAATCTCTAAAACAATCACTTTATAAATAAAAGATAAGTATTATTACTTGGACTTAGCACGCTTTAAATTTGGTTATAAACTTTTTATAAAATGTGAATAACTTTTTAATTTTATTTGATATATTTTTCTTATTACCTATATTCAAATGGGTTAAACCATCATTTGTTAATTTTTCATCTCGTTTTAACATATCACTGAAGAATTTATATTTCACTCGCACTAATGTACGTATATATAACAGATGACAACAGTTCTCAAATATCTTACTGCCTATTGGGTACCAAAGGCTATATACTACATATATAATACTCAGCTGATGTTTTTTTAAGCCAACATAAGAGATAATCTATACGGCATCACGAAGAAAAGATCCGTAGAAGGAATTGTATAGGGAATCTTCTGGGACATGTTTTATCTTCTATGACAGAAATCGTAAACATTTTTTCAAAAAATAGAATATTATTTAAAATTCATATTAATATATCCCTCTTCATCCATCGTATCCTAATCAGATAAGATTTTTTACATCTCTGTCGTCTCTGTTTACCAGAATCGTTAATAAAAAAAAGAATATTTTATTGTATTGTATTACACTTTCATCGCATACTGTATAATTTGATGAGTTTATTCATGTGGCAATTTCTTCCAACAAACTAGAAAGGTTTTACGGAAACCGTGCGTGAAAACCAAACCAGAACCTTTTTGAAAAAATGTGTTCGGGTACCAACGGGTATCGAATGAACATCTTTCGGATTGTGAAACAGGCGTCTTACCAAACAGGCCTTGGGAGTTGATATTTAACCTCTATGAATTAAATTTCAGTCTTCGGTACTTTTTGTGAAATTGAAATATATTTATAGATATATTGGTACAGGCTTTTTTTACTTAGCACTCGCATTAATTTATTACTATCATGTTTATTTACATTTATGAATTCTTGAGCTTAATTCTGGTATCTTTGTTTCCTTTTTCCATTGATTTATAGAAAAAAAAACATGTATCCCTTTATCTGAAACAGCTATGCAATACTACAGTTCGGTTAATTTAAGTGAAATGCGATATCCAATCGAGTTTTTTCAAGGTATACACGTATTGTCTGCTTTTTTTTTAGTGTATGTTGGCCAATAACTCACAGGCTATATATTAATCCACTATATGTTTTCATTGAATCACTCATCAGTGAATCTTACCATTAAGAGTTTTTACATTTTGTAGGTATACAAATAATTATTTTTCTTCCTTCTATATTTTTCCGGTTGCCGACACCATATGAAGGGGAATCGGGTCAGTGACAGTTGTAATTTATTTGGCACCTCGTGCCGAGGGAGGGACAGGACGTGGGAGGCTCCGGCCTATTCACATCACGGATCAGGTATCTCGGCGGGCTGGGCTGAGTGTATAAACATCTCGATTCTCGGGTTCAGGCATATCAGCCGCCATATTCCCAAATTAGACAATTATGTGAACGCACATACGGATTTTGGAAAAATATCCAACGAACATTTTACCTTTATAAGGTATTGAAAAAAAAATAGGATCTGTTAATTTTCTTTCGTCTGATTTGTTGATGCGGAATAATGGAGATAATATTGTCTTCTTTATTCATTTATATATGACACGAAGTTTTATAAATAAATAATTGGTAAAATATGATAAGTAGTTTAATGTAGACACAAAATTTTAATGAATCTGGGTTTGTTGTCTTTCATTTGTCGTATTCCCAGTAAACTAGATTTTTGCTTGTACCTTACTGAGGCCTTCTGCACTCGAGTTAAAAACTATTGAATTACGCACAGATCTTCGCCATCACGTGTGAAGAGGCAACACTCGCATACGTTTGCCAGACGCAAGTTTGTTACCAGATGAACTTGAACTAACTGAGACCTTTTTTCAGTTACCGTGGAGAATCAAACATTAAGTTCCCAGAATGAATTTAAACGACTTACCAACTAGGTTATCTTTCAACGTTGAGTCTTTTAACTGAAGATCGTGATTTACAAGAACCGCAATCAATATATGCACAGTTCTTCTCCAGTCGTCTCTACACTCGATTGAAAATACTGTTGCAGTCTTAACTCGATCAATCCAGCATATTGGTGATCTCCCATTTCCTTTTTTTCCATCCATAAATACAATTCTCTCCAAGATACCATCGTCTGCCCGAATCATACGGCCCAAAAAAAATCGGTGGCAATGCATGGTCGAGATTCTGTTCTTTAAAGATTCAGAGTTTCTTTAATGTATAGGTGTTTTACAAATTTATATAGAATGGATTTTTTATCTGAATTTAAACACTCGAATTCGTTTTACTGGTAAGAATTCCTCATATACCTACAGGATCATTCAATATTTTTAATGTACCAAAAGAATTTGACTTGTGTGTTGGGTCTTTTTTATAATCATTGGCCTTAAACAGTTAAGGGAAGCAATTAAAAGACATTTTCAGTTTCAGTGGGTTTTAAATATGCATTTTATTTTCTATAATATTAAATATAAAATTAAATTAAAGGAATTAAGATTAACAAAAGCCTTATTTTTCAACCTTACAAGTATGACAAATAATCTTTAAATATCTGTAGTAAAATTACTTTTGTATTGCGATGGAGTTAAGTTTATATTTTCTATTACTTCTACGGACAAGATTTCGGTGTTTAATTGTCCACTTGCATAACTTTTGACGTTACGTTAAATATGTTTCTGAAACATTAATTTAGATATTTGTATAAAATTATCCAAGAGTTATTCATTGTTAAAGTTTACTTAAAAGCCTAGTCTAAAATATACCCTAGTATTAGAAATTTCCAATGAGTAAAGGGCTGCTATCAGGTGTATTTAAAAAAACAAAGGTTTATTTACATATCAGTTATTAAGTACCGAGTCCGAGCAAGGTGAATTGTACTGTATATTTGTGTTTAATACTGTATAACCTGACAGACTTATTGTGATGTAGCAATTTTTTTCAACCATCTAGAAATACAATTATGACATTCATGATCTAGTTGGTAAGACGCTTGTCTCCCAGCCCGGAAGTTTCGGGTCTAACTCCCGCTAGAACCCTGACTTTTTTTTAAATAACTTCAGTCTAATTTTCGCTTAACGTTTTTTAAACATCTTTATTGTTGGTTGGAAGAAATTACCACATGGGATACAGGAGACAACTTCAGCAAAAAGCGGTGAAGTCATCTCCTGTCTCTTTCCACCTATAATCCCCAACACGATTTTTTTACCGTTAGAAGCGTGTATGTCGGTACAAATTCGAACATAATTCATTCTTATTTGTGGTCCCCTGATGATGAGGTAAAAATCTTGAAACCAGTCGGGTTAACCGTTATATGAAGTGGAATAAACAGTGTTTGTCTAAACAACTTACAATGTCTTTAAACTTCCACAATATTAATGCCTTAACTATAAATTATTATGTCGTTTGTAATTGTGAAATATGAATTTTGATGATTTAACTTCAGGTAATGAAAAGTCAAAGACAAGAAAAGCACTTTTTATATCTGATGAATAATATAATTCACAAAATTATAGTAGTATTAAGAACAACTGAAAGGAGTACGTTTTTAATAACATAAGTAATATGAAGTGAACTCAAATATGAGGCATTGCGTACGCGTACGTCTAAACAAACAGGATATTGACCATTTGTTTAACCTAATTCAAACGCAGGACTATTTTTTCTGACTGTAATAATACAGAAATATATTTACAGACATCATATTTTCATCACACCATGCCCCCTATTGGGATAGATTGGCACACATTTTTCGCTTCTGCCACGTCCAAACACCTCGTCATGTATAATTGCCTATTAAAAATGCTTTTCACTATTCCTTTTTCAGAATTTGATTAATTTGGTCCTATAACTTTTCGTTTCTTTTTTTATTATTCATATTAATTTGGAAAACTTTAATCATTCATTCTTTCAACCTGACCAAACCATCTCAATGCCTCTTTTTTCCTCTCAAGTACTCTATTTTTTTTCAATGTGTGTTATTTCCTAATAGTCTTGTTCCTAATAATATAATTCACTGTTTTCTAATCATTCTGCGGAACGCTTTAATTCCATGTTCAAATTTTGCTAACATTTCTTAAATTACGATTTATAATAAATGTGTATATTATGCTTATATGCCCTAAAAACAAAGCGTTAAAAATGGCTACGGAAAACGATTACTTTCACATAAAGCAACCAACGTTATTTCTCTTCAATAATTAGACTACAGGTGTAAACAAAAATTAAGCAACTCATATTTTTGGTTTTTGTAAAAAAAAAGTTTAAAACCTTACTGAATAAAGTGAGGTTATTTAATTGTATGTATAAACTTTGATTTATAGGTATATCCAAATAGTGCCCAAGAACAATTACAAATATCATGGTTTGTATTATTTATGTAAAGCCGGTTAATTAATTAAAACTGTTATTAGTATTTATATAAAGCCAATTAATTAAGTATAACTGTTATTAGTATTTAAACTTCGTTCTTTTCTGCTTTTAATACCCATAAGTGTTCAAATGGTTATTTAATTTCCTTTTAATATGCCCTTGATTTGTTTGCGTGCAATAATAATTATTATCTTTAAGAAGCTTTTACTTTTTACAAATTATGCAAATGAATTCGAGTATGTTATCAACCAGAGTATTAAATCTTCAACACGCCAAGAAAACTCATAAAACCATTATTTGAACATTTATGGCATAAATAACAGCTTAAAGGAAATAACAAAATTTATATTACTATCTATTTGTTTTACATTAGGTAGGCAAAACCTCGGCGTTTAACATTTGATTTCTAAAACTGTTTATAGTATTGTAGTAAACTTCTGTTGTATACAGGTATATCCTGGTGAGCATATTACAATATAAAAAAATCTTCCAATCAACTACAGTGGTGTTTAAAGGCCTGTTCTGAAAAACTAGTACTGGATTAAGTTCCAATTGAATCGAAAACGAAACTCCGCGTTGAAATCATTTTAACAACTAAGCCCTAAAGATCATATCTTCAAATTCAAAGAAAATATTGGTTGTTAAATTTTACTAAAACTAAACATATAGTACCCGGCGGTAAGTAATACACATCGGGCTTAAGAAAGAGACTGTCATTTTGTAGAGCGTCGTCTCTGTCGCACGCACTGTTAGCGCATCATGCGACAGAGACGATGTTCTACAAAGCGACAGTCTCTTTCTTAAGCCCGATGTGTATTACTTACCGCCGGGTACTATACTTATCATTACGCTGGGTCTCTTAATGTAGATGAGTAGACAGAGAGAATTCATCTTTACATTGTGTATCCTGACACACTACTAGAGGAAGCGAACCTCTACATTCATATATTTCATTTTTCAAAATTTAATATACTTAGTTATTTTTACTTGGAGTATCTTAAAATAAATTAAAATTTATTTGACACATAGTAGGGCAGTGACAGTTATTAAAAAAACGATTAATACTGAATACACGTACAGCTTCAATTTATACGGGTTTTAAATATTTTTATTTAAATGGCGGGGATATTGATTAAAAAAATTGATTCAGATAATACTGAGCAGAAAAATCGGTATGAGTCAAAACCAAACAACCGAATAAAAACTGAAAAATCTTGCTGTAACTATTAAAAAAGAGATGGAGCAAATAAAGGGGTGCATAAATCCTGAAAATATAATGTCTCACTAAACTAAATCAATTCAGTCAGAATAGCAATATTTAATCAAATTATCACCGCAACAATTATTTCTACTTCCTATTATTCCAATTATTTCTACTTTCTATTATTCCAATTACTTTTACTTCCTATTTCATGCCTCTCTTCGAGATGGTAGAAATACGTATCGGGATTATCAAGTGCAAGTAGTGGTATAACAAATAAATTCGTTGAATATTCTTTTAATGTGTTTTATGGAATTTTAATGAAAACTTTCATATAGCAATATTATTTTTCAAATTACATTATATCAAAAGGTTCAATTTTATAAGTGACAAGGAATATATTTTACTGAAGAAAAAAAGCCTCTCAGCCAGACTCTGTTTAAAGGGGTTTTATTTGTAAACAGAATCCCTTTGTTATCTTCTTAGAAAGAATCTGAATATTTTTTCGATACGCACGTTACGCCATAAAACAAAAAAACGTACCATAATAATAGGGGAGAAAAACACCCTTTCAGCTTTATTCCGAGGAACACAAAGAAGTTTTGCATATTTTTTGAAAAAAAAATACCCCAATAAATATTCAAAATTGGGTTAAACGGAAGACAAAGGGATTGGATCCAAGACGGGTAGTAGTAAAAAAACTCTTTATTATTCCTAAAATAAAGAATCACTGGGCCAGTTTCACTTTTAACCAGACATGTGTTTATTATGAAAGCGCTGCAAAACAACAATGTCGGGATTCTAGTTTCGTTAGAAAATCTCTAGCCCTTTTATTCGTAGATAAAATTAAGATGTATGATAGAAGACGATTTTTTTAAATAAATCGTAATTGTTGCACAAATTGTTAAACATCTATAAAAGTTTTATTTGAATCTGAAATATGAGAAACATTGAATTTATGAGAAGACAGACGCAAACCTAATTGAAAAAGAAATATATATTATAATTTGCTTAAAATCTCAAGCAAAACGGAAAAAAAATAGTACATCCTTTTTTAGAACTATCGTTTCGAAAGTGAAAACTTATGTTATGGTCACAACCTTTCGGTAGGACATGACTAAAAAGAACGCTTTTCTATATATTCGTTTGGAAGATGAAATTAATAAAAGTAATATATTATTTATAGTTAAGGCATTTACATTGTGGAGGTTTAAAGACATTGTGATTTGTTTTATTATCAAACACTGTTTATTCCACTTTTGTAACGGTAAAACCCCACCGGATTCAAGATTTTTTACCTCGTCATCAGGGAGCACAAACAAGACTGAATTATGCTCGAACTTGTACCGACACATACACGCTTCTAACGGTAAAAAATTTGGGTTGGAGATTTGACTTTCACCTCATCATCAGGGGAGCACAAACAAGACTTGTTTGTGCTCCCTTGATGATGAGGTGAAATCCTTGAAACCGGTAGGGTTATACCGTTATAAAAAATGGAATAAATTGTTTGATAAAAATATATTACAATTGATAAAAGTAACATGTTTCATTTTTTGTGTGATAGTGGGGATCGAAAGTAGCTTTTTTCTCCCAAACATATTCTTCAACAAATTTATCATTCTGTTTTTGTAGTACTTCTTTCCTTTGCAAGTTATTACGGCACTCTTACAAATGTATTTAGAACTCGAAAGAGATCCGCAAGACTCTTACTTTCGATGGTTTGCTTCTAACAGCGACTTAAAAAATATTACATACAAAATATTACAATGTATTTCTCCATAACACCAATTTTTTTATAATTTTCCATCGTTCTCATTTCCTAATCTTTGGTGATATTTGCTAATAGTTTGGTTTACTTTTTTGAATGCTTATACAGTATTAAATTTTCTTTTTTTTTATATAACTCTAATAATTTTTCACGTTACAATGCGCATTAATCTTCTTAACGTTTGTATAATTGATTGGAAGAGATTATCGTATGACAATACTCACTTTTTATATATTTTACATAAGATTGTTTAAATAAATAATAACTTTAAACATGTTATCACTAATTACACAGTACAGATAAACACACTCCGATCAACAAAATTAAACGTATATATAAAATATTCTTCTATGTTACAGCAAAATTTTACAAGTAGATACCTATCTCGGCAAAATCATAAAATGTTGCCATTAGATAAAGGGAGAAAGTGTATACACAAAGCTATGTTATGTTGAAATCTTAAAAGTACTTCGGCAGAGGAAGGGATGGGAGGCTTTAATATTTTACTTGTATAGAACACACAGCCAGGGTGTAAAGTGTTTATGGGGCGACATTTTACATTTTACAGCCTGAAGCGTGTAACATAAAATTGGCAAAAATATATGACGGTGTGCCATGAATTTAGCTGAGGTGATGTATATAAAGTATCATTAGGTGAACACGCAAGCAAAATGTTTTTTTTGTTATAGTTAAAAAATGAATGGATTTTAAAAATTTCTGTTTCATTCATCCAGTCATCCATAGTTTTTAAAACTCTGCTATAAATGTTATTATTGCTATGCATAACATATATTCTTACAAATATGAAAAAAAAAAAAAACGTTTTTTATATTTATATGAACTTTAAAAAATGCGCTTTCATGATTCAGTTGGTAAGACACCTGTCTTCCAACTTACAAGATTTTGGGTTCGATTCCCGTTGAACCCAAATTTCAGAGATTTAATACAATCAAAAAGTTTATATAAATATTATTTCAATTCTCAAACTTGACAAAGATGGAAATTTGTGACAGTTATTTGAAAAATTTAATCATAACAAATTTTATACCTAGCTCCAAATTATGCATTTAAATCATTGTTAAAGAGCGAATTACTAGTTTTGTAATTTATTTTTAACAAACACTGTTTATTCCACTTTTTTATGACGGTATAACCCTACCGGTTTTAAGGCTTTCACCTCATGTGAGGTGAAAGCCTTGAAACCGGTAGGGTTATACCGTCATAAAAAAGTGGAATAAACCGTGTTTGTTAAAAATAAATTACAATGTCTTTAAACCTCCACAACGTTAATGCCTTAACTATAAACAACATAAGATAGGTTCTCAATTTCAATACTTGTATGCACAAAAGGCAATGCAATCGAATTTGTTATATTAACGTAAATTTTATTTGATGCAGAAGCCGGGAGGAGGGGCAATGTTAATTCGTGTGCACTGTTACATATTCATACGAGTATGTTATGAAGTCTAATTCCAACATTTTTTTTTTAAATTTCTTTTTCTCTTATGTTATAAAATTATTTAGTCTTTTAAAATTCTAGTATACCTACTAGAATTTTAACAGACTTTCTGAAATAATTTTATTTTTAGATAGTTGTTTTATTGTTGAGAGCTACATTTTGTAATTCCACAAGATAAGAGAATATATGCCATTTCAGATAAGAATACACCGATTTGAGGTTGAACGGAATTACTCATGCAAAGTGGGTACGTATTTTAATTGCCTCGCCCATTGGAACAGCGTTCCCCATAAACAAGTCCCAGGTTAAGAATGCAACGGAACGAGCAACTAATCTGAGCGCCACTTTATAAAGACATTATAAAATGCTTTAAATGCAAACTATAGTACACACATTATCAGAGATGAAAGAAAATGTCAAAAAATCATGACACACTTGTGTTTACAAACGTTATCTAGTTATGATATTTATTGCAAAGATTTGTTACATGACCATACAACTTTGCCTTTGAGCGGCCGTAGAGATAGATATCTTGTAAAAAATCGACAATTTTTTTAAATAATTTTGTACGACATTTATTAGATAAAATATTACTTGTTTTGTTTTCAGATACGAAAGCTGTTCTTACGGTCTACTTTTGATATAATCAAGCATAAAAATATAGTTTCAATAGTTCACTTCTTTAACAATTCACTAAATCCACAGAGCCTCAAATTAGCTAACTTTATTCGCTCAAGAAAAGCAGTGAATCTTTTGTTGATGAACAAACTTTTGTTTAATGTGCCTGACAATTATTTATGCCATCGTGAATTGTTCCCGGTTTGTATTTAAAAACTGAGTTATTTTAATAGCTCACGCACAACAACTTGTTGTTGAACGAATTTTGAGAATTTGATATCTTCCATAGGTCCGTTTATAAATTCAAGAATGAGCTTATTAATAAACTGAGTCACTTCACAAGGTAGCATTAATAATCGTTTTTTTATTGTAATTATTCTTAGATGTGCATATTCATATTTTTTATATATTTTATTGTTCATTTTGTTTGATCTAATTAGATAAAAATTGTATCCAAGTAAAATAAAACAAATAATATTTAGAATATTTTTTCTTTTACCTGTAATTACAGTTGATAATTGAAAGATATCGAATGGCGTATAACGTTAGGAAACAAAGTCAATGAGACTACATTTTAACATTTTTAAATTTTATTGTATTACACTTTCATTGTTTACAGTACAACCTGAAAAATGTATTGCTTTTATCAATATACGCCTATCAAACAGGAAGATGTTAAGAGGTTGGATGAAAAACGTAGTATTTATTTTTTATATACATTTTTGGCATTAAAACGTAATTGCATTTCGCCGTATGGAAACAGTTTTTAAAATAGTCTAATATAATGCGATGAAACTGAGGTATAAGTTTAAATATACAAAATCCGAACACAAACATTTACATTTAATTAAAACTTCGTCACATTGCTTTAACTTATATTAATTATGGAGTTCCACAAAGTAACGCTGAAGTTATTTGAACAAAAGGAATTCACGATCATATCGATTACATCTCCAATAAAATATGAATATAATTTTTAACATATATGTTAACCTTAATATATTGTTTGAACCAATTTTTTAGGTAGAAATTATAATAGCAATCATAAAAATACAATTAATACAGCACCGTTTAGAGAAGACTATTCTACGTTCCAGAAGGTATGTGAAACGTAGAATAGTCTCATCTTATTGAATCGATTCGGGACAATCATTTTTTTCGATAAAGAAGAAATCGACATAATAATCAATTTATTACTAATTCGATTTTAAATTTTTTTTTTTCATTTATTACGTCAACTTTTATCAGATTTTCTTTAAAAAAATGTCGATTATTTGTCATTATTTATTTTGCTCACATACCTAAGCGTTATGCTTAAGCATTGCCACCCATGTAAAGAAATGCCCTTTCTAGAATTTTAGCGTTAACACTGTGGAAATTCATGTTAATTTAAATGTAATTAAAAATTGATGCACCTTAAAATATATATTTTACCCATTTGGTAGAAAAATTTGATGTATCGATTCATCGGCACCCTAGTTTTTCTATTAATTGAATGTTTGTTTAACTTTGAGTCGCTAGCCGAAGTTTAAAAAACGTATTCAAATTATCAAATTCGATTAGGTATAGGTACATTGAATTAATATAGACTTTGAATTAATATAGACATTGAATTAATATAGAATACACGAGAAACTTTGGCTAGAGATCAAGTGGTAGGAAGTTGTTTACATAGAATAGGTATACTTGATTCTATCGAGTACCGTTTCAAGCTAAGTGAACAGGTCCATAATTGTTTTTATTACATAACAAAAAAATATGCAAATCAACTGACTTGATTTCTGCAGCCAATTAAAATATTTCTCACAAAGTCATAAATAATAACAGATCTCTTCAATAAATCTGTTAAATACATAAACACCAAATTAACGCTATCACAGACAATCGGTCAGCTTATCTTAGCATGTTTACCAAACTTTTATATTATACTTTATGGCTTCTATTCACCATAGTCTTATCTGAGTCAGTAAAATATATACTTGCGTCTAATGTTTTATCAACATGATTTAACTTCGATCACCTTTTAAACAATGGTTCTTTATTTATCATGTGAAAAAATAAAATAGTATATTAATGTGATTTTTTAATAAAAATAAATTTACGTAAAAGACAGTGTATAGAGGAAAGAAGCCAAATATTAAATGGATAATGCATTTTTTTAAATTATTATCAAAATAAATATATATATTTTTTTATTTCTTGTTTTTTGCCATTCATTTGTCAAGAATGTTATCAATGCATTTAGTTTATATGCATCCATAAATAAATATAACAAAAGTTACATTTGAACACCTACAAATAAACATTAATGAATTATTTAACGCATTACATGAAATAACGAAAATTAGACATTAAATAATTCAATTAAAATATGAGTGTTACACATATATTTTATCATTGAAAAATCATTTAAATCGATTTATTTCGTGTAATCTTAACAAAAAATATTTATTCCGATTGGATTATTTAAACCGGCAAAAACAGTCAATATATCTTTTTTAATTCATAGGGAAAACTTTAAAATGTGAAGATGGCTTTTCGTTTCATTTTGACTAAAATCAATATATTTTATGTATTTATTTATTAAAAAACGGCGTTTTACAATATTGCAGGTCCATTGTGTAGTGACAACTTATTCCAACAAACTTTACATATTTTATGGTTAGTAAATAACATAAAGAAGTAGAAAATATTCCGTTTACTAAATTTCAGTAAATAAATAGGTAGGAAATATTACATTAACTAAATTTCAGTAAATAAATAGGTAGGAAATATTACATTAACTAAATTTCAGTAAATAAATAGGTAGGAAATATTATATTAACTAAATTTCAGTAAATAAATAGGAAGGAAATATTACATTAACTTAATTTCATTAAATAAAGAGGTATAAAATATTCCGTTTACTAAATTTCAGTAAATAAAGAACTAGAAAATATTCCATTTACTAAACGTCAGTAAATAAAGAGGTAGAAAATGTTCTTTTTACTAAATTTCAGTAAATAAAGAAGTAGAAAATATTCCGTTACCTAAACGTCAGTAAATAAAGAGGTAGAAAATGTTCCATTAACTAAATTTCATTGAATAAAGAGGTAGAAAATATTCCGTTTATTAAATTTCAGTAAATAAAAAGGTAGATAATATTCCGTTAACCAAACGTCAGTAAATAAAGAGATAGAAAATGTTCCATTCCCTAAATTTCATTAAATAAAGAGATGGAAAATATTCTGTTAACTAAATTTTAGTAAATAAAAAGGTAGAAAATATTCCTTTAACTAAATTTCAGTATGAGGTAGAAAAAAGCTAATATTAAAATATTTCAGTGCAGTATTTAAATTTCGCTTCCCGACGGAAGCTTTCATAACTATGTATATAATACGAGTATATCATATAAACCACGGAAGTCTGAAGTTTTCATTAAATCGAAATATTTAATAAATAGATTCTTTATTTTTAAACTTAATTGTATCAATTAAAAAAATTCAACACGATCTTGAATTGCATTTTTCAACATATTTCAATTTGTGTATTTTGGATATCATTAAAAACACTTATTTGAAAAGTACATTTTTTTATTTATCATTCAAGTAAACTAATTAAAATCTACGCACTATTAAAAAAAATGTTATTTTCTCATCTATTTTATATCTTGAAATTTTTATCACAAGGGACCTTAAGTTATAATTCATTCAACTAAAATAACTGATTCGATAATTTTTAATTAACGAAACCAATTAAAGATATATTTAAACGGATACCAAAGTGTCCAAACTCCTAACTAACAAAGCGACAAAAAAACATACGCCAAAAGTCTCCAAACCTGTTCAGTTAATTGAAATTCCTTTTACATTGTAGATGTAGATAATCTACATAACAAATTCAGTTCGAGCCAGTCGCGTTTTCTTTTTAACTTTTTTTACTTATTTCCGACGGAGCTTTGGTCCCCCACAAAACTTGATCGGTTTTTGGTCATCCTTTCCAGAGCTGGATGCATTTCACATGTTTAAATGTTAAGTGTGAAACTCGCAGATTATTCTTAAATAGTGAACAGTCAAAAGAAAATTGCAAAAAATACTATAATAACATTCAAAACAAAGATTCATTTTAAATTTCAGAAATTATTTAAACTTTAAATACTATATGAAGGATTATCTAATGCAACTACGATTCTTTATTGAATCGCGCTATACTGAGATTGTCTTAATCTCGGAGTCTTAACCGCTCCGTTGAAGTTGATCAAGCAAAAATATCGAGTTACCTATCTCAATCGATATTTTTGAGTCTGTTTCTAGATTACAAAATATACTCCAATAGAATATAGGCAAGCTGATGGATGGCAAACGTGCATTTTCAACGTTCCTTGAAAAAAAAAAAGATTTAATGATGATCAAAGCAAATACACTGACTCATTCAAAGGAGTTAGGTTAAAAGTGCAATGTTATATCATTACGCAAATGCCCTTAGAGCGATTGATCTCTGGTCAAGAGTTTTTTTAACAATAAATTAATGATTCTTATAGCGCCGTTTTGAAGAAAATCTCTTGTCTAATGCCCTTTTATGTAAACGAGTATAATGAGAGACTTTATTTAGAATAGGAATTGAAACAATATTAAAAATATGAAGTGTTCTACTGTCACAAATTAAGTAAATACCGCCCTTAAATAGTGCCCAAAAACACGATCACACTGCCCCATTATATACAAAAAAGACCGGGAACGTAACTCATTCCAACTGTCAAGGAGCCATGGCCGCCGACCAATCGCGTGCGTTATTTTGCGCTCGCGAGCAATGGACGCCGCTCGGCAGCGCTCGGTCCGCCTCGACCTGTCAAACGATAAGGGATCGGCAGTCGGTTTGTCAATTTTATTGGGTTAAACTTATACTTCTAATTGATGTTAATGTCTCGAGATATTTATGGACTTCGTTATTGAATAAATATTGTATGTGAACGAAAAATCTTATCTAATAATGTTTTTTCAATGTACCTTTTCCACCGCTAACTGCCAATAGATCCTTATTACTAGATTAAGTAATCTTGATATTCAATATCCATGGTCTAGTCCAGTGTTCCCCAACCTTTTTAGACCTGTGGACCGGTAAAAAAAAGGAAATTTTTTTCGCGGACCACTAATACTGAAATAAAAATGTTTTTTTTATTCAATATTTTTTAAATCTTATATTGTGACAGATGGGCATATGTAACTATAATTGACAAATATATATCTAACAGTTAAACAATTTTAATTGTAACATTGTCTGATATAATTAAAATTAAACAAAAACCATGGGGTTTTTGCAACAAACTAATGCGAAACCTGCTGTGGCATCTTTGCTAATATATTGGATATTCTTGGCTGCAGTGCTGTCTCTGACGGACGAAGTGCTACATTCATGTCCAGTCTATTCTTTTGTTTCGATTTTATTGAGGATATGAATGAAAATCCTTTATTTAATCTTTTTGCATGACGAATTTCTAGAAATTTGGCATACTGTTTGCGGCCCGGCGGAAAGTCTCTGCGGCCCGGCACCGGGCCGCGGACCACCGGTTAGGGAACACTGGTCTAGTCTATAGTGGATTACTATAAATTGGCATCGCGATTGTGATAATTATTTCATGACCCCGTGGCCTAGTTGATATTATGCTTGATTTCTACACAGGAAGTTTGAGTTCTACTCCTAATATTACTCCAAAAAAATAAAAGATTGGACCCAATCTAGAAAAATAAAAGATTGGACCCAATCTAGAAAAAAATATTCGTCTGATAACAAAACTCAAGCATGCTAGACGTGTGCGAATGTTTTTGACAAACTGCTAATTTTGTGTCTACTCCAACTGTTCTTGACCCGAAACCTCAATTTATGGAACCCAGGACAATGATATGTCCCAGTCACGCTCTTCAATATGGCTACATCGTCAATTTGGATATGTTAAAGGGTACTAAATAAATAAGTAAATTGTTCATGCCTTATTCTATCAGAATATGTGTGTTTAGTAGCCCTTGTACGTTAACATATTTGTTAAGGTACAAACAAATATATTTAATCCAACAAATACGAAATCACATTCAAACGATTCTCAAAATGATTTTATATGTACCAATAAATATTAAATATACGAAATAAGTATACACAATACATAATTTTTTATTTAACATATTAAAAGTTTATAAATTCAAATAACTGCAGAATTTTCACACAAATATTCGTATATTACATATACAGGCGGCCCTCGACTTTCGCACCTTCTACTTTCGCACAATTCGTTATTTCCCACATTCTTAAAAAATCATTTTTCTAAAGATTTTTGTCGCTAATGCAAAAATTGTTCGCTTCCATGCAGTCGCTCCCATTTTTTTGGAAGAACTATAATATATGGAAAGCAATAAACAATATTGGAGACTCGTGGGCTGAAATAAAATAGTCAATAATGAAAGGTTCCTGGAAACAATTGTGCCCACAAATGATGAGTAATTTTATACATTCTAATGAAACTCTGGAAACTATCACAGATGAAATAGTTAGCCAAATGAATTAACTAAACTTGGACTTCAACAACGAAGATGTTAATAAATTAATTGAATCTCACTCAATACCTGCGTCAAGTGAATACTTAATTGAGCAACAAGAGTTAAATGAAACATACAATGAAAGTCAGGAAGAAGAAGCTGATAAAATCGTCAAGTTTTTGACAATAAAAAATATGAATGAAGCCTTCATGCATCTTGACAAATTTTTGACTATCATGGAAGTATGTGAACCCAATGGAGAACGTATAATATATCAAGTGCGTAGGGCGATTGAGAAAGACACAGCATGATATAGAACTCTTTATCAAGAAAATAAGAAAAATGGTGGTATTCAACTAACTCTTGACAAGTTTATAAAGAAAACACCTGAAAGCACTTAAACACGCCTCGGTAACTTGATTACGTTTATTGATAAATAAATATTTTTAATATACTATTGATAAATAAATATTATTTATTGATAAAAAAATATTTTAAAATATTTTTTTTACATTCCTCTACTTTCGAACATTCAACATTCGCACACATTTTCAAGAACCAATTATTTGCGAAAGTTGAGGCCCGCCTGTGCTCATTCCTATTATTGTATTTACTTTACATCATAGTTATTTAAAAAAACAAGATAGAGTCAGTATGAAGCAAGACATCCTCCCTAGTTGATAAGATACCAGTCTCCCAGCCCGGGGGTCAGGGGTTCAATTCTCGTTGGTATCCATTTAATTCCAATTTGTTTTCACTTAAATCCTCTTTGACGTAATTCTAGTTGGCTGGAAGGGGTTGTTATAAATTCACCAGATTGTACTGTACCTATACGACGAAAGTGTAATGCAATACTCGTTGATCACATGCATTCGTTCCTTTATTATAATCTATTTTAAAACATATGTCTTTAAATATAAGATCAAGTAGGTATGAAGTATAAAATCATATAATCCGATGCAAAACATTTTAGATCTACCACAAAAATGAGGATTCCATTTTCAATCTGTTCCTTCCATGATGTCAATTGTTCATCCACCGACCTCTGGCAAACCGGTTGTTCAAACTTTTTGTTGTTGGATGCTCTTATGGCATTTGGGCAGTTCATGATCTCCACTCTAGCACATATGGTACTTGATGAATTCATAATTTTATATGCGAACAATGTGACCCATTAAATTTTTTTTCGACTAGATAATCCTTTCTCGTATCGTTTTCCTTTCGACCTCTGAATGCCATTTCAAGTACTCGTATATATCTATCTTTCTGTGATTCTTTGTTTTTCTTAATGTTTACGAGATAATTATTCAGTCATTTTAATCTTTTCAAAAAGGACTGCAATATATAAAGTTATGTTTCTCAAATGCCACTCAAACAAAATGTATTATATAATGTATTAAATTTTCGATATTTTAATTATTTCTTTTGATTTAAATCTGATTATCTCGATATGTGTTACTCTTGTATTTGTATTATTTATTCAGTGGTTTCCACATTATTTGTACCGACATTTCTAAGAATTATCTTTTCATTGAATGACTGGGCATTAAAAATGGTCAAAACGTTTACGAATTACGAGTACTAAGCGTATCTTTTCTGGAGTCATTGATAAAAATAATATTTATTTTGACAACATTCGGTCGTCATTTGTAAAGAATTCAATCAATCGGATTAGACTTGTATTTTATTGTGTTACGCGTTGTTTGCAGTACAATCTAATGAAGTTATAGCTATATGCAATCTCTTCAAATCAACCAAAAAGATGTTGATTTTTTTTAAATGAAAACCATATAGAAACCCTTTTTTTAAATGAATACCAACGAGTATCGAATTCGCAACCTCCTTTTAAAAGAGAAGCGTATCAACTACGTAACGCAGATCGTATAATACTTGTGATATTAATAAAAAATTCACATGCCTTACTTCTGCTGAGTCAATAAATGTGATTTATATATTTTTTATTTAGAAAAGTACATCGTTTGTACTAAAAAAACTGCATAGAATGTTGATGGCGTCATCAATGCTTCCTTTTGACCATGTTCCGAGTAACAGCAATAGTAGGTACCAGGTGCATAAAAAGAATTACATTTAAGCTCAAGCACGAGGGCGCATAAAATCCCAATGAAGCATAGATAGGCCATAAACGCCTCTTGCCAGGCCCAAAATTCTTCGGTCACCATTAGGCAAAAGCATTAATGGAGTATAATGGGCAAACTTATTTAATAAGCGTAAAAGCTTTCAACGGCACTCTCGCAGCTTAATCTTGCACAGTGCTTCAGGATTTCAGGATATTTGAGAGTAAAAATATAATTGCTTACTTACTTTTACGTGTTATTAGTGCGTACTCGTATTTCATGTAATTAATGTTGAAAAAATATATTACCGTTCAATAATTTATTGACAAACTCCGTGGTCTAATTGGTAAGATAACACTCTTTTATAGTTGGTTTTAAGTTCAATTCTTGGTGATACACAAAAAGATTTGTGAAAAATTCATTGAGTAGGTGTTTTACTATATTTCTTTACAAGCTATGAAACCAATATGAAATATTTACCAATATGAAAAATAAGGTGCTCCGAGTTACGTGCCAACTACAATGGTTCTAAGCCCAAAAACGCGATTAATATGGTAATGATAATGATATCTCCCAACCACGCTCTTATATTCAAATCACCAATTCAGACATATTGATAGTCCCTATACAAGGTGATAAACAAAATTATTTAATTTTCTTAGAATAGGTAAAATATGAGCGTCAAATTGCCAGATTTGTTTTCTTTATCTGAATCAAAAGGCAATTCATGAGACATCCATAAGATATAATATACTAATTTTTCTTCATACAAAAATTATCGACTGGAACAAATTTGCTTTTTCAATCAATATTAAAAGAGAATATCAACATTTCATGTTGATTCATTTTGCACACCTAACAAAATTTACATATATCCCAAACAATCCAACAGCAGTTTCAGTCATTAAATATCTTTGTAAATAGAAGACACTCGGTTGTTGAAAGAAAGAAAAGCTCCAGATACTCTCAAAAGTTCATTGTTCTAATTTAAAATATAGGTTTATAAATAATCTGGTGTTGTTATATTTAAATCTCTTAAAAAATCACAATAGAATTTTTATTACGATTTTATTTTACATAACGAAAAATCATAGTTAATTTTCGATAACTGTCATTCAGATTGAGATAGTCTTGAAGAATGACAAATTTGGTTGTTAGTATTAAAAATATGTTAGCAATTTATCAGTGCTTAATAAATATTTGTAATCTAGTTACACATTCAATATTTTTTATAGAGTAGGAAAAAACAGAATAAAGATCTGATTTGAACAAAATGCTTGAAACCTGAAAATAACAAGAACTGAAAAGTAAATTCGTAACACGGCAAGATTTGACAATCATGTTTTCTTTTAGAAATTTTCTTAATCTCAATTATTTACTAAAATTATTTTCAACCAAAATTTATTCTTTTCTATAAGGCTTTTGTCTGACCAACACCACTCTTAGAGTGAGTTTATCGCAAAGTAATATCTCGAAATGATTTAAAGAAATGAAAATTAAAAATAAATACGTTTTATAACTACACTACCTCAGATTGTCATGGATTCATATGGAGCTTTAACTACACTACCTCAGATTGTCAAGGATTCATATGGAGCTTTAACTACACTACCTCAGATTGTCATGGATTCATATGGAGCTTTAACTACACTACAGCTCAGATTGTCAAGGATTCATATGGAGATTTAACTACACTACCTCAGATTGTCAAGGATTCACGTGGAGATTTAACTACACTACCTCAGATTGTCAAGGATTCATATGGAGCTTTAACTACACTACAGCTCAGATTGTCAAGGATTCATATGGAGCTTTAACTACACTACCTCAGATTGTCAAGGATTCATATGGAGCTTTAACTACACTACCTCAGATTGTCAAGGATTCATATGGAGCTTTAACTACACTACAGCTCAGATTGTCAAGGAATCATATGGAGCTTTAATTAAAGGTTTTATTAATTGCTACTTCCTTTCAGATTTTTTCCAATCTGAATATTTTTATATCTTGTTACACGTTTTTGTTACACGGCTTGTAAAATGATGTTTTTGTAATGATATCCGATAGCATACCACCTTATGTTGCTGGTAATTATTAATGATTTCATTAAATTTAGAGTTTTCTGGTTTGGTCATTTTTATTTAATGAAAAAAAATATATTCAAAATAAATACAAAAAAGCATTTCTTTTACTTTTCTAACAGAAATAATAAGCATTTATATTTAATAAAAATTATTTTAGATACATATCGTTAGGACGAAAAATTGGTTGCTAACTTCATACTAACGTGCATAATGTTTATCGACTTTTTCAGCCACTATACGAGTATATAAAAATTGCTTGATTGTAGTTTGTGTTATTTTGAAGGTAAAATAAAATAAATAGTTTTTTATGTCCCTGCAATGGGTAAATAGACAAAAACCAAAAAAAATATTTACAGTATATTGCGACGATGCAATAAGCAATCGTGTGTGTCTAATGTGGTTTGAAAAATACCGTAATGGTGATACGACACTCGATGGTGTTCGCTTTGGAAGGCAAATTATCTATGATAACGAGTAAATGAAATCAAAACTTTGATCGAGAATAACCAACGTTATATGATACAAGATATTGCAGATATGTTGAAAAATTTAAAACCACTATCCAAGAGCAAATTGCGCCTAAATATAAAAAAATGTTTTTGAATTTGATTGTAAAATACAAAACCACTTTCCAGATGGCCAAATACTTAACTCTCTGAACAAAAATTTGTTCCCGTACTTTTCTCGGAGTATGCCATGAACAAAAGTTGAAGAGGCAAAACAGGAAGAGGTTGTTTATCCTCCCAACTCATGCGTCTACGCTACCTTGAAATAATAAACAGTGCGCACAATCTACACATCTTTCCACAGCGAGTCTCATCACAGATCACATGTGCATGCTGATGCATTTACAAACATGCATATACAACACCAACGCTAAGTATTCTTATCTAATGCATGTGATTAATATTAGTTGCTTGCAATATGAGTTTTTATATTGTATTTTTCTAGTAGTACAAATAATATGCTAAAATGGTTCTTAATTAATTCAATGCTTAACAATAACAGCGCAGTGGTGATAAATATGATATTTGTGTTCCACTTAATTAATTCAATACTTAAAAATAACAGTGCAGTGGTGATAAATATTATATTCGTGTTCCACTTAATTAATTCAATACTTAACAATAACAGCGCAGTGGTGCTAAATATGACATTCGTGTTCCACTTAATTTCATATGTCATTCTTTTAGTTTCTTATTAAACGTAAATTAGTCTTACTAAATATAATTTTCAATCTTATATGAGAAGATATGATAGTATGAATTTGGTTCATAAATGCACATTTTATTTCAGTACTTAAACTAAAGCATATTAATTACATTGATTTGTAAAATAATATTTTTTCAAAAAGGGAAAAAAATAATTATCATAATTTAAAAAATGTTCAAGTGAACAAAAAGAAACATAATTAACTATTTTTTCAGTGATGACTTCCGTCATCTAGTTAATAAAACGTCTGTCTTCCAGCCCGAGAGTTGCGGATTCGATTCCCGTTGGAACCTAAATTTTTAAAAATATCTGGTTTTTACTCAAGTCCTCTTTAATATCTTCCTAGTCGATGACAAGAGATCTCACACGGCAAAAAGCCCACAAAGTTGAACTATGCACAGCAAAAATGTAATACAATAAATCATTAATGTTACTATAATAATTCATAATCTTAATATTTCTATAATAAAACATATTCAACTACATATGATATTATTCAAACTACATAAAGTACATGTGATATTATAGTTATATTATTATTGTAGTAAAATTTAACCCATCATAAAATAAACATAAAAAATATATAATAAATATTGTATTGCTATTTTGACGAATTTAATTGTACCTATTGACTTATAAAAAAATGTAAACTAATAATTGACAAACTCAAACAAATTAATAAAATCATTAGATAAAAATCTTTCAACCAATTTGAAATTTAATATGTTAACTACCTATAAAGGTGAACTGAGTCAATTTACCATTTTTACCAAGATTAAAATATAATGTGATAAGCGTCGTAAAATAAAAACAAAAGATTTATTTAATAATGTCCGATATATAGACTACAAGTAGTTTGGAAAATTTACTATCAATATAAAACAAGCATTTAGTATGGTGATCGATTTTTATATGAAATAAATTTAAAATCACATAAATGTATTAAATTTTAATGCGATCAAGTATTGAATTTCACAACCAATAAAAAATCCCCGTTAATAATATTCAAAACAACCATTAATCAGCTATAACCTCAGATTTGTGATTTAAAATGAAAGCGTTAAACAAATGTATGTTAAAATAAAATTCATATCAATGATAAAATGCAATCGTTTCTGGATGAGGGTAATCTTAAATGACTTTAGTTGAATGATTTTATTGGTGTATCTGCCTACAACGACAGATACACTGTGATAAAACGAATGTATGAATTCATATATACCTACTCATTTAATTATTTATTTCATTTAATAGTTTTTGATTGGGTGCTCGATTACAATAAAGTATAACTATAATCGTTCACTAAATTTTAATGTAATACGAATCGAAATATAATCTTAAGTTTCGAGTTGATTGTATGATGTTGGTTTTTAACATGTAAAAATAAAATAAACATAAATAAAAACAATGTTTTTATTTTCATATCAAAGACATGATTTTTTTTTCATTATCACTTTTAATGGTTCATTTGTTACAGAATATAATAACATAGATTTAGGAGTTAGTTACAGGGAGAAAAACTCTCAATTGTTTTAAGTGTATCCAAAAAAAAATTGATTAATTATACCTGTTGGACATAGCTGAAGTATTGTAATTTGTTGAGTTAAACACTGTTTTTCCACTTAATATAACGGTACAACCTTACTTAGTTTAAGGTTTTCACCTCATCATCTTCTCCTCTAATGATGACGTCTGGTTTGTGTTATCTTTATAATGAAGTGAAAACCTTTAAACCGGTAAGGTTATATAGAGTAGAATAAACAGTGTTTGATCAAACAAATTACGTTGTATTTAAACCTCCACAGAATTAATAACGCCTTACCTATAAATAATACCTTATTAACTTTTCTTCACCGCTAAAAGCAAAATTCATCCTCTCAAAGTACCTATAGGTATAATTTTTCCTTCCAAGAATCAAAGTGCTTTGTGTTCTTTGTATTATTAATTTCATGAATGCAGAATTTTCATTTTTTGCTAAATTTAGATGTTAATGTCGTTATCGGAAATAAATGTCGAAAATATTGTAATAAATGGTTAAAATATTTGGATTATTTAGGGACAAAGGATATGTAACTAATATTGAGAAGGACCAATGAATAATTTTAATAAGATGAGCATAGAGTTTTAATTTTCAAACTCAAGAACCATTCTAGAATTACATTAAAGCATTAGAACAAAATTTGAGGAGATCTTAAGTTATAAATACCTACTAACATAATGAAAAACAGAAAGAACAAAGGGAAAGAAAAACCAAAGTTACAAATACCTACTAACACAATGAAAAACTCAAAAGTTACAAATACCTACTAACACAATGAAAAACATAAAGAACAAAGTGAAAGAAAATCCAAAGTTACAAATACCTACTAACACAATGAAAAACAGAAAAAACAAAGTGTAAGAAAATCCAAAGTTATAAAATACCTACCAAAACCGGGAAATACCGTTTCTGCTTAAATTTTCCTAGCAAAAGTTCTCAGCTCTGATAATAAAAAAAACGTTAGTTTATTGAAATATAAGTTTACAAACAATAAGCATTAATATTTAGATAGTTTACAAAACTACCAACCAAAATCAGTCGATTTACAAAATATTTTGTCCAGTTAGGTACATTACGCTGTTTTTAAATAAAAAAAAATTTTTAATTGAAGACATTTAGTGATAGGTATTTGCTATAAGTCAATCTCAATTGAAATAAATCCAAAATAAGTTTTTTTCTGACATATTTTCATAAAACCATTAAGTCAATATTTTTTTGTTATATTTTTACATTGCGATATTTTTTTGCAAATTTAAATGAAATAGTTTGATGAAAACGAATGTGAAAAAATTTACGGATTTGAGTCGTAAAAAATTGCACTGATTTATACATAACTATATGTTTTTACATCTAATTTAAACCTTACGAAAACTCTTAGTAATTTATAATTTCTTAAAGTGAATAACTCGTTTTTTTTCATTTTATTGTATCATAAAAACTCAACATTTCATCGATAAATTTCTCCCCGACGGCAAAAATATAGCTTGTCAAACATGACACATTCGTCTGGTTTTGAAAACTATGTCAAGGCTATTATTTGCGATGATGACCATGCATGAAAAAATTATAATTGAGCTTAATTAAGTTGATAGTATTTAAAAAGAGCCGTGCTATCACCCAGATTATGAATAACTCAATTTATCGAATAACGGTATAGAATTGTATTCAGATATATTTACTGTATTTATTCCAAAAAGTATGATATATTGTATTTTTTAATGATTTATTATAACAAAGTTGCCATATTTTTTCAACAGTAACTCTTGCTATTTTTCAACAAAATATAATAATATTCATACAAAAAAATTATACAGAAATTGACAAGAGTCAAATACAAACATCGAGAAGTAATGTTCAAAATCCACATTAATATTAAAATCAATTGGTAACCATACAGTCACATATAATTTTTTTTAGTTTTTCTCTTAAATAAACACTATTTTCGTACTTTAAAAATTGTCTCATTTCACAGTTTAATTCGTTCAAGGTTCTAGAAACGTTGTCTCGTAGTGTTCTATCTCAATACGCATTGTTCCTTCTAGGAACCCTAATAATAAGTCCTTCCAATTTAGTCGAGTCCTGTATATATTTTTTTAAATAAGTGCTCTAAAACTATTTCAAATTACACATGTTTTATCAAATGGTAGCACATCAGAGACAATTTTCACAAGATATTTTTTGTTTTTTTTTATTTGCCAGTGACTAATAATTTTATAAATTTGAGCTATAATTATTTAGTTGTGTTGAGACTTTCGTTGTTTATGGTAAAAACTGATTTATTATCATCTCACAATCAACAAGAAAGATCAAAAGAAGTGAAAACCATTGTCAAACCTTTTTTTTAAATAAATTAGGTTCAACGGGAATTGAACCCAGACTATATGACAAGCATTTTACCAACTAGGCCATGGTCACCATTTCGGTTAAATTTAAGGAAATACTTTTACCTTTTTTATATCGGAAAAATTAAACTTACTGTTGGAATATAAACTTTACACCAGTAGTTCATGTTAGTAACCAGAAAGGTTTAAACCGTCTAGAGTGAAAATCTAGACTAATAACCTTTTTTAACACCAATTGGTAACAATAGGAATTGAACCTCTGAATATGACTATACATGTTTTACCAATTCCAATACGTATCAGACAGTCCTCATTAAAATATAATTACTGAAGGTATTTATATACTATCGTCATCGGTTAAATATAATTATGTACTTAAAATATTTAGTTGTAAGAATTGTTATCTAGTTATAAACAATACTCTTTTATTTATAGTTAAGGCATTAACATTCTGGAGGTTTCAATACGTTGTAATTTGTTTTATCAAACACTGTTTATTCCCTACCGGTTTTAACCCTACCGGTTTTAACCTCATGAGGTGAATGTTAAGTTATACCGTTACAAAAGATGAGTTATATCGTTACAAAAAGTGGAATAAACAGTATTTGATAAAACGAATTACAAATAGTACTCTTTCTAAGAAATTAAAAACTAGGATTATTAACAACATGTAGGAAATTATAATTAATTTAGTTAATAGTTATAATATATTAATTAGATTAGTTCTTAAGATATAAATTTGTACATATGTATAGTCTTTGACAAATGTTCGTATTATACATAACTTTATTATTTAAAATAATTAAAATGAAAAATCTGCCCTAAACGATTAACTCATGATTTATCATACAATTACTGTTATGTTATAAGGTGTAATAATGGAAATATATATTCTATTGCTTACTTTTGAAGGTAATAAAACGTTTAATATCAAAAAGAAGAATATTTTTTATGATTTTTAATATTTTAACGACGCAGTATGCTGAAACATATAAATTTTTTTTTTAATAAATATAATTTAACCAAATCTATCAATTCATCGCCGTCTTTTAATTTTTTTCGTTAAATACATCTCAATGCACCTCATTGAATCTGTTCTGATTTCTAGGAAGTATATCTGTTTATATTCCAAGTATTCTAAATAGGTATACCTTCTTTCTTTATATGATACAAAAATACAACTTTGTGAAATAAAATACATTTTTTTAAATACAGTCCAGTTTGTCTTTTCAAATTATTTATAATTTAACCTTTGCGTATTTTTTTTCTTCATTTGCCAACATTCAAAATGTATACGTCGTTGATTTAGTAATCCTGGTGGCTTTAGCAATATTTCGTAATCCTGATGGCTTTAGCAATATTTTTTTACGTCTTATTTTTTCAAAATGCACTTATTAACGGTGTTAACATAAGTTATGTCCGTTTTTTTTTCAATTTAAAGCAACTTTTGCAGCTTTATTCCCTCGATTGAACGCGAACAGAAGGAGGTGTCAAAAATGCTCACTTTCGTCTACTTGACATTTCATTTTGAAGGCTTGTAATCAAATAAAATAATATATGTAACGTAAAAGCAAACACAATATCTTATAGAGCAGAAAATTTTCTTTCAAATGGCGTATAACCTTTACTAATTTGTTTTACTTTTGGTGCTCATTTTTAAATTGAAAAAAACGTACTCAACTTATGTTAACTCCTAATACTTTTCAATTTTCACAATGACATACACAAAGCATTTCCCTGTCTAACTAGACAGATACCCATTCAAATATAGGTAGATTTCACAAAATAAAAAGAATCAGAAATGAAGAAAGAGTTATAAGAATAAAAATGTGACTTAAATACTAGGTAAGTCCAGAAAGTAAGTGTACTGAATTTTTGTAGGGTACAATTTTTTTTATTTAAACAAAAAAATTACGTGGTTACCGTAGTACATATGTAAGGTATTTTTCGACATAGTCGTCATTCCTCTCAATGCAGGTGGTGAAGCGGGGTATCAACTTTTTTATGCCTTCCTCGAAGTAGTTTCCCGCCAACCCCTCCGTCCACTTATCCATCTCCTCATTAACCTCCTCGTCGGTTGAACACCTTTTTCCACCAATGTGCAGCTTCAGGGAGGTAAAGAGATAGTAATCTGAAGGTGCTAGGTCAGGGTAATGCGTGGGATGGTTCAGGACATCCCATTTAAACGAGGCGAGCAGTTCCTTCGTGGCGTTGGCCGTGTGTGGTCTGGCATTGTCGTGCAGCAGGCAGACTCCCTTTGTCAGCATGCCTCTCCTCTTGTTCCGAATCCCCCTCCGCAATTTTTTTAGGGTCTCACAGTATCTTGCAGAGTTGATGATCTCCCCTTGAGGCATATATTCAATTAAAATTATGCCTTGACAGTCCCAAAACAATTTTGTCAATTTCGTCAGTCACAATTGAATGTCTTCCGCTTCTCTGATCATCATGCACAGACGTACGACCGTTTTTAAACTCGCGACACCACTTGTACACACTCGTACAATTCATAGCTTTATCACCATATGCAGTTTTCCCCTCATTATAAACCTCAACCGGAGGTTTTCCCTTCCGAACGAGATAACGGATGACGCCCCGTATTTCGCACTTGGCGGGGGATTGGATTGACATTTTTCACGAAACGTGTTGTCGCGTCGACACTTCTCAACGTACTGACCTCGAACTGGTTTCGTTGTGGAGGGGAAGGGTCAGGCTACACGGAAGTGTAGCCAACATGTCGAAAATAAAATCCATCCGGTCGTGAGAGCCTCAGTACACTTACTTTCTGGATACGCCTCGTAGAAGAAAATTCAATTCTATTATTAACACATACACTAATAAAGAACATTTAAATTAATGCACAAAGGATCCATCACTGATTTGTATCCACAAAAAGCATTAACAATTCACAGAATCAAGAGCTAGAAAACTGCATATGAAATACTTTCACATTACATAGTTTTGGTGCATATTTGAGTTTTCACCTTATGTTGACGCTATATCTTACTAAATCTCAATTAAATGCCATATCTTGTAGTCATTTTGTATTTTATTGTATTACACTTTCCTTGTATACATTACAACCTGGCGGGCTTATTGCTTATGACTGAAAGGGATGAAAGTATTATATAAATGGACTTTATTAATCAAAACTAATCCAACCCAAATATTTTAAAAGTATAATCTAGTGATGAAAAAATATATAATCTGGCGGTTTTGTCACTATGTGACAATATTTCAACAAGCTTGAAAGATTTTAAAGAAACCTGAAGATGGTCAGACTGAAACCTTTTTTCAAATAAATTGGGTTCAAACGGAAATCAAACCCATAACTAATCAGCTAAAAGACAGGCGTCTTATCAATTAGGTCACAGAGGTTGCAATTTTTTGTAAAATTTAATGAAATACTTTTTCATTCTTGGTGAGGTTAGTTCACCTACGTAAATTGGTATAATATTTGTAGGACAACAAACGTTATATCAATAGTTCATATCAGCGAACATTATTTTTTCGCACTAAAATTTCAAATATACACACATACCATCGAAACGTTACCCTGTCGGGGTAAGCAGAGGGGACAGAACGCCAGACAACGGCAAACATCATTCGCAGCCTCCTCTACTAAAGTAGTTAGAAATATTAAAACATTTTGTTAAGTTGCATTTTTATTGCAACAATGTTTGTCTTGCAAAGACACCTTGTAGTTGTATACAAAGTTTAATTAGTAAAACTTGGCTATAACTCTAAGTAGAAAATTAGCCAATTTCAGCACGTCCACCCCTCGAGAGGAGAAAGCGCGGTGAACCGAGGCTTTATATTATTTTCTCAGGCCGACATGATTTACGAGCAATTGTAAAACTCGGAGAAGGAACCTGATAAACTTGCGCGCCTCTAAACGAGTTCTGCAACTTTAAGTGCTGGGCCGTTAAACACTCTGGTCACAAAGTTGCGATATGCCTACTCGTAATAACTACACTTAAAATTATTCCGAAACAGATAGGCAAAGTGTTGGAACAAAGGTACTCGACGATCTATATTGTGAAGATGGAATAATCTTTGCCCCAAAATGATATAAAATATGAGTTAGTAAATTATATGTATTGTGATTGATAGCTCTGATAAAAAATTCCTATAATAAATAAAAAGCAACAAATATTTTATATAAATGCTTTGATAGAACTTTGCAATTATTTATGAAATATAATTTCAGCCAAATGGCCACAGTGAGCAAAAAGCTCATATTTGTGTTATACGAGTAGCAAGGGTGCTCCAGAACAAATACGAACTTTTTCACGAGCTTATATATATGATTTCTCGAATATTGTGATTTAATTGTTCAAGTGACGTTAGTTTGTGAATATTTATACACGTCCTTAAAAAATACCTCGAAAAAAGTCCAGATCGATTAAATTAGGAGATCTTGGCGGTTTCTGGAAATTAATCATTCTGGAAACATTATCTTCAAAATTTCGTTTATGGTTCATTATGTGTGATATTTTGCCCCATTTTGGTCAAATCACATATTTTCTAAACTCAGTTCATCCAATTGATGTGACAGAAAGTTCTCAATCATGGCACGGTAGCGGCCGCTGTTTATTATTACAGCATTACACGCAGCGTCTTCGAATAAATAAGGTTCAATCACACTTCCTGGCCCAATTCCATACCACTGTCACTCTGCGAAGTTTAATGATCACTGATAAACTATTTGTTGATTTTCAGCGTTTCAATAACGACTTTTTTGTTTGTTATTACAACCGCTTATATCAAAATAGGCTTCGTCGTTCATTACGATATTCTCATAATAATTGAAGACATATTTTCGTTTTGAAATTAACAACGCGTTCTTGAATCTTAAAATGCTACGTATCAAATTTACTACGTCTACGTTGCTTGATTGTTGAATATAAATACACAAAATTTAACCAAACTAAAATGGCGGCCAGTGTAAGTTGTAAAGGAAGCTTTTGGTCACCCAGTACTTGAAGGCATTTAAGATTCTCAAAATGCAAAAAAGACAACATATTCACTTTTGTGTTTTTGTCCATAAAATCATCATAACTTAAAAACCACCATATCCCTGATACAAATTTCGTTGGGTTCAAGATGCTTACCAAGATTAGAGAAACTGCAGCTACTTTCAAGCTTTAATCAGTCTTTTTATAAAGAAAGCTACTCTTACGTAGACAACAAATGCCGGAATGAGTTACCATCGACTTTAAAGAAATTTGAGTGAAGAAACAGAATTTTCTCAAGACACCTTTAGAGAGATCTACAAATTGAAAATTGTTCATCCATCCTTTAGTATTTCTCTCAGTTTTGTCTACTTTTATATTGTCTTCTATTTTTTCTCTCTGTTTTGTAATAATTTTAATTCTTATTTTCTTTTTACATAATGTTTACTATGCAAAAATACGTATTGATCGTCTTTTTTATTAGTGTGTATGTGTGTACAGTTTTGTTTTTAGCTATTTTTGTGTATACTTATTACTCGTACATTTATAAAATACGCAAAAATCCTCTTTTTTGTCATATGTTTTATGTGTATAAAACATGACAAAAAAATAGCTAAAGCTGTGAGATAAATACATCTAGCATCAACATAGCTGGTCTCGACTCTATTGGTGGATGTGTAACTCGACTATGAAATGATCTGAAACCTTTCAAAAGCTAGTTTTCTCAATTTGTATTCCTTTCCTTAATATATAAATATCTATTTACATACTACAAAGCTGTTAATATACTTATTTAAATTGTTATATTTTTTTTCCAGGGACATCATAGAGTCGTATGTTTGAGAAGACTGCTATCGATTGACTAAAATAAATTGGGAATTGTGGTATCACATTGGACACATTTGTAGCAGGGCAGAACCAAATTAAGACTCAAAAAAATAATACTGGAATAAATTATGGTTGTTTACTTACAATAATGATGGAAGGGCACCACCATTTATTTTCCATGGCTTCAATATATCCATTTGAAGTAAGCGATCTCTAGGGTGAGAGCCTCTCTACTCTGAAATAACTCCTCGTTCCGTATTATTCTAGTCTAGCCTTATATGATGGATAGCCACAACATTTGTTTTCTAGCATGATAACGAGTTTTTAAAGCCAACCATGGTTATCAACCATCTCTTTCCAGAACAAACGATCTATTTAATTTATTTTATACATTGATACAGGTCTAACATCTTAATATCAAATAACAAAGGACAAATAATGGTTAAAATTCTCAATTTATATTGTAATAACAGGAACAATATCGCTCATGTTTTTTGTGAAGTGACTCAGTTATACCTAAAGAATATATTAAGGAGTTCAATCCACAATTTATTCACCAAAATATGGAAATAATCGATATCAAAAAAAATATTCAACGAAGTCATTCCGTATGCGAGTGGTGATGTAGCGCCTCTCAAAATAACTACTTATGTTTTTTGGAATGTCTTGCGTTTTGGAATCTCTGACTGTTGATAATATTTTTCTTTAGGTTATGGCTTGTTGAAAATTTTCTAAAAGGTATATTTTATGATTTTTGAACAACAGTGTAAATTATATGTACGTAAAAAGGTCCCAAAGTTTCCGGCCCAAGGATGAAAAAAAAAAGTTAGTAGAATGAAACGAAAACATTATACTTCAATATTTAAATTATAGGCTAGACTCGAAAATAGTGTTTTTGGATATAAATATTAGTATGAAGCTTTCTTATAAGTTGGGCTCTACCAAGAGCATTCAATTGCTTATCGCGTCTGTTTAAGGTGTTCATCATGTTTATCACGTCAAATTTATCGCGTCTGTTTAAGGTGTTCATCATATTTATCACGTCACATTTATTTAGAAGCTGTTTAAATTGTGCAAGACTTCGTTGTTGAACTTATTATTATTAATTTATTATTATTATTATTAATTACTAAATCTTCGAGACAGCTGTTATTATGTATTTTGTACTTATATACTTATCATAATATGTACCAACCTGTACTACAATATATAAATCAATATTAATGCACTTTTAAATTGTATAATATTTCCATTGCACATATATACAGTTTAACCAGATGAATTTATCGCCATGTGGCAATCTGTTTTAACTAACCTGATTTGTTTTGAAGCGGCCTTAAATAAAAATCAGGCTGAACTTATTTTTTGAAAAACCTGGGTTCTAATGGGAATCGAGCTCGCAAATTTTCGGATTGGAAGACATACATATTACCAACTAGGCCATGGAGATCGTAGGTAGATTTTATTTGTGTCATAAATTCAACGTATTCTAGTGGACGCATTGCCATAGCATGAAAAACCACAATATCCTATACAACTTTTTTCAGCAAAAATGAATGCCATCGTTTCTCAAACTGTGAATCGCAACCCCCAAGGAGTCATAAAAATAGCTTAATTGTGCAAAAGGAATAAAAACACATTTTGTGAGAAAATAAACACATTTATTTAAAAAAAATTGAGTCAAGTCATTGTTATAGTGTACAATATACAAGATTTTTCAGGGGGGGCTCAATTTCCTTTTTTTTTCTTTCGGGGGGCTGCAAGCCTAGAAAGGTTGAGAAACCACGTTCTATATAGATAGATACATATTAAGGTAACCGCATCCTCAGAACAATGCTCAAAAGATGTGCACCTACTTTGCATTGTGACTTTAGGTTTGCGATGGAGTCAAAAATTCCTCACTTCTCTCCTGGTTAGAGTCATGGTGTATTCTTTATAGGCGGTATTTTCTCTCGTTACGTCTTCGATTTCCACACACTGTTAAATTGAAGTAAAAATTCCCCCGACCAACCACAATATCAGAACAAAGTCTGCCTACCAAATATGGTCATTTCAAGACAGGCATGTCTTATTTTACGAGGCAATATTTTAAAATTCCAACTGTCAGGCTGATAAATTTGTGACCTGCGAGCGACCCATGCCCACCTGTCATGGTTTTATGACTCGTCTTCTTTTTTATATAAGAAAATACATACACGAGATCTTTTCGGTACATTTTTAAATCAATCTTATTTAAATTTTTTGATTTAAAATTATAATTTAGGATACATAAAGTATATAAGGTGCATATTTTTTCTATTGATGTAACAAAATTATTATTCATCTATAAAATAATTTTAAATTAATATTGACATTCATACTTTTTTTAAATATATGTAGTTAATATATGTTAAGTTTGAATCAGTTATTCTAAATCTTTAGACTAATTGTTAAATTGTTTGAATAAATTTATTTGTATACTTTAGTGTTATATAAAGTGTTTTATTGTATCAATGTATATTTTTATTGTGATTAGTGTAAATTGTAATTTTTTATGATTATTTTTCTCTGTAATCAATAAAGCACTCACTACTTGTGTATTATTAAATATTCTTAATAGGTACATTGTACTGTTGATGAAAATAAATAAAATTTTCGGCATGAGGACATGTAATTTATTATTGTTTTTACTCTCGATATATACTCGACGCCATGGTCCAGTGACTAACACGGTTGTTTATCAAACAGGCGTCTTTTATTCGATTACCAGCAGTTATCCCTTTTTCTATCTGAATTTAATGTTGCTTGGTGATCCTAACATAGATTCTTGGAACGATCTTGAGGTAACCGGTGTTGTAAAGCACTGATGTGTAATTTTCTGGGTTTATTCTTATTTAATGTATAGTTCAAAATTTACAGATTATAAAAGTCAAATAATTCATTTTACTACGTAATCAGACCCAAAACTATCTCTTAAATATTATTAAAGCTCTTGAACTGGAATTCGAGCTGTTTAAAAAGTCGAGAGAATAAACAATTAAAACTTAAATCCTGTGATGATGAATTGCTATTAGCAGCCCTCTTCTTTTAAAATAATTCCAGTATTTATTTAACACTAAAGTATTTACTCGTATTTTTGGAGTCGCGCTACGCAACATCTGTAATTTCAACTATCGGACTTTAGGACTACTGATTGAGACTTACTGACATGTTTCAATTTCTTAACATAGTAACTTAATTTCTTTCCAAGTTAAGAAATTGAAACATGTCAAAAATCCTTACTCGATTCTAAAGGGTCTTACCTACTATTATTTTAAGGTGGTCATATAGTATATTTATAATACTTGCTGATTATGATCTTGATGTAGAATTCTTATTTATCTTGAAATCTTCTCTGTTTTTAGAAAATAAACGAACGCCATAGCTATTTTAACATTTGAGGCAGCAGCTCTGATCAAAGATACGACACGACAGTGACACCACCCCCGTAAATTCTTCAACCATGAAATGCGTCTTCATGTACTACTTCAACCATGAAATGCGTCTTCATGTACTACTTCAACCATGAAATGCGTCTTCATGTACTACTTCGGCCATGAATTTTCCCGTGCAATATAATTTGAAGGATCTCATATTTTTTCCAAGAACCACATATCCTAATTACTCAAAGTTTCTTTATTTGATTACAACTAATGATTTTCTTTATTGCATTCGTTTCACGATGTCAATCCAGACTCTCAGCATTCTTCGATAGCACCACATTTCCAAAATTTTTAGTTTCTTTCCTTCCGTGGTTGCAGTCCTAAGACTGGTTTGCAGCAATTTGAACTCTTCTCCTCCATTCCCCCCTGTCCTGTGCGGCTCTTTTTAAGTCTGTATATGTTGAGCAGCGCACGTCCACCAACAGGTCTTCCAGGTACTCTCGGCGTGGGCGTCCCCTAGAGTTTGTCCCCTCGGTCATACCCTCCATTATGGCATGCAACAGGTCCTCTTGTCGTATTATATGACCGATCCATCTTGCACGCCTTTCGGACAGGATCCTGAGCAGGTGCCTTCCTCCTTCGATTCGTTGGAGAACCTCTTCATTTGTGATGCGGTCTCTCCAGGAAATTCTTAATAGTCTTCTATAGGACCACATCTCAAAAGCCTCTAGTCTTCGTCTATCTCTTTCGGATAGGCACCATGTCTCGCAGCCGTACATCAAGATACTCCATACATAGGTCTTGATGAGGAGTATTCTCAGTTTTAGGTCTATATTATTTGATTCTATTATTTTCGACCTTTTATTAAATGCAAGTCTAGCCCGATGTATACGGCTGTCGACCTCGCTCTTGGACCGACCGTCCCATGTTATTTTGCTCCCGAGGTAGACAAACTCCTTGGTGTTCTTTAGTGGTTTACCCGACATCACTATTCTCATCTGGTGCTGCGCTCGGCCTACAGTCAGCAGCTTTGTTTTGTCTTTATTTATCTTCATACTGTAGTTATTTTGAAGAATGCTTTCCATAGTTTCTTTGTGACGACTTAATTAAATGCTTATGCTTTAACCTTATAAATGCTTCAACCTTATAAATGCTTATGCTTTAACCTTATAAATGCTTATGCTACAACCTTATAAATGCTTATGTTTCAACCTTATAAATGCTTATGATTCAACCTTATAAAAATACACAGAATATCTATCAGCAATAATACTAAGTATATATTTCATTAATATTCCTTAAATGAATCCAACATTTTTCAGAATCCCATTTTTAAGTTCATGTCGAATGGAATATTTCAGAATCAATTCTTACACCATGTTTTAATTTTTTTATAAATATTAAAATCAATACATTTCGGCATTTTAAAAAGTTGCTATTCTCAACGTTCGCATTTTTTTAATAAATGTGATAAATTGAGTAATAAATCCGGCTCTGCTTACTTCTTTTAAGTAGCGGCTCTGGGTATAATTTAATTGAGATTGATTAATTTACTGCTGGGTAAAGCTTATCACCCATTAAAATTTTGAAATAAAATAGGGAAAAAAAATATTGATTAATACGAGAATCGAGAATTATATATTCGTATGTAACATTAATTTGTTATTGTTTTTCCCTCCAGGATTATGTCGTGACTGCAAATTTATTTGATTAAATTTCACGATATTAAAATGAACAATACTCGTGGGCAAAGCTAATCATTTAGTAAAATTTCATAATAATCTTAACAGCATTTGAAAGTATTATTAAAAAAAAATGACCGTTTGAATATGTCAAAAGAATTATTCAATATTATAATGAGAAATAAATTACAAAAAAGGCTAACACAGAAGAGTTGTCTAAAGAAGGAAATAGCTAACCAAAATCTGTTAACTGAAAATTCAACAAAGCAGTGATCGTGATATCAATAAAAATCAACTCAATATGGTATATGGTTTATACATTATATTTTCTTGATATTTTTAATCACTTTGATTTGACGTTCGTGCTGTTTATTTACTGAATAAAATATAGAAAAAAATACAAACAAACCTTTAAATGTTAATCTCAAATGGCGTGCTAGTGACCCAGTTTTATAATAATACGTTCCTTTGAGGTAAATTAAAATCAAAATCAATTAATCGTAAAGTATTAAAGCTAGACTTGCTATCAACGTATTACTTAAAGGTTATCAGATTTGAAAATTATGGCATCTAACGAAAATCTAATGAAATGAAAAAAGATTTTTTTACTTGACAATGTAATGTCTACTTACTTGACAATGTAATATCTACTTACTTGTTACTGGTCAATGTAATGTCTACAAGCATTAAACTATATTTTGGACTAAAGTTCAATATTTAGATAAGCTACATGTACAATTGAACTCTCTTAAAAAATATTTGTTTATGACTACGTTATTATTTTATCAATGGTTTGTAACTTGTATCTGAAACAATTTAATCCCTCATTACAATTCAGTGCATTTAAATAAAAAAACTTTAAAAAAATACTATATCATGTCTAAGTAGGTATACATGTACACATATAGCTAGGGTAGAAAAGGGAAAAGGTGCTAATGTAGCCATGTGACAAGAATTGATGACGCTAAAATCCTGAAAGACTTGAAGGTTATAGAAACACACTTAATTAGTGATACGCACCCTTGTGAGTCATTAAAATGTATGAGGAACTTTTAAATAAAAATTATAATTGTGAACCGTGAGACCATGGAAAACGAATACTCCGTTTATCAATAAAAGTTGTTAAAACATTTATTTCGTTTGCTTATATTTATTTGTGCGAAACAGCATTTTTTATTCTAACTATGATAAAAAGCAAGTATCTTTCTAATCTGACTGTAAAAGGGGATATAAAGGTAGCCATTCTATTGGTTGAGCCAAATATGGTTTGGCTGTTTCAAAAATTCAGCTTTAAATTTTATACGTTTTGTAATAAACTGTTTTGTATTACTGTTGCCTAAATGAATAAACCAAGAAAATAAGTATTTCCATTTAAAATATTTCTTTTTTTGCATCTACATGGGATCATACTGCAAATAAGGGGTCGAAGGGGAAAAAAGGTGGTTTAAACCCACCAATGGTTTTAATCAACATCTCAAGAAAAAAAATCTTACAGATTCAACTAATGGACTTAAAATGTTACTCTAGTTGGCTCGAATTTTTCTAGAGAGGTTGTTGCGACGATGAATGAAAATTATCTTAGTTCATCACAGATGGCAATATGGCTGCCGTGAAGGCAAGTGATGTGACACATTATTAGAGATGTGACATATTACTAGGGATGTGACACGTTACTAGTGATTTTACACCTAACAAGCACTGTTTTAATTCTAATTTTGTATGGTCCTCAGTATCTTTAGAACATTCTTGTAGTAAATTATATACCCGACCATGGTTTCACGTGAAATCTATTATTTCTTAGTCTTCATATCTATCTGGTAACATAGTCTAAGTAGCGCTGAATCGCAATTTGAACAATCAGTGACAGTCTTTGTAATTTGAACAATCAGTGACAGTCTTTGTAATTTCAATTCTAAAAGTATTGAATTATTTGTACCTCGCGCTGTTCAAGATATTAAGAACAATAGCCTCGAGCAACACATCTCAAGAGTTTCAACTTTAAAATGACAATCAAATTATACATTTATTTTCAATCCTTAAATTTATAATTGATATAGATTGCGAGTACTATTCATGCAGGGTATAAACATAAACATGCCTATGACTTCATATCTATTTTTTCACAAAAAAAAGGAAAAATCATGTCGGTGTAATCCTATAGTCTCATTTCGGTGTGCCATCGGATCCAGTTCATCGATGTGACCGGTGAGTTTGCTCATGTGTAACGTCTCACTCACTTAACCTTTCCTTCCCGGTGTTGGGTATCTTCTACACGTTGCTTCAAATAACCATCAATATCTCTATAAATATAATAAATACAAGGCTAAGATTCTAGGTATTCCTCCATAATATATTTACGCATTGATTTAAAAAATAATATTAATAATAATCAGAATTTATCGACTACATCGTAAGTATTTTCTGAATATCGGAAACAAATTCGCATTTAAACGCTGTGAGTGCCTCGATCTTGGGTCTTGACGATAGGTGAAAAGTATGCGGGAAGCGCGACACTATATTCGCATCTCACTTTTGCATACGTCACTGAATAGCGAGGAGCGCAATTGTCTCCACCTCGCAAGTGTAAGCGACGCCCGAGTTAGCCCCCAACCCTGCCGCGCTGCAGTAGCTGTTGAGCTGGCAACGAGACTAGACCTACGCCCATTCCGTGAGCGGTGCCAGATGGTTTTTTAATGTTTTCAGCAAATAAATCTCAATTATTATAATTTTTAACTTTAATTATAATTAATTAAGGGGATTATCTATGAATGTTCTTATTTTTCCGATTTAAAATCGCTAATTTTTGATCGCGTACTCACTACCCAACACCGGAACACGCTTTTCATTTTTGTCACCGTAAGGGAAGGCTTAAAAACAAACTAAACAGTACAGTTTGGCTTTCCAACTAAATTGACGTTGAAATGGCGAAGAGATCCTCAACTACGAGGCCCAGCAACGAACGAAGCTTTAAATATGTACCTTTGTCGGGCAAGAAGTACACAAATTTTAGATACTATGAATATATTACATTTTTATTACTTATATATTTTTATATATTATTTTCCACAGTTAATTGAAACCGCATGGGGTGGGATCTCGCGTTGTTGAGGGGTGGTTCTGCACTCGCCCCACTATTCACTCCACTCGCCACCCTCAGCTCGTAAACCGCGTTTTCTCATTATTTTTGTTTTTCTATAGTGTATTTCATCCCGCCGCGCAACAACCTCGGCTTGCTTCCAGCTCATAAAATTTTCTCTTTTGCGGTGTTCAGGCTCCGTCCACACTTTTCCTTACGCCGCTTTTGTCCTGAAAAAAAATTTAATATATTAGTAAAGTTATTCACTTTTTTTTAAATACCAATTTATCTTTGCTCACTAGTTGGGAATATACAAATTTGCAGGCAAGGAAGACCGCCAGTGAGCAACGATAAATGGTTATTTCCATTAAGAATATTAAATATAGTATGTACTAAAAGCGCAATCGCGATAAGCTCTCGCTATCAAAATTTAAAATATTACACTTCTATCTTTGTGATTTAGCTATTAAATATAACAAGTTATTTGTACAATGTTGATTATTGCAATTTCATGCATCGCACATGTTTATTTCCACTTTAGAATATTCATCAGCATTGGTGAAATTACATCCCTTTATGGTGCATAATACCTCGTAATTTTAAATGAAAAAGTGAAACAATGTCAAAATGTGTGATGAATATGTATTTTTTATACTAATGCCGTCGATTTTCAATTTATAAAGCTCCATTTATTTAGGAACATCAAAATGAAATGCTTTCATAGTTATATGTTATTTTTTTATATTTTAGCTAAACGATTGTAAAACTAAAAAGATGCGTTTTATTAATGAAAAAAAAAAGAATGTACAACTATCAAAGCGTTAAATTTTTATATAAAAAATATCTTCAAGTACAACTTTTTTTTCAGTTACGAGTATATAACCATACACATATATATCAGCACGCCATTTCCCTATCGCGGTAGTCAGAGAGGACAGAGCACCAGTTTTTCGTATCTCAACACACATCTTTCGCCTCTACTACATATCAATCTGTATAATAGGCTTGAGTATCCGGAGTGGTAGGTTAAAAGTTGACTACCAAATGAACAATTGACCAAAAAATCGACAAATATTGAAAAATAAAAAAAAACTCCAAATTTTCCTTAACACCTTTTATTAAAAATACTAGAGATTTTTTTCCATCTGTTCACTTTTCAGCAAATGGGGCTAAGTAGATTTCAAAACATAAGCTTGGGATTAGGTGATAATGTAAATGTTTATACCACTTCCCGAAAACTCACCAAAGTACGAGTATATTAAAAAGTAAAAAAAAACTAGAGCTTACGGCTTTGTGAGACAAGAAAACAATATTGAAGCTATAAAATATGAGTGTAAACAATAAAAATTATCAATAATAAATGAACAGCAATGTATATGTAATTTAAATCATCAATTTGACGTGCAGCGCCCTCCCGCTTGCATAAAAAATAAAGATTTAATCTATTACTGGGATTTCTGGTTCACAATTTCTCCAGTGTTATTATCAGTTACATATTACCAATTTAATCGCATATATAATAAAGTAGTTTATTTTTTTTTTATTTTTCATCAAAAAATGTTTTTTTTACTACCCCAGATAATGTTACCCCAGATAATCAAAAGTACTGTGCATGAAACTCACTACCTTCGAAACTGAGTGAAAAACTATGCTAATGATGACGACGCACAGTGCAAAGTTAAATATCTACCACGGCTTCCCTTACTCACTAATCTCAAAAAAGCATAAACTTAAAACATCTTAACAGTTTCGTAAATAGTATAAAGATGAATAAATACAAATCATCAAGTGATGGGAGTCGCAATAGTCGCAAACGATCAGAATGTAAAAAATCTAGGAAATAGGAAACATATTTTAAAGTTTTTGAAAAAAACAATGTGAACGTTTCTTAAGTTACGGGCAAAAAGTGAGAGCTCTCATAAAAAAACTCGTTGTTCCGTGCCGCCTCTCACCCTGCGCGGATCTACGGGCATAACTTCAGGATAACGAACACAATAAAGAAACTTTTTAATTGTTTTTCTCTACTTACCCCGCGGAGTAGCCTTATCTTTATTTCTTCACTACTAAATTCGGTGGTCTTTGAAGATAAACAGAAACTGTATTAAGAAATTACGTAAGTCTCTCTCATTCTCTCTCTCTCTCTCTTGGAAAATGACCATGAGCTCCTTTATTAAAGAAGTGTACGCCACTTATAATTTGTATTTATTCCATACGACTTGGTTAGGTTAGGTTAGGCAGGTTCCCACCAGCCACAAATAAGCTATACACTTAAATTTTATCAGAATTTTGTTTTTTGAAACATATTGTAGCAGGTGATGAGTTCTGTTATCTGGGCAGTAAGTTTACGTGTGATGGATGAGTTGAAAGAAGGGTTGCGATAGATAACAAAAAGAACACTTAATGTAACAACAACCGCGCTATTTAAAAAGTAGCTAATAAGTACATAATAGTATGATGGTGCCCACATTATACTTGACGGTATGGAACTAAAAATGGAACTTGGACTTGACCGATGAGAGAAAAAAGTTCGATTGAGACTTTAGAGATAGGTAAATACAAAAATTGTTGAGTGTCATCATATGAAATATGGATAAATGAAAACACCACACTTCAGTTCAATCCCAGCACCACACACGCTGTTATGTGGGATTAAATAAGTCTCCATCCAGTGCGATCTACATTAGAAGATCGAAACCTTCTTTATTTTTTTATGAGCGCGACGTCACATAGTGACGAAGGAACTGCTCCAAGTGACTTCTTCTCCAGTGGCGATGCGATACTTAAAGGCCTGTTTAACATATTTCTGGTTGGTTGGAAGACATTGACACATGGCAATAAGTGCGTCAGGTTATGTTGTATACAATAAAAGTGTAATACAATACAATAGGCATATATTTCGCAATTCGTCATCTTACGTGCTGGTAATAATAGCATACACAAATATGTTACGATTACCTTGTCGACCAGTAAAATAGATATATTTATTTGTGTGGTACTATCATACTATCACGCCATTTCCCTGTCAGGGTAGGCAGAGAGGACAGAGCGCGTACTCTTCTAACTCCACACAAATCCTTAGTTTCTTCTACATCCATACACCTTCTCACACAACATCTACGATTTCTCTGATTTTCTACATTTTTATGTTAGTACTATCGTTTATCGAAACCAAAATTTCATAGTTAAAGACAAGCTCCTTATCAACTACATCATATAAGTCGCTACCATATGTAAAATATTGAATCAAAGGCAAACGTTTAATTATGAAACTTCACAATTATTGACCTGTTTTTTGGTAGTAGTCTGCTTGAGAAACTATGCACTGAGGATCATCTGACAGCTTTCAAAGGAAACTTAAAAACACTTCTTAACACAACTTTACTAAATGGCACCATATAGTAAATCCTTATCATTATCACTACAAGCATCTACATGTAAAAGTTGAAGTGTTTTCAACAAACTCAAATGCATTACTGTATTCTTGTACAGTAATGCATTTGAGTTTGAAACGTCGGTTTGGTAAGACTGAAAGGAAGATATTGCTAAAAGGGTCTCAATTTACACCCCATTCAATTTTGTAGTCTTGATAGGTAGATGATTTTCCTTTCAGTCTTTTCATTCTGCTGAGGCTATAAGCCAAATCCTTGGCATGTATGCTAGGGAATTTCCAAATGAGCACGACGGGAAAGGAAATAAAGTTTTTAATATATTTTTTTAAATGACATGAAAAAAGTACAAAGGTGAGAGTACAACGTGGATGTAGAAAAAAATATATGAGTCGAGTAAATGCTGTAAAAATACGTGCATCGAGAACACTAGGTATATGAAGTGGCAGTGTATGCAAGAATACGGAATGAATTAATTGATCATGGTAGAATATCAACTTATTGCTGTTGTATAAAGTAAGATGAAGAAGAGGCCTTGGAGATAGTTTGTACGCGTAGATCAAGTGTATGAAGAAAGACTAACAAATATCTTAACTTATCTGGTATATTAATATACAATACAATATTACAGAAATCATCATTTCATTACGTGTTTTTTTTTTCAGTTTTTTTGTGTCTCTACATATACTCAAAACAATACAATATTTTGTCTTAACAATGCTAACATTTAAGAATCGAATGCTATGGAAGTTACTTGGTGCAAAACATGCAACAGGATCGTGAAAACTGATGTCTAAAGAAGAAACTCTAAGATCAACGACATGACATTCAGATGCCAAGAATATGAGATCAGGAAGGTCAATAAAGATATGATTTATTCGCAGATTATAGAGGACACTGTCAATAAATCTTATTATAATTATGAAGCCTAACAACATGGAAAAGATTACTTGACAGACTGAAAAAGATTGTTAAAGAAAATGTGCAGCAATATTTTAAGTAGCTAAGGATGGAAGGAAACTGGGAGGAGACAGCAAGTACAATATCTTCTGTATTCAGGGATACTACACAAATCCTGCGCCTTATTGTAAAGTAGCGTTTGGGAGTAAAATACGAGTAGAAGCCTAACTACCAAGGCAAATCCTGCACATGAATTTCACAATATATGTTAAATGTTTTTTGGCACACATCATAATATTCCTTTAAAAATATTTATTTTATTCATTTAACACTTTTATTGCAAATACAATCTGGGGGGATTATTACCAGGCGGCAATCTCTTCCAACCAACCAGACAAAAGTAAATGAAACAAGTTACGTGGTCGCATAAATCATTCAAATGACTATCTATTTCCACGAAATCCATAAACACATACGTGAGCATATGTCCACGAACCCCACAAAGACGGACAATCACCCGAATATTATTTTTCATATAAAGTGAGATATCATCAATCAAAAGGAAAGGAAGGGATGGTGGAGAAGAAAGGAAAAGAAAAATCAGGAATGAAACACGTTATTTTACTGACTAAAAATTAAGTTTTTTCAGTCGCTTCTTAAAGCATGCCAAGGACGGAGCGAGTCTATTGGTTTGTAACTGATTCCAGAGTCTCGCTGCATGGACAGTAAAGAACGACGTAAAAAAAGATGAGCGGTGAACTGGAAAGGCCAATAGACAATCTCTGTTTGAGTGCAGCGCTAATCCATCCAAGTAACAGACGTCTGCATAGTCCAGAAACGGAAAGAGCAGAGATTGTACAGGTAAAATTTTAATTTTAGTAGGTAGGAATCTTTGCAGCACTTTAAGGGAATGAAGGCTGAAGAAGATCCTTCGGCTTACCTCATTTATTTGATCTCGCCATGAGAGTGTTATCTATTAGCACTCCTAGGTTTTTAACAGTTTTATGTAATGATTTGATATAGCCATCAAGCAATATTGGAGGTAGTAAGTTTGTATGTATACAAATTATATTATATTTTGTGTACATACAAAAAAACTATGGGTGCACTCAGTTCTGAAATAATCTAAAAACCGTAATTATTTAACAAAACTATAGTATTTAAAAAAAGCAAGTATAAGTTATTGTTTCATTGTTTAAATTTCAGATAATTGTACTGAAATTTTCATGTTCAAATAGTGAGTGAAAACAACAGACATTGCTTGGTATTTTTTTTTTAAAGTGTGACGCTGACAGTGCGGTGACGAATTTAGGAAAAACTTTAAAAAATCTACTTTTGGACCTTGACTTTTCGCTCCCTAGCTGTGATGTGTAAAGGATAACTGCCTGCCATCATAATGTAAGTATTAGAATTTGAGTTCATATCATTACTACTTAAATCAAGTCATACTCCACAAAATATGATGTGTTGGACACATGAATTCGGAGCAACATATAGACTCTTTCAAACAATTCTGAAGAAAACAATTAAATGGCATTAGTGAAAGATACTCCATTTACAGAAAAAAAATTTATTGGATGGGTCTTAGTGTTGAACCATTGATCCAGTTGACGAGGAACTAGGACCGATTTAGACTAATGGTAGATGTCTGTGGCTTATAATTACAGAAGCCAACTGTGCACAGTACTAAAAGAAATAAAAACAAAAATCTACTTCATTTTTGTTTTTGATCAATACTTTATAAATGACGTCAGCAATCAGTTGGGCGCATTAATTTCGATAAGGCAAGAAAGCGGGCTTTTGCCGTAATTGGCCGCCTCCATTGTGATAACGCTGAGAGTAATTGGGCAGGCCTGGCGTATGGAAGCATATTATTTTATTGGCCTTTAACATAAATTATGGGAAGCTTTCAGAATTAATGTTGATTTATTGAATCGGCAAATCCATTTCTATTTCTCAGTTTTAGTGGCACTCTGGGTTGCGCCAAGTAATATGGTCATGTTTCTATAACTTGGAATAATTCAATTATAAAAAATATGAATGTTTTTCAATTTGTAAAATGTATCTTTCAAGAAAATATTATTTTTCAAACATTTTATTTTTATTTTTAATAAACACAAGTGACATTTCGTGTACTTATTAATGTATTATTTTGTGTAACATACATGGTTTCAAATGGTAAATCTGCCGGGTTTATTACTATACAAAATGTCTTCAAACCATGACAGATTTTACAAGTATTTATTTAAATCAATGAAAAATTACATGTATCTCAACACACATATATGTGTACTACATGCATACTGTCACATATTGGATGATCTACAGTGGTGTATTTGTAGTTCGTCATCTCTTAATAAGTTTTCTTACCTTTTTATTAAACAAATTTAAATGCAAGAAAGTGCCCAATCTAAGAGCTGAAGCCACCAACTTCCTGTCCTTATGCTTAAATTATTTTATTTGTCAAAATAATTTAAATCTTTCTATAACGGTGGGTTCGATTTTGAAGTAAGAACACGTTGAAAAGAGTCAACTCTCGAAACGGTGCATAATAAATTGTCATTTTATTATTATCTCTAGACAATAATAGTAGGACACGGGGAAAGGACTATTATTGAGATAAAAAAGGAAAAGAAGGATATTAGGGTTTATTGACTAATGTATATTTTTTTTTCTTCAATATTATTAAAAATGATGCATATTTGATGACTCCACAGTCACATGGATCACAAATCAAGATGTGTAAAATTAGATGTAGTGTGCTGTTATGCAAAAAGTATCTCAATTTCAGATCAAACGTATTGTCGTTTTAATCATCGCTGTATATGTTTGTAATTTATTTTTACCTAGCATAGATATTTACATTAATTTAAATATTTTTTAAATGTTGTAACAATTTATTGTATTGTGTTGTATAACACTCTTATTGCATACAGTACAACCTAGCGGGTTTGTTTCCTAATATAAATCTCTACCAGCCAACCAGAAAGATGGAAATGAGGCCTTAGCGAAAACTAGACTGGACCCATTTTAAAAAATCTGGGCTACAACAGGAATCAAACCGTAACCTCCAATTAGGCTACGGAGGTCGTCACAATTTACAAAGTTCTACAATTCTTTTGGACTTTTCAATTAAAAAATATATTAAAATATCATTAAATGTATTGAAAACTAATATTTGCAAATCTTTGACGTAAATCGATTTATTTTCTTATGAATTGCATAATTTTGTTCATTATGCAGTCAATTCGTAAATAAGCTTGCTTAGCACCCAGACGATCAACAGTCGATTCTTATGGAATTCAATTCCTCACTGGTATCATTTTTAAGCCTAATTTCATATGAATTTATTTTGGAACTGGCATTGCCTAGCATTACATAAGTTTTCATGGGCAAAATTAACCCCTTTTTTTTTTTTTTTTAATTTTTAACCTAATTAAATCAGATCTATAATTTCACCTTCGAGAATTTACATTTGCAATTTTTTCCACTTCAAAAATACTTAAATATATATTTAATATATAAAACACATAGACAACAAATGTTCGGATGATTTTTAAATAAATAAATAAAATAAATAAATATTTTTTTTTTTTGATATTTCAGTAAATGTACCGTTGAAGTAATGTTTCAACATTTTTCTTTCTTATCCATTTAAAACGCAAAAATACGTATATTTTGAAGTTAAATAAATAGGGTTTAATGATGTATTTGAAAACCAAAACTTTGTAATATCTCGACAAAAAGTTTAAGGACATTATGTTTAAGTGAAGAATCGTGTCAATGAAAATCGTAAGGGAATTCTGAAACATCTCTCCCATTTTAGGATGCTGAAAATTTTCCTGAAAAGGAGTTTAATGAGTGGATATTACGGCGCGGAATAATAAAACGTTTTATGTTTAATTACCTACTTACTATTTTACGTAACAAACACGCGCAATGTTGTTTTCCCCCAAACTTGATTTAGGTGTTTTAAGTCTAGTTAGAAAGATGATACTTAAAGGTTTACCTTTCCTTTTAATTACAATTTTATCATATATTTTCGTATATATTTATCATTCTAGTTACCGTTAGCTCCCTCCCTTTTCTGTTATGTTTTTGCTAGATATTATATAACAATATCATAATTATTTTAATCAAAATGTCTTTGAGTAGTTACAATGTAAGAATGAATAGTAAAAAGGTAGAACAATTTGATTTTTTTTTGCTATTTAGAGACCAATGATAAGAAATAAAATTTATTTTAAAACGTGTAACTGAAGGCAACATGGTGAACTTAATCTTGTTTTTTTTTTCAATAAATGTACCGCAAAATTGATTGTGTAAGGTGCTAGTCGTATCCTTGATGTATGGAAGTAAAGCATGTGTATTATAAGGGAGTGATGAAAACAGAATAAATGTGGTAGAAATGCTTGTCTTGCGTAGGATATCTGGCATTATAATACTTAATAAATGGTCATAAAAAAAATGCTGTCCGTTAGAGAGTTGAATTTTATGAATAGCTCAAGGGAAAAATCTTTAAATGTTTTGCCATATTAAGAAAATATCTAGATGTAGGAAACAGTGGAAGAGAAATTTCAACTAAGGGAAAGTATAAAAAAAACAGGAGTGCATGTATGACAAGATATATGAATGTGGACAAGGCCAAAACTGTGAGTATTGATGGATATGCGTGGACATCTGTCATCTCTGCCTATCTCAAAAACAACACATGGCGTGATGGTTTGTATACTTTAATGCCTTTCACATGTATTATACACGTACATATGTACTAGGCGTATCCAGAAAGTAAGTGTACTGAGGCTCTCACGACCGGATGGATTTTATTTTCGACATGTTGGCTACATTGTAGCCTGACCCTTCCCCTTCGCAAGGAGATCAGTTCGAGGTCAGTACGTTGAGAAGTGTCGACGCGACAACACGTTTCGTGAAAAATGTCAATCCAATCTCCCGCCAAGTGCGAAATAAATAATGCCGGGCAAGAGTTTTTGAGGCGCTGCAAACTCCATGGAGATGAATTTCTCCGCTCCATCGTTACTGGAGATGAAACTTGGGTTGCACACTACACGCCTGAAACCAAAAGGCAGTCTCAACAGTGGCGTCACACCTCTTCACCCTCCGCCAAAATGTTCAAAACCACAATTTCAGCCAACAAAATCATGGCATCCGTGTTTTGGGACTGTCAAGCCATAATTTTAATTGAATATATGCCTCAAGGGGAGACCATCAACTCTGCAAGATACTGTGAGACCCTAAAAAAATTGCGGAGGGCGATTCAGAACAAGAGGAGAGGCATGCTGACAAAGGGAGTCTGCCTGCTGCACGACAATGCCAGACCACACACGGCCATCACCACGAAGGAACTGCTCGCCTCGTTTAAATGGGATGTCCTGAACCATCCCGCGCATTCCCCTGACCTAGCACCTTCAGATTACTATCTATTTACCTCCCTGAAGCTGAACATGGGTGGAAAAAGGTTTTCAATCGACGAGGAGGTAAAGGAGGAGGTGAAGAAGCGGACGGAGGGGTTGGCGGGAAACTACTTCGAGGAAGGCATCAAAAAGTTGATACCCCGCTTCACCACCTGCATTGAGAGGAATGGCGACTATGTCGAAAAATAGCTTACATATGTACTACGGTAACCACGTAATTTTTTTGTTTAAATAAAAAAAATTGTAACCTACAAAAATTCAGTGCACTTACTTTCTGGATATGCCTCGTAGTATGTTACGTGTACATAAATGAATTTGAAAATAAAATATATCAACAATATATTATTAATCTATGAAATATCTGTTTTCAACTCTTTTATATGCGACACTACACCTAAAGCAGAATGTGTTACTAACACATATCAGAAGATCTTAGAATTCTTTGTAGTTCATCATCCCTAGATATTTTTTTTGGTATTTTCTTATCAAATATATATTTCTGAACATGTGCAGATTCAGAAAAATACCCAAGCAAATGGTCGCAGACGCTATCTTCTTATCCTTACTTCTTATTAACTTATATATTAATATTTTAATCTAACAATAATAGTGGGTTCGATTCAAGAGTTGTGGCGCCCTTTAAGGAGAGTTTGTTCTGTAAACAGCGCTATATCAATTGTTCTTTTTTATTATTATTATTACGTTACAACAACTACTCAAATTCCCAATTACCAAGTCCGTTCATATCCAATTAAAAAGTAAGGTGTCCCTCTTAATTGGACTGATACTCCAAGCATTTATCCATACTTTATTTTGAATTAAAGAGTAACTCGTACTTAATGAGACTTATTGAAGAAGGTGACACAGGAAGCTAATAAAAGCTAAAGTTTATTTTAACATAGCCACAATTCAAGTTTAATAAGTAGAACTGTTTTTCCAGGACATACTCGTATAACCATTTGAACTTTTTGTCCTACACGCACCAAGTACCTGTCCAACAAAAATTGAAAATAAATTTATAGTTAAGGCATACTGTGGAGGTTTAAAGACATTATAATTTGTTTAGTCCAACCCTGTTTAGTCCACTTTATATAATGGTATAACCCTACCGGTTTCAAGGCTTTCACCTCACCATCAGGGGAGCACAAACAATACTGAATTTTGTTCGAACTGGTACCGAAATACATGTTTCTAACGGCAAAAATTCGGGTTGTTGATTATAGGTGGAGGGAGGCAAGAGACAACTTCAGCAAGCGGCGGTGAGATCTTGGGGATTTATGTATATTTTTTACCGTTAGAAACATGTATGTCGGAACCAGTTCGAATGAAATTCAGTCGTGTTTGTGCTCCCCTGATGATGAGGTGAAAACTTTGAAACCAGTAGGGTTATACCATTATATAAAGTGTATTAAACAGTGTTAGACTAAACAAATTACAATAAATGGAAAATGTGTTTTTGAAATGACATTTGCATGTATAATGAAAGTACGTTTTATAAATGATTCGTTACAAAATGATTATTTTCAGAAAAATGACTAAACTTGGAAGATCTGGTGTGCCTTTCAAGACACAGTTCCTACTTAATATTCTCCAAGTATCTGATAAAGTTTGCGGGGAGGGGCAGGGGAAGGGAAACTTTTTAATATTCCTGGCTGCCTCGAGCTTTAAAGCCCCACCCCCACAGATAGCGCCTTTGTTTGGATATCGCTGCGTAGAGTTTGGTCGTAAAGCCACATTAAGTACCTTCCCGCGCTCACAGTACAGCCGAGATCTGGGTGGTGGCAACCCTCGCCTTTATTATTTTACAGGGCTGCCGAAATTAGTAAAGCAATTGTTTAACGCTTGAGCTATATTTCACTAAAGATATTTAATTACTTTATGAAATTATAATATTTATAATTCTTATGTAACATACGAGTAGGTATAATATAAACTAACCAAAAATACCAGTAAAGGAATAAATAAGCAGATACATAAATACATACGAGTACATACCATATCGCCATTTCCCTGTTGGTGTAAACAGAGCGCCAGACTTTCCTATATCGACACAAATCCTTCGCCAATCCTCAACAGAAATCATTAATCCATGCACCTTCTTATGTAACTCCTACAATGAACTTTCTGGGTTTTTTTCTTTAAATATGCCCTTTACTTGATCCAACTATATTATCCTTGGTATTTTTCTACCCCCTTTTCACTCACATTTGCATTATACCTATGTTTGTTTTATTAGTATTTCTTCATTCATTCTACGTGTCCAATGCATCGCAGATTGCTCTTCTTCATCTCATTGAGCACATAATCCCTGAATTCACATTCATCCCAGATCATTTCATTTCGTGTTCTGTTATATATTGTGACCTCGTGTATTGTTTTCAGTGCACGCATTTCTACAATATTTATTCGTCTTCTTTTACCCTTTTTCCTCGCCCACGTTTCACTCCCGTGCATTAAATAGATGCTATTTTAACCTTATCCCCTTAAATTAACCTTGTTTGCAAAAAACATATTTTTATTTATTTACAGATGGCAAGAACTGTAATAAATACATCATTTATGAATGAACAACAGGTAGACACACAATTTATATGGATCTGGATTTGTTATCTTTCAATTTTTGTGTCCTCAGTAAACTAGGTGTTTGCCTGTATCTTACTGAGGACATTATAGTATAACATGGAAAAGTTAGTTGATGTTTTTTTTTCGATTGTTGATTATTGATTGATTATGCAATACTCCGTTACCATATCCATCAACAGTGAGATTATATTACATGCATGTATCATGCGAATCGAACTCCGCATACTTTATCATTCCAGACAGACCAAAAAGTCCATCCCACAATGTCCCGTACATCATCACTTCTACCTATACATCCATACATAGGTATTCTACGATTTATCTTACTTTTTACGTTTCCTCCTTTCAACATATCATTCACTTGATCCTACAACGGTTTTCCTCTTCCACGCCATCCACTAACGTACGAGTATATTATTCATTAAAATGATAGAATATTAAATAAACCTAAGTTATTTTAATGACAAATGCTTAAGAATTTTTTATTTCATATTTTTTTCTCAATATTACATGCTCGTATTTTCAGTTGAGCCATAGAAATTTCCACGTCGTAATATAGTACTATACACCCGCCAGATTGTACTGTATACACCAAAAGTGTGTGTTTAATAAAATACAGTTAGTATAACTTTACTTTTTTTAAGTCGCCTTAGAAATATATCATTAAAAATAGAACAGAAAATCATCAGACATGACTACCTTAGTGTAAAATAATATTTATTTCACACTCACAATTATGTGTTGTCGCTTTATTTTCTAATTTAATTGTTACTTTTTTTATTTGTTTTTCATTTTTTAGGAAACTGCTTAAAATAATGTTGGCATCCTTGTGCACAAAATTTCCCCAAGACCCTACGCAGGTCCCTATTTGCTGGAGTGTGCAGATTATATACGAGCAGGATTGATGAAGAAGGGCGTATCTCGCTTTAACGACCAGGATAAGCCAAAATATCCCCACGCAAGCAGTGAGCACCGTCCCTTTGCTTGGATAAGTATAATTTCGTGTATAAATTTCATATAAATAAGCAAAAAGAAACTATTTCATTCCAAATCGGCAAACCGAAAAAGATCGTATGATGGTCTGTACTTACAAAGGCTCTTCTCCAAATTTCTTGGTTGACTTATGTTTAATTAAATTTATTTGAAGTATCCAAAGTTTCCCCTTTTGTTATCTTTGAGTTTCATTAGTTTTTTTTATAGCGGATACTTGAGAAGGAATTTGTATCGAGCATTTTCATTTGCAGAATGGACGGAGAGATACGAAAGACAAATATTAGGCCGGAGTAGGTATACATTTGTGTTATTCCTTAACTTTATTGCAGTTTTCACTTCACTGCACCACGTAATAAAAGTTTGCTTGATTAATTCAGGACTTATTACGCGCAATGCTTGTGATATTTTCGCATTAAAAAAGAAAAAGGGTGACTTGAACAATCTTTTCCTTTTCTGTTCACATTTATGGAGCACGACAAATGAAAAATCTGTATATTTAGAAAGATTTTTCTTTTGTCGAACTCCACAAGTGTAATTGTGAATTCAAAAGATTGCTTATTATTTTGAGATACTAATATATAATAATATAATATAATACAGGTACATATTCTGCTTTATTATTGGGATCAGCAACACGGCAATGTATTTCATTTTCATTCTTCTATAAAGGAACACAGTATGTATCAGATGTGCTTTATCTTTATTAATCTCCTTCTTCTTCAAAGGTGTTTTCAGCTTCGGAGATTGACGATCATCATAGCATATTGACACTTGAGGCAGCTGCTCTGAACAAATATATGGTATCATAATCAAATTATTCCCGTAAGTTCATCAACATGGAGTGCGTCTTCTTCCCACACTTCTTTAGTTTTTAACATCAGTTAGCAAATCTTATATTTTTCTTCATGCTGTATGTCCAAAGTACTTCTTGTGATGGTAGATAATACTTCTTTATCTTCTCCATCCGTTTGCAGATGTTATAATTACGGACTTTGTCAAGAGTATAAGGAATTTTAGCATTCTTCAACAGCACCACATTTCAAAAGCTTCTAATTTCTTTGTGGTGACCTGAATAAGTGTCCATACTGTAACATTATAGAGAAGTACGATAAATATATAACAACGCTAAATTAGCAAACGTAAGTCGAGATTAAAATCCTTCTTGCAGAGGATATCCTGCATTTTAAAGAAGCCTATTTGTACCATCTACAATTTTATTTTGATTTCTTGAGAATAGTTCTGTTAACCATTCGGCTAGCATCTCAGATATTTATATTTTTGACTCTCTCAACAATGTAATCATTTATATCAAGAGGTTTATACTTTATTTTTAGTGACAATCATAAACTTTGTTCTTGATATATTAATATTACGAGTATAAGCTTTCGTTTTAAAAGCTGTGTTAACCCTCTCCAATAACACATATAAACCCTGTAAATTACCCGTAAAATAACAGTGTCCTCAATATATAAAATGTTTTTATTTATTTCCTCCAATGCCAATTTGAAAATTTCAGAATAAACATTAAAAAGAATAGGAGAGATAATGGTTCCCAGTTGAACTCCAGGACATATTGATATATGTACTCAATTACCTGCACCTTTCAGATGCCTGTAAAGATCACTAATAGTTCTTAAATATTTCTTATTTAGACCCTTGTCAATCAAGATTTCCACAAGCTTATTATATTGTGCCGTATTGAAAGCTTTTTAAACAAAATCAATACAGCAAAATATTAATAAGAATAAACCAAGTGTACAAGTCCATATGGACGGTTGCTTTATACTTATAAATATTTAATAAAAAAAACTTAACAAACAATATTCATCTCAAAATAATCCACTTTGCTAACTGTTATAATATTATATATAATTTCCATCTTGATCTCTATTTTTTTCGAGATGAATTGTATATTTCAATTTTTATTATTTGATTATTTCTTAAATATTACTTTTTATTCAGTATGCTTTGGACACGGTCATTAATATAACAAATACAGACAATAATCGATTACGAAACAAAAGTTGGTAGATTAAGATAATTTGTTTCAAAGTAATAAATCTATAAGATGAATTTGCATGAAAGCGTTAAATGCCAAATAATAATATAAAAGTCAGTATATAAAATTATTAAAATAATACCAAAAATGATGTTCCCTCGCAGACATCATGCTGAGTTAACAATAAAATATTCCTTTAGATACCACCATAAAAGTCATGGGGCCAGTAAATATAAATATTCTTATTACAGATACGAGAAGATCCGATACGCCCTCATCACATCAATTTTAGGAATTTAAAAAGTATATAAAGATTCATTTATCAAAAATATCCCCCTCCCTACCCACATCATAAACACACAGTCAAAGAGTTATCAATAATTGTAATGATTCGGTATATTTGATTAGTCGTAAATTATTTCTTAAAATAAATTATAATAAAATTTTAACTGGCATATTTACGAAATGGTACGAATCATATTGCATTCTATTACACTTTTGTTTCATTTAGTACAACTTGATGGATGTACGAGGCATATCCAGAAATTAAGTGTACTGAATTTTTGTAGGATACAATTTTTTTTATTTAAACAAAAAAATTACGTGGTTACCGTAGTACATATGTAAGCTATTTTTCGACATAGTCGCCATTCCTCTCAATGCAGGTGGTGAAGCGGGGTTTCAACTTTTTGATGCCTTCCTCGAAGTAGTTTCCCGCCAACCCCTCCGTCCACTTCTCCACCTCCTCCTTTACCTCCTCGTCGATTGAAAACCTTTTACCACCCATGTGCAGCTTCAGGGAGGTAAAGAGATAGTAATCTGAAGGTGCTAGGTCAGGGGAATGCGCGGGATGGTTCAGGACATCCCATTTAAACGAGGTGAGCAGTTCCTTCGTGGTGTTGGCCGTGTGTGGTCTGGCATTGTCGTGCAGCAGGTAGACTCCCTTTGTCAGCATGCCTCTCTTCTTGTTCTGAATCGCCCTCCGCAATTTTTTTAGGGGCTCACAGTATCTTGCAGAGTTGATGGTCTCCCCTTGAGGCATATATTCAATTAAAATTAGGCCTTGACAGTCCCAAAACACGGATGCCATGATTTTCTTGGCTGAAATTGTGGTTTTGAACTTTTTGGCGGAGGGTGAAGAGGTGGGACGTGACCGTTTTTAAACTCGCGACACCACTTGTACACACTCGTACGATTCATAGCTTTATCACCATATGCAGTTTTTACCTCATTATAAACCTCAACCGGAGGTTTTCCCTTCCAAACGAGATAACGGATGACGCCGCGTATTTCGCACTTGGCGGGAGATTGGATTGACATTTTTCACGAAACGTGTTGTCGCGTCGACACTTCTCAACGTACTGACCTCGAACCGGTCTCGTTGCGGAGGGGAAGGGTCAGGCTACACGGAAGTGTAGCCAACATGTCGAAAATAAAATCCATCCGGTCGTGAGAGCCTCAGTACACTTACTTTCTGGATACGCATAGTATTTGCATGCAATCTTTTCCAACCAAACTAAAATATGTTAATGTTAATTTAAGTGAAACCCAGAAAAAATCCTATCTCAAATTAAATGATACCGGCTGTAATTGATCCTGCCACCCCCGGCATTTGTAGTCATACATCTTACCAACTAACCCACAGTAGTTGTGAAATCATAATTATCTGCTTGGGTGGGAAAATATTTTGATTTTGTATAAATAATTAATTAAACTTACAGAAATAAAAAAATTGATCAAGAAAGAATTGTACATGCTTTTAGCACGTATGTTAGGATATCAAAGACTAATTGATAATTGGATGAAAATTTAAGTTTTGCTTGTGGCCTGGTCGTTATATTACTGCAGTCTACGTTTTGCTTGTTGCCTGGTCGTTCTGTTCCTGTAGTCAAGGTTTTGCTTGTTGCCTGGTCGTTCTGTTCCTGTAGTCTACGTTTTTTTTAATCTTGGTATTATTTTGGATGGCGCAAAGCTTTGTTTTCGCTTATGCCATAATTATACACTTAACGTATAAACACTTACAATGAAAGTAAAACAATAATAGCATCTTATGGAAAAAAATATACGTTATGCCTCTACGAATGGTGAGAATTCACTAGTGCAGTGGACATTGCATGTATTTGATGATAATTGTTGATATTTTATTAAATCTATATATGCATTTTTATTATTTAACATTTTTTATTTTATATTCGTGTTTTATATCATAATAAATTTTATTTTGTGTACTTCAGAAATATTATAAGAAACGCTAGATTTTCTTTATTTTACAAAAAAATATGTGTTATTTATTATTACATTATTATATAATTTATAGTTAATGCGTTAACACTGTCGAGTTTTAAAGACAATGTTATTTGTTTAGTAAAACGCTATTTTATGCCACTTAATATGTCAGAAACAAATTACTTGAATAAATTTATTTCTTTAAAAACAGGGAAGATCGATTGATTTATAATGATTTGGACATTCGTTCCCTTGCTTAGCATCCAACATTCAGATCACGGTAACTGGCCTTCGAATGTTGAGTAGATCTTCATTCAGATCATGGTAACTGGCCCTCAAATGTTGAGTAGATCTTCATTCAGATCACGGTAACTGGCCCTCAAATGTTGAGTAGATCTTCATTCAGATCACGGTAACTGCCCCTCGAATGTTGAGTAGATCTTCATTCAGATTACGGTAACTGGCCCTCAAATGTTGAGTAGATCTTCACTCAAATCACGGTAACTGGCCCTCGAATGTTAAGTAGATTTTCATTTTGACATTCAAATATATGTTAATTGTCGAATGTTTATTGTTAAATTAAATGTATAGATACTTACAAAATATAATATTTACACATTTGAATACCTTTTTTGTATTCTTTTCATTTCTTACACAATTATTCATTCCAATGGTTATTTAAAATTTTAGACAATATTTATTACTATTGTTATTATAGACAGACAGCATGAATACTTTTAATATCTTAACCAAGTGTATCTATCGGTCATATGTTCAAAAGAAAAAGCAAAAGAAAAGCTAAGAAAAATAATTAAAAGAATAAGCAAAGGAAACAAACACCAGTACCGCACAATGTACAATATTATGTGTGTATTATATAATACTCACACTTCAACAAAGGGCGACATCTTTTGATTTTTTCTGGAAAACAATAATTCGGATTAAAAAAATCACCTGTCCATTGTAAGATTTTACTTCCATACAAAATGTATTTGTTTTAAACTTATGAAAATTTTAGTGTATTGCTTTTCATTAAAAATTTTGATAATATAAATAATAAATTTGACTAGATGTCAAAGCTAGAATCAACGTGTCTTGAAGACTGTCCAATCATGAGACCTTTAAAAGGTATATTTTTTTTACACAAGTGAGAAATCAGTCATGTTAAAAAACTACAAATATAAAGAATGATTATTGTGAACAAAATTTAAGAATCATTCAATACTACTATTTTAGATATGAAATAATTTAAGAGTCATTCAATACTACTATTTTAGATATGAAATAATTTAAGAGTCATTCAATACTACTATTTTAGTAATGAAATAATTTAAGAGTCATTCAATACTACTATTTTAGATATGAAATAATTAAACACAGTTCGTGCAATACTTATAATTCATTTCATACATTAATAAAGAAGACCAAAAATGCAGCAATGAATATACTATATAGTGTATTTCAATATTCTCTCACTCACATTTGTTCCAGGAAGGAAAATATTAAGATGTGAAATATATTCACGAACAAAGCCATGAGTAAACTGAACTGATTTGCGACATCCGGGACCTAGATCGTAGAACTGGGTTCAATTCCTGAAAGCATTAAAAATAAGAACAAAGTTCTAAATATTTTTTTCTATAAATCAAGTTATAATGTATAAAGATATGACATAAATTAACACTACATATATTCGAGTACACTATACTCCGCCTTAATTCAAATGGGTTACTATCACATATCGAAAGATCTACAACGGTTTCTTGGTAGTTCGTCTTCCCTTGGTAAGTTATCTGCGGCATTCTTAGCAAATATGTTTTTCTAAACATATACAAATGCAAAAAGCTGCTAATGGCCGCAGCCTCCAACTTCATACCCTTATACTTAACTTCTTTTTTATTATATTTTTTTCATGTGTCAAAAATAGTAAGTTTAAATCCCGAGTTAGAGTGCCCTTGAGGAGAGTCTCATTTATAAACTACAATTACAAATATTTATACTGTATCGGCTGCAGGAAAAATAACGCGATAGATGGTGTGATGTAAAAAATATTTCGACTGGCCTATGGCTTAGAATAAAAATCAAATTAGGACCTTAATATTTAAAGGGGTTCAACAAAAATATAGTTGAAACAATGATTATCGCTTTTATGAATCTAATTATAACAATAGTGTAACATATCAAACCTTCTCATAAATATTATATATGATTAAAATCACTCAATCAAAAGACAATATGTTTTTGGAATTTATGTTTAGAATATATATAATTTTATTTGGCCTCTAAATTTGACTTCCGTTGCGGGCACTTGGTAATGATTTACGGATTTAATAAAGTTTATATTAAAGTGGCAATAACTATTTTAAGACGCCCTCAGCAGTCGGTGTTACTCAATGATCAATTTATGTTTCTTGAATTGATTTTATAATCCTATAAACTATTGTTCATTAAACGATGATAGCTTTTTTGAAAACGAAATGAGTTTTATTTAATACGTTTTATTATTATGATTGTTTATTTTATTAATCGAAAAGAAGGTATTTACTTTGTGTATGCACCAATACGGAATATGCATCTCTGATTTTTATTCGATAAATATATATATATATATATATATATATATATATATATATATATATATATATATATATATATATATATATATATATATATATATATATATATATATATATATATATATATATATATATATATATATATATATATATAGTACACACGCTTATCTTATGAACTTTATATTTTTAAAGTGTTGGCTTATACTTTTATGGAACTCTGTATTAGAATTTTTTTTAATAAATTACTATAATATTCCAATTATTAGCTTTTCATTATTTGTTTAAGATAAATTGGTAAAGCGCTGTTTTCTGACCATTAAGATTACCTGAAGAGTGCTTCTTAACTAACTCAGCCTCTTTATTGATTTACAAAAGAAATACAGAGGTCAAGTGAACATTTCGCCAATCTGGAGACTAACCTCGGGGAAGTCGAAATACTATTCAATACAAAAGATCCTACTCCCTGAAATGTTCTGTAGACATATTTGGGTGTACCAACTTTGAAGGGAATCTGAAGAGTCCAAATATTTGCATCGCTCGACCTTAATAGAGACGAGATTTGGAGAACTTCTCCCATTTAAAACAGTCTTGGAAATATCGAGAAATCTGATTATACGAGTAGATAGAAAATAGTAAAGTTGTTCTCGCGCGTTAATACACTCAGTTTTTTTCATATAAAGCATTGGCTTAACTCCATATGCTCCGTTGGTATGTCTGCATGTAATTTTTTTAATATTATCTAAATGCCTCACTCAAATGGTTGCGAGTGAAATGACAATTTACAAAAAAATCACGAGTAAAAATGGAAAGTTATTTCGAATTAGTTGAGTTTGGGTTTTGGTTTACGCGTTATTATTATTTCTCCTTTTCTTTACCGTATTATGGTTGTAACCAGTCTTATATTGATAATTTATAAAGGTGATTTGGGGTTTGCAGTATGCGCTTACCAATTAAGTTTCAAGGCTTAATTTGAGGATGAAATTTGCATGATTATCGTTTGTGAGTGTTTTAACTTTTTCTTGTGATGTAGTGTTGCGAACATGCTGGATGATAATCTGCAAGTTCCTTTCCTACTCCAAAAGTTTGAAATCGGAATGCATTAATAATAAAACCGAATATATTGTTGTCGTTCTTGAATATATACGCATCGTCAATCATGGTACGAATGATCATGTACGTATATATGTAATATGATTTGTAGTTTCTTTTTCGATTTTCAATTAAAAAAAATTCAGAATATTGAATATTCTACATTTATTTTTAACATCTGTCATCGAAAAAACTTGACAAAAGTGGTTGTTAAAAAACTAAAAGCAGTCTGTGAAGGACGTAAAACCCTCCTGTTATAAAATATGGACTACCCTCCCGCTTCTCGAGGAGGCGGCATCTGTGTTGGAAATATTCCTTTGAAAGGAACATAAATTTTCCATTTTATTACATTTTTGAAACATAAATGGGACGCGATACCTTTTTCCCTTAATTTTTTTGTATCTGGGCGTATACTTGAAGTGAAATTCGTAGATTTCAAGATGATAATTCGGGGGTCCGAATCGAAACGGATATTTAGTTAAACGTAACGAAAAGTTGAGAATAGCAAATATAATCACTTATGATAAAGTTTAAGTTTAAAAATAAATATTTGATTAATAATACTACAAAAAAAGATAATCCGAAAGTTATACCGTGCTTTTAAGGCTCCAAGTGCCCATAAAAACTACCGTGACTGAGTATTTCAAAGAGGTAGGTCACCGTTTCTCGCTTGAACCAAAAATACCTAATAAACCGAATCGACTTCAGTTGCGACTGATTAATACAATACGATTTCCGAATCAGCTTTATATCCCAAAATCTAATCAAAGCGAAAATAAATTAATTAGAATATACTAAATGAATGGATATTGAGGTACAATATGTTATATTATATAATGACGTTACGATTGAAAACTGGAACAATCCGTACGCTCACATTACGGTTGCGAGTGAGAAAGGTTTTGGTTAAATGGATACTGAGATTCTGCAATAGAAAAATTGATTACCAACAGAGATACTTTGAGTCACCAAAACCGGGAATAAACTTCGAAAGACCTTATGCGATAAACATAAATCTTGAATTAATTCACCTGCGACTCTGGAACGAATTGATTTAAATATTCCCTCTCGCTCTCTCAGAAATTCTGCATTCTTCAGCATAGCTACTCGTACATTTAGAAATAACACAGGTTTCTTTACCCAATATTGAGAATATATCGAGACTACATACACAAGGCAGCTGAGCTGACTCATATGTAAACATATTTGGTTCAACGCTGTGAGGGTTTAAGAGATTGGACTGTGATTGACATGAACACTGGCAATCGGTGTTTTAATTGTTGGTCACAGAAAATTGGAATTTTAATCGAGTATATTTTTAAATTTCCTAGTAAGCGATCTATTCTATCAAATAAAAATTCAATAAATAATAGAAAAAGTCTACGGGTATAAAAACACTTTTCATCATTTTTTTTATTAAAATACTGCTTACTGTATCAACACTGTGTTAACTATTTATAAGCATGATACTCACTGAACTAGTTACAATGTAGTGTTGATTGTGCAACAGTCAATATTATTCAGTGTCGATGGAGACGAAAAGAAAAGGAAACTTTTGGTGAAAAGGGGTATTTTATATAAATTCCTGAAAGATCTCCAAGAGATCTATCTGCTCTCCAACAATTCTGGAACGTCTAAAAGAGTGTGAGTGGCAGTATAATAAGAGAAGTACTTGTCTACAAAAAAAGGTATAAAACAGATATTGGAGAAGTCTTGTAGGGGGAAAATGTAGAGTAGAAATGTACTATTTTAACAATTTATTTAATTTTGAGAAAAAATAAAATGAAAATAACAATACAAGCTCAATAAATTACAAATAAAAACGTAAGAAACCATATAAATTACATTAACATAAATATATTTAAGTCATCCTGTCGAACAGCTCATGACTGAGCATCGTGACTCCCGTGATAGCCTCTGACAACTTCTCTCCACCCATCCCTGCACTCCGGTGCTCGAAGGGCAATTGAAAAGGGTAGTCCAGTTGCATCTCTCACTTGGTCAAGTGAACTTGTTCTTGTTAAATAATTAGTTGTGAGAATTGTTATTTAGCTATAAGTAGTAGATAGGTGTTAATTATTTCTAAGAATTAATATATTAAGATTATAAAAATAAAATGACATGTAGGAAAATAAGATTAAGTAAGTTCATAAATTACAACACATAAATAAGATTAGTTAAGTAATAAATGCGTATTATATGCCTCGACAAATATTTGTACCATATACCACTTTGTTTAATAAAAAAATAAAAACAACTTGGTCAGTTCAACGCAATGGGAATCTTCCTCTTGTGCGTCGGCCTTCTACGCCTCCAGTAACCACAGACTTCTCTTGTCTCCTTGCCCCCGAGCAATGTGCCTAAAGAATGGAAAGACTCGTCGAAGGTATACTGTCGACAATTTGTCGGTGATTCTCAATTCTTCGATAATAGAAGCGTTAGTTTGCTATTCATGGAATATTTAAGATCTATTCGTAAATATACTAAGTTAGCAAGAAAGTTATAAATGACAAAACGTTTTTTTTATTTTTCACCTTATTAAGTGCATATTATCACATATAAAACAATAGCTTTTTTATTTCAAATTATGTAGTTTTCCTTTCGTTTGACATAATAATAATAATATGTATCTACAAGTGCTTATTTTTATTTCCGATTTAGGTAATTCACTACTCTACGACTGAAAAGCATGGCTGATGACCCTTAGACATCAGCAAAGGTTTGTGTTTTTTTGAGAATAAAGTTCTCCAAGGAATTTCGAAACGACCGCAGCCTTAATACAAAATTAAAAATTATTATGATTATACAAAATACAAAACGAAAAGCAACACAACCCCAAGTAAAATGGGTATGAATTCACAAAAAAAAATCTATCAAAAGTACTACCGCATTCATTCCGTGTTCAATCATTAATTGTCACTCCATCTATTATTCCCAGTTCACATATTTATATACAACATTTATTCGACTCTTTTAAATATTATTCTTTGTTCACGTTTCACATCCATATATCAAAATAGGTTCTGAAATATTGTGGACTATCATCTTAGCAGATTTTGACACTGTCCGTTTCGAGTAGGTATAAAATTTCAAATTGATAATGATCGTTGTATTACCTACTTGTTTTAACTGTTTTTATGTGGCTTTTGTGTTTGGTAATGAATTGAATATTAACAATAAAGTGATAACTTGTAGGTACAGCAGCGTTTCGATGTTAAGTCATTTGCAATGATATTCATTTGTTGGAATAAATTAAGTAAACCCAAAACTTTCAATTAGTTTAAACCTATCTCAAACTTAATAAGTTAAAAGCAATAAAAATATTATACTGAATTAATATCACACAAAAACGAAAGGTTTCGACAATATATAAAATAAGATTATTTTATCGCTATTTTAACCTGCATATTGGCAAAACTGTAAAATATTATATTTCTTTCAAGGTTAAACACATTTATGAAAAAAAATTAACTATTTCAAACAAAATATAAATTTCATTTAAATAATTGACATTTTCCGTAAATTAATTCTAGTAAATGAAAAGTCGTGATTCAAACCATTGTAAAGTAGAACTTTCATGAACGTCATCTAGCGGCACACATAAAAAGCTTTTCAAAAAGATTTTAACAACTTCGGTTCCATTCAATGGCTTTGAGTACAGGGGATAATGGTGGTTAACATCAACACATAGGCGTAACGAAACACAGGCGCAGTATCTCTTCAACCAAAAAGTATGATATTTCCATAAAATTTAGGTTCGTATTAAGATGAATGAATATAAAGATTGTTTTCCATTGAATTAACATATTATTAACTGAAAGTATCTTTATAAATAAAGATTTATTTCTTTTCAATAAAAAAGAGATATTTGAGAACACAAATTGATTTATTTATAAGAATGAAGACCTCTGTGACTACATTGGTAGCGATGCCTGCCTTCGAATCCGGGGGTAGCGGGTTCGATTCGTTGGAACCCAAGTTATTTAAGAAATAGTTCCATTCAGGTGTTTACTTAATGCCTCTTTAAACTCTTTTTGTTTAATTGGAAAATATTTTAACGTGGCAATAAGTTCACTAAGCTGTACTGTATGAATTATAACGATTTTGATGCTACCTGAGATGACTATGTAAGCCAAGCTGTAATAGGCATACCCTGTTGAATAAAAGGCGTCGAGCTTCAGTATTTGTAGCTTGTCTGCGTCTTCTTTCTCTATTGGGGTCCTGATAACTAACGACAGTCTCACCCCATTTTACTTTATCTGTTCCTGTTTGCTCCCAGTTGTTTGAGCATTTATGGTTTAAACCAGGGGTCTCCAAACTACGCCCCGCGCGCCAACACCGGGCCGCGAGCACCATCAATCCGGTCCGCAGTAGTGGGCCGGATATGCCCGGTATCCGGCCTGTCATAGTTTATTTTGATTACATTGTAAAATTTATAATGTAAGTAAATCATACAAAATAATAATCAGATGTTTTTATTTAACGACCAATTAAGAAAGACAATAACTGACATACGTGATGAAATTGAACATTTTAACCGTAATTAATGATATGAGATTTATCCTAAAAACTTACAATAAGTGGCATACATAGGTAATTCACATAATGAAATTAAACATTATAATTATGATTATTGAGATTTATGTAGTTGTACCTTTCCACTGACAATTGTTTGCAGTTGTGGATTAAGTTTACTAGTGCATATTATCAGCAGCGACTTCAAATGCTCATCAGTTAATTTGGATCTGTAAATATTTTTTGTATATTTCATTTTGGAGAATGTTTTTTCACACAAATAAGTAGTGCCGAAAGTAAAAAAAAGCCATGAGCAAATGTATGCAACTGATCAACCTGTGTGAGGGGAAGACTCGCATAAAATTCCAGCAGTGATGACTTTAAAACTAGTGTGTTGGTATAATGAGCTAGCTAGGTCTTGACCCTTGGGACTTAGTAGAGGAGTTAGTGTGGCCCTTAGGCTAAAAAGTTTGGAGACCCCTGGTTTAAACCATCTCATCCAGTACGTCCTTATATATCTAGCGCGGACTCCGTCAGCTCGCTTAAGAGGGCATTTCTTGAGAGTATTCACTCAGGCATGCGAGTCACGTATTCAAACCAACGCAGGCGTGCAAGCGATGACAGAATATCAATGCTGCAGTAGTTTGCTTTTCTCAAAACTTTATCTGTTTACTACGAAAATGTACAACAATAATGCACTCAAAATGTAGAATCTGTGACGTTTTATTCACTCATGTAAATAATATATCTATTGACTTATAGACAGTAAGGATGATTTAATTGGTTAATGATATATTCATCTTGATATTGTTTTTTGTTTAAAAATTAAATCATTTCCAGACAGAAACTGCAAAATTTTACATATTTTACTGTTTATTCTAACATAAATAGTAAGCTATATATTTTTAGTCCCTGAATTATAAAAAAGTATCGATAGTTACAGTGACATAGTATGAGGATCAGAAAAGAGGACAGTTATCCTCAGACATAGGGCTACGAAGTCAGGAAGAAATAAATATATTTTTAAGGCTTTTCTTGAATTTTACTACGCTTTTTTTAACTATTTTTTTATCCAAAATTTTCAAGAATGTCTGTTTTTTTTTTAGTTTTCGTTCACTCTTTGAATACGAAAGCTATAAAAGTAATCATTGTACATAACATTAAAAACAACGAAACTAGTACTAATACGGTTTTTTTTATTCTACAGCTTTTATACTACAGATTTTATACTACAGCTTTTACACTACAGCTGGTATACTACAGCTTTTATACTAAATACTCGTAATTATACTTTATTATTATATTTCATAACTGAGTGCATTCATAGTTAATTTTGCTTTATGTATACAATATATACACACGTAAAAATCAAAGAGTATTATGATTTATAATGTATGCGAGAAAATTCTTTGTGTACTGAAGTACATACAGGTCTTGCCTTTGGGCTTTGGTATCTAACTCTTCCCAAACGGTACTTAGCTTCATACATTTTGTACAAGGAATTATATTATTGATTTGTGCTCGGAGTATCGGTCCGCTTTAAGGACTCCTTCATCGAATATTATAAACGGACGTGGGATATTTTGGGTGGTGGAGAAAACAATGGTATCAGAGAGGAAGGGATAGGATTTGGGATTTATATTAATGTTATAAAATACATATATGTCACATATTAATATACTTATATTTTTATATGTCACACGCGTTTATATAACGCAAATTTTGTGGCTTATCTCCAAGCGCCGAGATCCTTTCTAATAAACCAAGGTAGTCAGTTCATTTTCTACTTGTAGAAATATAATTTTATTTCTAAGTTTTCTCTACTTCCAAACAAAGTAAAATTTACGTTTTACTGTTACGCAATAATATAGTTTTATTTTAATAAAAAATGTTCTGATTATAATGCTAGTATTAGTGGAATTTACAAAGTAAATTTTATCGTATCATTATATAATTTTTTTTTTTTAATTGAGCTAAGAATTATTAAAATAGGAAGTAAGTAATTTCACTTTGAAAAGTGTACTTACGTACATAATTTCCCCTTTAAACGAATAGATCTAATATTACAACAATTTTCACAGATTACAGAAAATTCAAAGATATTCAAACTGAAAAATTAACCTAAAAATCTGGTTTTAATAAAAATAAAAGGCTAATTTATATAGCAACATTTCAAGAGAAAACTCTTACCAACGGTGAAATAACTTGGAAATCAAATTCACTATTTGTAACATACTCTATTGCGCTTTCGTTGTATACGGCACAACCTGGCGGGCTAATTGGAATGTGGCAATATATTCCAACCAACCAGAAAGATGTTGAAGAGACCTTAAGTGAAAACCAGATTGAAATTCTTTTAAAAAATCCGGGTTCCAAAGGGAATCGAACCCGTAACCTCCGGGTTAGGAGACAGCGTCTTACCAACTAGGCTACGGAGGTGGTCACTCTTATTGAAATCTAAAAAAATACTGCAAAATTAAGCAAAGTTTAGTGTAGAAAAGTGGTGGATGTGCCCATTGATTTGGTAAATGCCCGAATATGCATGTTTCGAAAAACCAAATATCATAGGTCTACTAAATATAGTATAGTTTGTGTTGCGTCAATGCCCACTGGAAATGTTTATTACTCCCCGCCAGCGGATGCCCGAACAATGTAGCACATCCTGGTCAGAGGTAAAGGATTCATAATTTACGGCCACCTCTGTCAGGTTTTGTGAGCGCTGAACTCTTGTTCACGACCACAATGCTATCTATACTCGTATATTCGTATTTCTTATGATATATGACTGAACAGATTGAATCTCAAATCAGAATCAATACATTTTTTTAATTCATTGTGTTTCCCATTTTTACCTCATGAATATACCATCTGAATTAATAGAATTTCATTGTCCTCATGATCAGTTGGTTGAAGAATTTAATCAACTAGTTTCAACTCGTGAAATATTCACGGAAGTAAAACAAATTCTACATTTATGAAAATATGTATTCATAAATGTAAAATTTGTTTATATACGAGTATATCATTTATACATAGTCCCCTTTTACACCGGTTAAAAAAATGTTAGCTAGGTATTTAAAAAAATCGTTCAGTATCACGGACCCACCGAGATTCAAATTTCGAATTACTTTCGGAGAGAATCCAAGTATTCCTCTCTCGCTCTCTTGTATTCAAAATTCAATTCTCGTATTCTTTCTTCGATGACAACCATCGTATGGGTTTTGACTTATTTATACTATGATTTAAAAAAATAGAGACATGAAAAATCTTGACTTACGAAATAAACAATAATTGAAAATTAATGAGTTTTAAGAATTATACTTATTCTTTTCATAAAATAAGCTTTTCATAACTTTTTCTTGGGATATTACATTACAGCTTTTCTACCATCTAAGTGGTATATGAAATCCCTGTCCAGTGCACTAAATAAATACAGGTGTATTGATAGCAACAATATATTTACGCATATAAATTCAAAAACTGCATATTACATATACCTCTTAAGATAAATAGTAAAAAATACACTTAAAAGAGAAGCCATTAAAAGGTCTGGGCTTATCTTATAGCATCCCCGGCCGAGATACACCCCACCAATATAGAGCGAGCCCGGCTCCGAGGACTTCGGATGTTTTTCAGCCCATACCCTTGTACATGTTGATTAAGAAAAAAATAATATACGGTAGAAAAAAAAATAGTAATCCCACAAATATCACCTCAGGTCGGACTGTCAGCAAAAAAAGTTGAAAGGACTCCACATTTAATAAAAATAAAATAAAAAATGGAAAACTAGTTAAGAATATTTGCCAATATTTGTACATATTTTGAATTTACATATTGATTTCATGAATGTAAAAATATTTAAAAAAACTCTGCTCGTATTTGTATGCTTTAATTTCCGTCAGCGCAGATTTAAATATTAAATGTTACACAAAATATAGCCATAAACCGTAGTCCTTTTATATTTTTCAATCCTTGATTACAAGTGATTGAAATTAAAGGTTTGATATCTAGTGAAATGTGTAATATCGAGTACTGTACAAACTTATTAATTTGAGTAAGTAAAGTAAATGACTAGGGGGGTTGAAAGTAAATTACTAGAGGGTCAACGGTTTTAAAAGTTTTTGGTAAAGGAGTCTGCAACCGAAAAAAGCTTGGAAACTCTTGTTCTAGAACAATATAAAGATATTAAAAAAATTATCAGAAAAATATTATAAAATCATTGAAGTATTTCAATTGCATTGAAAATTATTATAATATTTTCCTTCTAAAATTCAATTCTAAAGTCGTTGAACCAGTTAAAAAAAATAATTTCTTCAAAAAAGATCAGATAAAGGAGTTAAGTAAACTAAGAGAGATCCAGATTCTAAGAAAATTTACCTAACGCATAAACATTTCTAGGAATCCCACAATGACTGACAATCCATGCTAAAATATATTTTTTAGAAAGAGTGGGGAAATATGTAGACAGAATAATAAATGTTGAATTTTAAGACATAACTCATTATAAAGATCGTCAAAACGCTCCAAGAATCGGACAAAAATAGTAATTTGCAAGAAGATGATAGATGGATGCGTCATTGATTTCATAAGGAAAATAGAGCATCCTTGGAGGAGAGAAATGTAAACTTAATATATTGTAAAATATATTGATTGATTATCATTATTATTTTTTATTTTCATTTATTTATTATTACACATGACAAGAAATATACAAAATTTGCGAAAAAACAACAGGTAATTTAATTTAGACATACATTATTTTAATGAATCTGGGTTTGTTGCCTTTCATTTGTCGTATCCCCAGTAAACTAGGCATTTGCCTGTATCTCACTGAGGATATTTAGCATGAAAAAATAAATCGATACTTCTTTCCGAATTTTTATTACATAAAAACAAAACGTTCTCATCAACCTGACAAACAACGACACTCAATTACAACTGGAAACATCATGCGGAATCAAACTCTTCACACATCATCACTCAAAAAAGACCAAACTTGTTCACCCATAATTATATCCGTACACTGTATAAATATTACACGAACACCAATTTCTCAAAATATCTCATCGATTTGAAATTATGGCGATATCGTTCGTTCGTTTCGATCATTTTAAAATTTCTATTGAATCTGTTATTTGAAGTTATTTTTAAACTTCTATTGAATCTTAAAAAGTAAAAAAATATACCTACTTAACACATTAATAAATTAATTGAATAAAAAAAAACAAGTAAAATAAAATATTTTCATATCACCAAAGACTAGGAAATGGCAATAAAATGGATGCTATGAAGAAATACGCGTCGTGATTGAAGAAGGTGTAATATTTATTAAGTCACTGTTTTCTTGCAAGCCAACGAAAGTGAGTCCTACGCCAGCCGGTGACTGGTTCCTGAGTCTGATGACATAAAAAGTAAAGACGTGAAGAATAATGAACGATGAACTTAAAATGTCAAACGGTAATTATTTCCTTGGACGAGGTGCAAGTCCGTGATCGGAGAGGCGCTTAGCAATTATTCCATATCACCGTTTTTAACAATTACGTTCATATAGAGACAAAAATTGGGTTTAAAAGAATTATATACTTTAGTATCATATTAGTGACAATACCTATCTTTAGTTGAAACCTAATATGTATCTAAAAAACGAAATACTTCTGGAACGAATTCAATTGATGTTTTTTTTTAAGTAACCACATACCTTTTTAACAATATGCAAAGTTTGATGTCATTCAACAGAAAGAAATATCGACGTTAAACATTATTTAACGATTCTTCTTTTTGCGTTATATTCAAGTATTGTTAGATTTTGAATCTGCTTCAAAAAGGATTTGATTTTATAGTCGCACATAAAATTGAACAAAAGGAACGCATTAGCTCCGTATCTTGTTAAAATCATGTCGTTAGTTAGTTTGTGAAACATGACTAAATTTATGTATTTACCGATTGACAGCTAAACCGGAACGTTCAATATTTTGATACATTTCCCATTTAACAAAGAAATATGAATTAACATATTTTTATAGATATTATTAACATATACTCGTAGTGCTAAGATTGTTTTGAGTGTTTTCAATAAAGTGTAAAAAATAAAAACCACTGCACATTTTTGTGAAAAGTTTCAATTTGTTTTATTCGTTTATGTGTGAGAATTGTTCGATGCTACAAAAGAAAGTGTAATTAATGTAGAAACTATTATAGTAGTTTAATAATATAATTAGACAATCGTTCCGTGTTACTTTGAAGTGAATTGAATTTGCCTTGATGGTAGCCTATTTTGTATAGTAAAAGCACCAAAATAAAGTATGTTGACAGGTAAGTGAAAGATTTTTCATAATAAAAAGGCTATTTATAAAGCGATATTTAGACAGCTGACTTCTTAAGGGCACTTTAATTTGAGATTCGAACCCACTATTGTAGATTTAAAATATTACAAATTAATCACCAATAAGGTGAGCTTAACTTAAGGATAGAAATGTGGTGGCTGCGGCCATTAGATTAGGTACTGCCTTGCCTGCATATTTTAAGAAAAATAGTTTTGGTAAGAAAATCGCAGAAAACTTATCAATGGAAGACGAACTATGAAAAATCCTTAGAGGGTCTTGTGATATGTGATAGTAACACGTTTGGATTTAGGTGGAGTGTAGAGTATGTGTGTATGTGTGTAATATTCATATGTAATTATACATTTAAAATAAAGAAAAGAGTTTCACTCGAATGCTACATATATTTTCTAAGATTATTCGACCTGTCCTCATCGGGTTCTCTCCAGAGATCCCTTATAATACCTACTTTTATCGTTTCATAAAAATGTGTGATTGAAAAGGGCATTTTTTACCATTACCTACACTATTTACAATTTAACCCTTTATAGGGCAAGTTTTTATTTTTGAGATATTGAGTTTTTTGTTGAATAAACCATTATTATGTGTATCAAATCAACTTTATTTCTTCGAAAATTTGTTTTAAAATATTTTTTTTTGGAAATGAGGCGGTCGCATATGAGACATGTACCCATTTCAGGGGTCATGTCAGTGGCCACAAAAGTGACCAATTAATGTTTAGGTAATAATATCTAAGTTTAGGTTATATTAAGAAATAAAATTCTTATATGAGATATAATTAATGGTGATTTACTTATAATACATATTTACATATTTGACAATAAATTGACCGGATGTTTAGATCGTTGCTACTGAACATGCAGCTAACTTCACGACAATCCGTCTTAAATAAGACCTCTGTCCGTCTACTACATTTGCTAATTTGACATTTGTGTTACTTAAAAACGTTTCATTAAGAAAATGAATACTTATAAGTATAACCATAAGGGTGGTCCCCGATCGATTTCTGCTTATGCCCGTTAAAGGGTTAAGTTATATAAATGGAATAGCGTACAAGTTAAAATAATGAAAAAAATATCATTTTATAGACATAGAAAACTACTTCACCGGGCAAAGTCTTATTTATCAATCAAAAATTTCATGCATTTATCCAAAATACTTAAACACTTAGCCGAAACATGCACACTCTGCATTTGCATCCTTAAATCCCAAGCCATCAGATAAACAATTCCAACCGAGTAAAAAGCTTCTTTACAGAACTTTTCGTTAGGTAAACTTTACTTAATTCTTTTATAGAGGTGCATGACCGCACGATAATGCATTGGACTTTCGTGCAGAAGGTTCCCAGTCGAACACCGCATTTTGCTACTCCCCTCAAATAGCGCAGGCATTTTCCGGCTAGTTTTCCAGAGTATAAAGATACCTATAACTTCGTTCATATTTGTACTTTAAAAAAAGAGAAAACATATGGCTGTATGCTCCGATTGTCTCACTTTGGTGTGCCATCGAATCCAGTACAATTACAATTACTGCGCCGGCAAGAACTGTTCTCAATCACATAGAATCGGTCTCTCAGCAGCTATGCCTGTTTGAAGGGGATTAAGTATTTTGAACGGAACTTCTTCAGATATAACCGTATTTCATTAACATTATAAAAAATAAACGAAAATTTTCTTCTAAGAGGAGGACGTAAGAAAGCACACATCAACTTATTTAAGTGACTTTTAATTTTTTTTAAATATGTTAACTATTTTTATAAATTCCAATAAAATTGGGCTTATCCTGTATTGTGAATTGAAATAAATAATAAAAACATTTTAGTCTTGCTGTAGACACTCAGTGACTTCAATGTGGACAGCAAGTAAAGTAAAATAAGGTCGTATATAGTTTGCTACTACATCTTCTCAACATAAGTCACCTCCATAAGGTTCACCCTTATAGTATAAGACAATCCCACAAATGTTGAAAATTTTGGTTATTTTCGAGAAAGCGTCAGAAAATAATGCCACTTGCTTGTATTTTGGTCAATCTCTCAATTACCTAAAGAGCGAGCAATCGGGACAGATATTAAAGTGCATGAAAATTTTTCATTGAGAAAATGAAAACTATAACTTCTACAATACTTCACATACTTTTAGATAACATTAAATGATACTCGGAAGGAAGCATTTATAAAATTTTAACAATATTTTTAAGCAAAGATCAATCTTATAAAAAATAGGTGAACTGCTAAAGTGAACATTCATGTTCATTTAATAAAAATATATATAAAAATGTGCTGTGTACAGTTGAATTGATGAAGATTTGACGTTTATTAAGTCTTATGGTAAATGAAGAAGGTTTTGTTTTATATATTTATTTTAATGATGAAATTACCATTTCGATGCAAAAAATAATAACCGAAAATCAATATTGACAAATAAGCATTGTTACAAATAGAAAAAAGACAATTCAATAATACGACGACGGTAAAAAAGCTAACTCGTTTGATTTAATTAATCCAGGCAAGAACAAATTCTTTACTCTTGAAAGAAGTTCACACAATACCCATACTAATTGATCAATCTGTATTGTCTTGTTTTATGAACGAATTACAAATAATTAGTCGTTATTACGAGTTACAAATAATTAGTCGTTACTTGTACATAATTGTTGAATAAAATATTTAGCCTGGTGAGTTTTGTATCATGTTAATTAAAAAAATACCCTTAGGTGTGTTTTGAAAAATGAATTAAAGCATTCATATATTTATTTATATATAATTTCTTATGCTTACCAACCTACAGCCCAGTTCATTTCTTATTCTTACCAACTTACAGCCCAGTTCATTTCTTATTCTTACCAACCTACAGCCCAGTTCATTTAAGTCTAATTATATGCACGTCTGAACAAGTTTTTTTTCTGCGCATATTTAATTCAGACAATCTTTATTGAATTCCAAGTAACCGCGTTTTTTTGCGTTTTTTTAATGTTTTCTATTTCGTATTACACCCAATCGAATTGCATCCTTACTCCAGCTCCAAATCATAGATGCGTGAACATTTCGTTCTTGTAATAGCAGAAATATTTCAAAGTATCTCAATGTAAACTTTTTGTTTCGATTTTTTTTCTTTTATATAAGTTTTATGGAGTATTCAATTAAATATTTTCGATAAAATCATAGCAAACCTTTTTTATGTGGAGTTAGACCCTTTAAATCAAAGACAATGTGCAAAAAAAGGATTTTAAAATATTTTGGTAGTGTTACCAGAAAGAATAAAAAAGTCTTGAGAAGCTAGTGATCATGCGGGAAATTGAGGGAGCAAGAACAACATGAAGATCTGCTACAAGATAGACAGGTTAAATAAAAAAGTGGTGGCAGTTAAAATGAACTGGCAGTTAAAATGGCAGTTAAAATGAACTAGAACCAAAAAGGATGAAGACAAACAGTGCGCCAAGTTCGATACTAGTAGAGGATAATGAATCTCAGCATTAAACAAACAATAAATAAGGAATTCACGTTAAGTAAAGAAGTTCTTCATGTATTTAGCAAGCTATTAATAAAATAATATTAAGTAACTTGAGATAAATAGGGACAAAAACGTTTATCCAATGTTTATAAAAAATGTTCTTTTCAAAAAAGTTTAAAAAAACTTAATTTTACGCAAAACAAAATAACACGCGTATAATTTAAATAAATATATTTTCATAATTTAAAAAAAGTTTATTTCGTGTTCTATTTTCGAACGCCATTTTGTGCACTCGTTGTATGTGCTAAACAGATAGGGGATGTTTATGACTCAGAGAAAGCTCCTCACTTATCGGCCCTCGAAAGCGCCAATAAAAAGGTCCCCTCGTGGCCGCCATTGCGAATTGGGCGGGACTTTGGATGAAAAGGGAGAAAAATCGCTAGAATTATTCAATGGTTGACAAATGTGACTAGAAAATGACGGGAAGGTTTCTCGTATATTTATATCATATATTTTGTGTACAATTTCTTTGGAATAAAGTGGCTATTAAGTATTTTAATTAATCATTTGTGTATAATGTTAATTTTAAAGTCTGTTTTTTTTATTGAAAATCTTCAAGTAATACAATGAAATGGGATGAAATAAATTTTCAATGGAAAAGGTTCATATGTGCTTGCTGGGATCCGCTACAATATAACATGCAGGTTTGAGGAATGTGAAAAGCTTTATAATCCCAAACACCTTATGTATGGTCAAACACCAATACAACTAAAACTGAGGTCACGTAGGAATTTTATCTGAAAGCCTCCTTGAAGGCTCTCCAGAATGTGAGCGTGTCGATTCCTAAAAAGTTATAACTGAAAACTTGAGATAAGGGGTATGCCGCCATACTGCCTGCCAACCGGGCACCCCTACCGAAATATTTTACCGCCTGCGTACCTACCTGAATAAATTAAAAGAGACTCTCCACAGAAAGACCCACCACAATGCATATGTGGTGACATTTAAACAATGTCACGCTTGATGATTATCCATTTTGCTCTGTGAACTACTCCGAAGAAGACCTGCAGAGAGATAAATCCAACGCCATCTCAATTGTGTATTTCTGCACTGATAGGATATTGGTTGAAATGGAGGCAATTTAAGAGACAAAAAATAACCATTGAGGCGACAGCAAGTACTCGAAAATTTAAGATTCTTATAAAAAGTATAAAAGTTTAATTAATTAAAATCAAATACAATAAAAGATAATGGAACTTCTATTTCTACGCTTTGTACTATACGATGACCTCCGTGGATTAGATGGTAATATGCCTGTCTTCCAGCTTGGGTGCTGAAAGTTCGATTCCTACTGGTACATCATTTTTTCAAAAAGGTTCCCAGTCTTGTTTACACTTAAGGTATCTTTAAAATCTTTTTTGTTAGTTGGAAGAGCTTGCCACATTACGATAAGCCCGCCAGGTAGTACTTTACACAACGGAAGTGTAATACAATACAATAAGTATAACTAATTAAGTTTTCATTTATTTGACATACAATACATAAATTATTATTTAGGAAAAATAAACCATATTTTGTCTTAATAATATTAAACGATTTCGACATATCTTACAATATAATTTTTATGTGACAGCTGATTTCACAAAAAAAATACTTCCAAGTTAATTGATACCTACGTATAGTTCAGTTGTGTCTTGATTGAAAGATTATATTGTATTACATTTTCGTTGCACACAATACAACCTGGCGGATTTATTGCCTTGTGGCAATCTCTTCTCTAAAACCAGGAGATGTATAATAAGCCTTAAGGGAAAACTAGTTTAGTCGGAATCCTTATTAAATAAATCAAATTGCGACGGGAATCGAGCCTATAACTCCCAGGCTGAAAGACAGGCATCTTACGAACTAAGTCACGGAGGCTAAATAGAGGTTGAACTGAAATAACGATTTGTTCGTGGTAAGTCAGCAATATCGAGTAACAAATAACAAGTTTTACATCTATAAAATATCCATTGTGTAATATCTCTAAATATTAACATAACAGCGTGGGTGGAAATGAGATTGAACTGAACTGTACGTTTTACACTTTCGATGTGTACAGTACAGCTTAGTGGGCTTATTACTATGTAGCAATATATTCTAACCAACCGAAAAGGTATCAAATAAGTCTTGAGGGGTAAACGAACTAAAATCTTTTTTCGAAAATCTAGGAATAAACAGGATACGAAACTGCAACTCCTTACTCGCAAGATATTTTATGAACTAAACCAAGGAGGTTGTCAACATTAAACAGCGCTTTCATTCAATTACTTCAAACTTTAAATATGTTTTTATACATAGGATTATTGCTAAGCAAGCTGGAGATATTGATTTTCTTCGAGTTTCAGAAAAAAATCTTTCAAGACTGGTTAAGTTTTCAGTTTTTTTTTTTGTTTTTATTAAGCGTATCGATTACTTTACATAAAATGTGAGAGAGCAATAAGTGTTAAAAGTAGCGCTGTATGAATATAATTTTTCAAACAAAATTCTAAACAACGGGCAAAAATTTGACTTATAGTTCGGAAATTCTAGGATGAGTCCTATGACAGCTCACAAATTTGCCCCAACACAACCTTATGGAATGTATTTACCTAAATAACTTGCTTTTTATTAGAATTGAGGCTTATATTAAAGTTGATAAAATAATTAAAATTACTGAACATAGTTACAAGGTTATATTGGGGCAAATTTGTGAGCTGTCACAGGACTCATCCTAGAATTTCCGGACTATATTAAATTAATATACGCACATGTTTCATTCTTTTTCAATCACGAGGGTGATATTGTAATCAAATTCTCGATTACGAGGGTAATATTGTAATCAAATTAAAAAAAACAAATATAAAAAGTGCTAATCGTCATGTAACATGGATTGTGATTGTAACTATGAGTTTGATATGTAAAGACTATGGGAACTTAAGTACAATAGCTAGCATAATATAAACATATTCCAGCTCAAGCGTCTTTTATCCACAGCACAGACTGATAATATTTCTATAGTTTTTCCCATGTCATTAAAATTTCATCTCTGTAAGTGGTATCCGACGGCGCTGATGAAATATATGTTCCAAAAAGTGGTGGTAGTTTGAAAATATTTGAGAAAATCTACTTTAGATGAATACTAGGCATAACCCACAGAGATAACGTTCGAAAGGGATATAAGTCAGTCCCTAACCTCAAAACTTATACTGAAAATGATACATAAATCTCAGTTGTAGTGACTAAAGCATATTGTCCGATTGCCAGACCATAATTTGCCAAAATAAATCTTCGTAAGAAGACCAGTAGGAAGACTGTAAAGAAGATAGCGTAAACAAGCGGTAAACCTGTACCAATTGCAAAGAAATCACCTCGATTCAATTATAGTTTCGATGTAAGAACTCTGTCGCTGGACAGTTTGGCGTGAAGAGTCTATAAATGTTTCCTTCTCAATCTGAAAGGCTGAGAGTAGTAAAGAAAAAGGGTATTTTCGTATAGAAGCACTCGACGCAATACACAATAACCGCGCTATATCAAAATTAACAAAAATTACTATACATGATAGTAGCTTACCAGAAGAAATGACTATACATGATCGTGGCTTACCAGAAGAAATGACTATACATGATAGTGGCTTACCAGAAGGAATGACTATACATGATAGTGGCTTACTAGAAGAAATAACTATACATGATAGTGGCTCGCCAGAAGAAATGACTATACATGATTGTGACTTACCAGAAAAAATGACTAAGTATACATAATAGTGGCTTACCAGAAGAAATATGAAAGTAAAATTGATGCTGTAGAGTTTATTCAGAAATAAATGCGGAGTTTCAAAATTCGAAAGAAAATGCAACGAAGTCATCAAAAATGAATGCGGGGATAAAATTGATGTTTTAAATAAGATAAAGAAAGGAGCTTTACGGGGATTTGGGCATGGGTGGAGAGAATAAATCACAAAATAATGACTAAGTGAGTATACAAATCAGAAGTGCGAAGTGTACGTGAAAGGGTAAGACCAAAGAATACGTAGGTGGATCAAGCCGTCCATATATAGAAAGATATTTAAGTTAGAAGTATGAATTATGGACTATTGCGCATGACGAGATGTATAAATGTGGAAAAGGGAAAAATGTTGTGCTTTGATAGAAAACATTGAAGATGTGTTATCTCTGCTTACTCCATAAAGGACGTAACGTGATGATATTTTTGTCTACTTAAACACCGTTGCATTAAACCATAGTTTGTTAATCTGTGGGTTGCGACCCAAAATTGGGTCGGTTGACATTTTTAATTAGTTGTGACCCAAAATTGGGTCGGTTGACATTTTTAATTAGTTGTGACCCAAAATTGGGTCGGTTGACATTTTTAATCGGTCGCTAAATATTATCAACTATAACAACATATTAATTGTTTTGCATAATAGACACAAAAAACTTTTTAAAACCCTCCATGACCACTGCGCGTCGAAAGTAACAGCTTCTCAGTATTCACAATGGTTTTTTTTTCGTGTTTTTTCATGATTCACGAAATCAAGACGTATGGTTTAATCTGGGTTACAGATCAAAAAGGTTAAGAAACACTGCATAAAACGAAATAAAAATGTCAGTTTTTATATTTTCTCTTATATCCTGTCATCTGTATTACGCATTCTGGACGCGCCTGAATCAAACAATAAAACAATTTTTCAGTAGTTGAATTTATTACGGAAAACCTCATTTGATTTTATCTCGAGCAAACAAACCGAAATGGGCGTTTTATGTTTATTGGTAACGTGCTTCCGCAAATCGTTTCACCGCAAAAAGGGAAGATTTTTTTATTACCAAATTTATATTACTGCAATTTGTGAGCGTGTAAGATAAACGCGTTCTTGATAACATCAATCTAAATCGTTAGCTGAAATCTTGTTTGCTAAATAAAAGGTTCTTTATTAAACTAATAACGTTTGTAAGAGAGTACCTACCTCGCTAATTAAGCAACCAAAAGATATGAACTATAGTTCACTTCGATCGCATCACCACCCACACTTTTATAGAGGACAAAATAAATCCCCATCCAGTGCGATCTCCATTAAAAAATTGGAATTTTCTTTATTTATTATAAATGTGATGTCACTTAGTGATGAAAAGGGAACTGAAAAAGAAACTCCTATTCCGGTGGTGGCAAATTTGAGTGTGAAAAATAAAGAAAAGAGGGTAAATCGAATATATATCTGACGTCAACTAAGAAAGAAATTGACAGTACAATAAATATAATTAAAGCTTAAAACTCCCATTACTTACTCAAAAAACTTCTAATACTGCCAAACTATTCAACGCCACTAGATCGGAATAGCCAATCAGTCCAAATATATATTTTTTCACAACTTTCGACATCTCCATATTTATAAATCCCATCTTGCATAACCTTATACAAGTATGTAGCAATAACTGAAAATGTATCGATGTGAGGCTGAATGGAGAAATTTGAATTTACTCGATTATTATCATCGTAATACCAAGCACATTCACGCAGTACCAAGGTTATCAATATATCTAGATAAGATTTATATTATAAAACATATTAAAAATTTGCAACTTTAGTGTCACTTTTTCGATGTTCATAATTTTAAATTCAAGCAAACATATAACGCAAAGTCCTTTTAGAGTAGGTAGAGAAAAAACTCTATTAGATAATATTCTACGAGTATATATTGTCCTTCTTTAACATGACCACATGTTCTTGGTGTGATTCCCTCATGGGCATGCCTTTCCCAGCTAAACTTGATACGAGTATTAGACACTCTGTATAGTTTAATATGTTAAACCTATTGCCTAGTTCAGTAATACACCTCCAGGGTGGCTAGAATAAAAGATTTTTTATTTTTTACAATTAAAAAATATGGCAACTCAAAAGGAGTAGAATAGTAACAGACAAATACCATTTTGTATGATGTAATATATACCATCACCATGTCCCTTTTGAGATAGGCAAAGATGGCAGATTTATATGCCTTTCTATTCATGTGCAAAACTCTCACTTCATCCACATCAATACATTTCGTCACACATACTCTTCAGTTTCTCATACATCTTACCTTTTTCTCAGTGAAAATGTCTCCAACTGTCTTCTAGAACTCACTCCCCGATATAGCTCTTCCTCGCTCTCCATTCATTTCAAACATATATATGTATTTCTTTCAGTCTTTCTTAAATCATTCTCTCTATGTTATAAAACCATTTCAATATCACTTTTTTAATTTTACTAACAAACGTTTTTCTCGTAACACTTTCAAGTTTATTAAAATATCTTGAAGTTGCAACGTTAAATGAATATCTTTACAAATAAAGAAATTCAACCGATTTAGTAGGTACAAGTATAGCATCACATCAAATGTTCTATTCCTGAGCAATAAAACTAAATCGAAGTAACTTCAAATTGTAGAAAATAATAGAATCCTGGTTATTAATAAAAAATACCTACGCTTTGTAAACTAATAATATGCACGGTAAAATAAATTACAATTCTTAGTGTCTTATTTTATGTCTTTAAATAACAAAACTATTTGTTACCAAAATATACTTGAAAAGTTATAGTATGCAATAACAAGGTACCTACATAATAGCCCCACGAGAAATCGCGATGTCATTCGACTTTTAAAATGACAAAAAGTCAAAATATTTTTTTCTGCAAATATTTCAACATTTGAAATGAAATGTCAAAAAGTTTCAAAGAACCGCGACTTTTTGCTTTCCCTGTGTTGTACGAGTATATGTTAAGAATAGATTCAAGTGGAAAAAATAAATTTAAGTTCTTAGATTTCAAATGATGTATGTAATAAAATTATTTTTAAACTTAATTATCAATACAAATACAAAAATGTGAATAATTAATTCCTCGACCTTTTCTTTGATCGATAAAAAAATTGTTCGAACCTAATTTTTAAACATTAGATTGATTGCTACGACAAAATCATACATAAACAGTAGATTGATTAAACTAATAACTACGACAAGATGATACATAAACAATATATTGGTTAAACTAATAACTACAACAAGATCATATATAAACAGTAGATTGATTAAACTAATGACTACGACGAGATAATACATAAACAGTAGATTGGTTAAACTAATAAATACAAGATCATACATAAAGAGGTACTACTTTTTCCGGCTTATTTATTCTTCCCAAAAAACCAGTCCATCAAATTGATTAAATATTACATAAAGTAGGTAGGTATGTTTGTTCGTCTAAAAAAATATTATTTACCACACCAGCATTTTACAACCCACCCTTCCTTTTGTTCTGTGAATTTTCAGTCAGCAATTGTTAGATTTGCAACAAAAGAGTGCAACAATATGCATCTAATGTAATTTTATTACCCTTTATAACTCTTTTATGCATTTTAACGTGTTTTTTCTCACTTACATGCGCATGACATATACTGAGTAACCTTTTTGTTTATTTATTGATACCATACAAGTAAAAAAGAGTCAAAGAGAATAACAACCGTTGAAAATTATGTTTAGCAAAATAGTTAAGTCGTTAAAAGAAGAATTGTCGGTATTTTTTCATACATGCAGGTAGTCACAGAAATGTTTTATGTTACATGTTATACTGAATCTAACAGACATGACTAAGGCTAAACTAGTGAAAACGTTTACCCAGATATTAAAATAAGTGAAGATATGATCTGGCGAGGCTATAACTCTGACGGAAAAGGACAAAGGGAAAGCAATTATAATAATATTAATATTTTATTCCAACCAGTGCTCAAGGATGTGCAATGTAACAAGTCATATAAAAATATACAAATAATGAAGATTAAGTACACATGTATAAAATATTAAAAGTAAAGTAAATATTAATGAAAAGTGTAATTATTTTTTTAAATAAAACAAAACTATCTTTTCGTTTTACTTTATTTGTCATGAAAGGATTACAATTTTTTTTTCTACATTTTTTAATTAAGAAAATATCTTGCATTTATTTTTTTTAGATCTAAACAAGATGAACGATCTATATCCGCCATTTCACTAGGCTAATTTTCTGTTCTGAGTCAGTTGACCTACACCCTTATAATTCACGTATACTCGTGTACCCATGTACTCAGTTCAAAAAGTCCAAGTTATAGTCTCGTGGGATTTGATAACTCTGAAAACGAAATATATACCTACATGAAATATAATACTTGAACAAAATATTTTTTCTCAACACTTTTTAATACTTTGAAAATTCTTGGAGAACTTACCCTTTTTCTCGCTTTTGAAGTTTTCGGATCAATTAATCTAATTAAGAATTTTACATTTACTACAGAAGTTTCGATAAATAAAGGAATAATCAAAACCGTTTTTTATATTGAAATCACGGAATTCGAATCTGTTGTTTTTTAAGTGATGTTTTTTTATTTGGATAAATGCAAATTTGGAAAAGTTTTGTATAAAAATAAAGAATTATGTGCAAAAGATCGTTGTACATTTTTTTCTTCATTTAATATTTTTATACATAACACATGTAACTAACTCGACATTGGATGCTGCTTTTATTATAGAAAAAAAGTGACGAAAATTCTGCGGGCAGTCAAGACCTATCTTAAGTTATACTGATGATGATGATGTTTGTTCTGGTATTTTTTTGTCTTCATCCTCATGTACTCAATGCTGAGTGTCGTGGTACTCTACTATGCCTCAAACCTGGTGCACTACCTGTCTTCATCCCTCCCAGTCCTGGGTCATATTGAGCACAGCACTTAAAGAGGATCTTGTTTACGTCTTTATTTGACCTATCCATCTCATAGAACACCTTCCTCTTGCACACCTACCATCATCTGTCCCCGTGATTCTCCAGACTTTCATCATTCTTTCTGGCAACATGACCAAAATACATTGTGATTATTTTCCTGCATGTAGTCGAAAGTCTTACAGCAATCTCCAATTCTTGAATCATTGAGACGTTTGTACGCCTTGCATTCCATGGGTTACGAAGCATCAGTTTCCAAAACCACATATTGAAAGCATTTATCATCCTTCTTTTTATATTTCTTAGCGTTCACATTTCCACTCTACAGTGATATGGAGAATACTTAAGATTTAATTAAAAGGATTATAGTTATTCTCAATGCTTTTTTTGCGGTGGAGCGGCGCTTCATCACCTTTTTTACGGTAATTTAATGTTTCAAAAACAATTAGACTATTACATATGCTTTCTTTTAATTGTTATTTTCTTGATTTTTATTTAATTTTGTTTTTTATTCTGTTTTGGTGGACATGCCCTTTTCGTTTATTTTCATTGTTTGTTTTTTTTTTATTTATGTACTTTTGCTTTATATAAAAATAAATAAAGGCTTGGAATAGAGAGAGAGGGAGGCATTAGTTTGCAAACTAGCTAAAGTTTGTCTTGCACGTGAAGCTGATAGGAGGGCCGTCGGTCCCTAGGGCGTCTTCGAGAATGTTGTGGGGGCCTCCCCCTCTCTCTTTCTCTCCACGCTCTATGAAAATATTCAATTATATGATGTTTTTACAATTTTATTTTATATTTATTCTTCAGTTGTAGATTTTTATTTATCTGTTTAACTTTAGATTTGACATGTCTAAAGTAATTAAAAAAATAAGTTGCATTTAGTTAAATACTTTGTGGCATAGGAAAAACTGCTTTAATTTTCATTTAAATGGTATTTGAATAAGATTTTTTTTAGTAAAAAGCTTGACAAGAAGTGATCTCCGGCACCTTTTTAAAAAAGCACTGAAACTTATTCTGATAAAAGTCGATTAATCCAAATCTTTGTAAGACTTGTCACAGCTGATTTTGTCAATTCAATTGATCTTCGGATCTCTACTTCACATCCTCCATTCATCGAAATAAAAATACCTAAATATGTAAACTCGTTGATCTCTTCGTTATCCTTTAACGAGTGGCTTGTCAAATAATCGAATCGGTCTACAATGAGAGTTTTTGTTTTACTTTCGCTTATTTCTAGTCCTAGTTAGCGGATATCTATGTAAATCTATGAAAGAGCTCGGCCATCTTATATTCGTCCTTAGCTATAAGCTTTGTATCATCTGCATATCTCCTTGGTAAAGTTTAATATTTTTTATATGGAGTTTTAGCGGATGTCCTTGAAGGACGCGCTGATGATTTTGATTGTTTGGTATTTAAATAAAATACGTCAATTAGCAATGCGGAAGCAGAGAGTGAATGAATCGATGAGTAATAAATAGTGATTAATGATCAATGATGCTTTATTTATCGGTAAGTAGGTATTTATACATTTCAGAACGGGGCGCGTGAGTGCGCCCGCAATATATTTTTATCTCCCTCTGTGCGTGCCGAGATGGTCGATCGAAATATTGCAGACATCGCGAATAATATTGTGGGTAGATAATTTGTTGGCGAAAACGGCGAGACAGCGTGATGCGTTCTCTTTCTACTGTGGAACGTATCGTAAATAGTATTCGTGGGTAAACAATATCGATGTTTTGGTATGCGACCTTTGGACATATCCGAAGGTCGTTTCGTCGGTCGTTGACCGTGCGTGTTGACAATATTCAGGGACGACCGTAGTTCCTACAGAGTCAATAAGAATCAATATATGATGTCGATATGGTGTAAAAAAATAATATTAAGAAATAAACAGGGCTAAAAAATATTTTAAATAAGAATATGTAAATGTTACAGAACATATATCTATTATAGTTACAGCTTTGAGTATTGCTAGGTTTTTGCCATTTAATTCGAAGATTAAAGCTTTGACGGAAATGTACGAAACAATGAAGTCTGAAATTCCAAATATTTGTTTTGAAAGAAAATATCAAAAAGTGCGTGGCTATTTTTCCGTACGCGGTCCGGGATTGAATCTTTATCAGGAAGGGAAATATTTTGGTATTGACTTATTTTCAACTAATTCAAGCACAGTGTACATTTTTACAGATAGTAATCTTCAAGATAGAAAAAAACTGCTTTCGTTACCTATATAAATATAAATAAATTAAAATCTGGGTCCTTTTTAATCGGATAACTTTTGCTCTATGTTTCATACTGAATTATTTGTCATTAAAAGGCACTAAAATAGTATAAGAAACAAACCAAATAATTTTACAACAGATACCATATTTTTAGACTGTCAATCGGTATTATTTTGGATGCAGTCAATTAACCTAAGAATAGTGTATCATATATTCGTGATACCATAACAAATCTCCAAAGTCAAAATATATATGAACATTTAACATTTACTGTATACGGAGGCATGTTGAAATGTTAGGAAATGATAGTGTCAATAAAAAACAATAGAAGTGACTCAGAAATAAATGGAGTTCAAACTACATACAAATATACATAGTAACATAATACAAAATTCCATTTTCTTTTGAAAAAAAAAACGTTTACAAACATCCACCTAGATCTTGTTAGGACGCGATGTTTTTAAGGAATACTTCAATAGATATGGCATAATTGAGAAAAACAAATGTCTATATAGTTCAACGTTTTTCTAAAATGTCGACCATATGATTCTCGATAATAATATACTCATTAAAGTGAGAAAAAATATTTTAATTTATGCCGTCGCTATGAAGCTACCCTTTCGATAAAAAGTACACATTATATAACAATTTTAGTACCTATCTAACATGGTACCTTTTAGTATCTAATATGATACATTTTTATGGAATGATATTATTCAGACAGCACTCTTCTGCCGACAGACCATCATTCAAAGCGATGCTGAGTCATCCTGGAAGTGTATCGTTAGGACTCAATAGCGCAAACCCTGATGACTTCCGTTGGGGAAGTTAGTTGATGTTCTTCCCCCCCCCCACTGGTATTGGGAAGGTACCAAAAAATTAAAATGAGTCCCAGTTTTGGTGATCTTGTCAGAGGAAGTTTGTTGAAATAAAAGTGCTGCCTCAATAAGATTATCATCCCTAGACATGAAGTATGGGCGAGGGAAATGCATTATATTAGGCACTAAAAATATTCTTTAAATCAGCCAGTTCCATAGAAATAATATTAAGCTTCAATGTTTTTTTTTCTCTTCAGACAATATCCGTCAATCAAGAACCAGATGGTTAACACCCTGAAAAGGTATTGATTCACAAATACATACGTTTCCATCAAGGATGCCAAATGTCTCTAAACTTTTTTTAAATACTTCATGGCTTGTAATGATACTCGCACGTGCTATACGTGTACTAGTGTTATTGCCCCTTCAAGCATGTCAGTATTGCCAATAAATACGACGATGATAGTTACATGCCTACCCCACAGGTATAGAATCTGACGGAATGGTTTAAAAAGCCGAAGAAAATTATGTCATTGAGTCACACTCTTCAATATGTTTGCATTATCAATTCGGATATGTTGAGTGGTATCATGCGAATGAATGACAGTACAATTCGGATATGTTGAGTGGTATCATGCGAATGAATGACAGTACAATTCGGATATGTTGAGTGGTATCATGCGAATGAATGACAGTACAATTCGGATATGTTGAGTGGTATCATGCGAATGAATGACAGTACAAAACTTTCATTATGATCATTTCATCAGGTGAACGCTCGTCTATAAGGGACAATGCCCACCACTAGCGCTTTCTTCAGAATATTAGGTTGACGAACAGTAAATACAGCATTTATAAAAGTTTTGTAAGTTAATGTTTAACAACGCGTATTTATATAACTTCGTAAAAGCTGAAATATAGAGTAAATAAATTAAGTGGCCAATCTCATAAAACCAACCATATGAAGTAACTAAAAAAGTTTGACGACATATATTAATACCTTTATAGGTTTAATCAATTTATCTCGAAATATTATAGTGGAAATTTATGGAAAAGTTCTTCATATTAAAAATATGTCACTTGAGTAAAGAGCGGAACCAAAAGGGGTGTTTCATTATTTTCATCCCTAAAAAATATAATAGAACTTATTCAGTCAAACTAATTTTACTAATTTCAGAAATTATTACGTTTTCTTTATATACCGAACAGCCTGACGAGTTTAATATAGAACGGCAATATGTTTCAACCACTTTCAACCTACCTTTTTTTTAAAAACCGATAACAATTTAAATTAAATTATCAGGCATCTTACCAACTAGGCCACTGAGATCGGCAATAAATTTAAAAAAGAAAAATTATTATAAATTAATTTAATTGATTTGAAATGTTTTTATTCAGAAATCTGAGTACCTACCTACAGATCTATTCTTTTAGGTCCTTTACGTGGCATTCTTCTTCTTTTGCATAAGGCCCTCAAACGCAATGTGTTTGTACAGGTCTTGCATGTCTCCTGGAAAAAAAATACAGGTGTTTACAATGCAGTCCATGGTCTGGATCTCTCCGCACTCCCAGTAAGGCGATTCTACTAAGCCCTAACTGTACTTCACATATCCTGTGCGACTCACTCTAACATATATCTGATCCTATTCAGAAGTCACCACTCCTTTCAAGAAAGGAAAATACAGACAACTACATCGTCAAGTCGCCTGCAAAGTGCCTTGTTTTTACTTCGCATCCGTCCAACGTAGCCGCCATTTATTTGCAATCAACCTATTGTCAACTTGATCTAAAGTCTAACAGATTGGTCAACGGGAGGTGAGCCGAAGTGGCGGTAGGGATAATGTTATTAATTTTATTCTAACTAAAGCTAAATTGTATTATAACTAAATCAAAACTTTTTATTCTAACTAAAGACTAACAAAACAAATATGTTATACAGTGCAAACGTGACAGGAAGACGTGGTAGCGGAAGGCCAAGTAAAGTATGGTTGGATCAAGTTTATAATAATTTGAAAAAAGGAAATGTAAAAAGTCAGAGGAATCGTAGATGTACGAGAATGTGTATGAATATAAAAGAGGCGAAATATGCATATCGAAAGTCTGGCGCTCTCTACCCTCTGCTTACTCCGATAGGAAGACGGCGCGATAGTATGTACATATATGTGTAAAGCAAAAAAAACTGCCATCGGTACATACTTTTAAATTTCTCTTTAAAACCATTTGCACTTTTATCTTCTTTGAAATAATTTTGCACTTTTATGAAATAAAGAATTTTATGACGACGTTTTGCCTTTGTTGTGTAATCAATATATAATTTTCATGTCAAACGCATGCCTTCAACTCAGAGTCTTTAAAATCGATTTGCAATGAAACCCAAAATTAGTCCTAGTATAGTGTTTGGCTTAAGACTTTTTGAAATCTTTCTAGTTGGATGTATGACATTGCTACCACATATGGCAGTGCGTCCGTCAAGTTGTACTCGTACTATATACAATAAAAATGTGCCATAATACTTCCTTCGCCTCTTCTGCATCTATCCAACTTCACATACTCGTATAGTCTTTTTTAATGAGTATGCTTGGATATTACTCCTTAAGCGTTAAAAATACTAAGCCTGTTTACACGTATACAAATTACTTTCAGGAAAATAGTAAACCCTATGTTGATTGATAAATTTTTGCTTAATGTTCTGAACTATTTACGCCATCGTGTAAGATTGTTTTCGGTGCCGTATTTACAAACTGGGCTGTTGAGAATATCACCACTTGCACACGAAATGATCTTGTTGAAGTAATTTTTCAATAACGATATTATACACATCTCGGTGGATATATTGAGGATTGAATATCTTAATAAAATTTGTATGTACAATATAACTGAGTAAGTAAGAATGAGTAACATTATTCATGTTGTATTTATTTTATATTTAAACATTTAAGTTGTTTTCTTCTTATTTGATATACCTATATCAAGTGTAAAATAAATATATGGAGAAAGAAAAGTTCCTATAATTTCTATTACTTTTCCTATTCTGTAAAAAGTTTATTTACTTGGTAAAATGATATTTTTGTCGATCTTCCCATACAGCGAGTCCCAATTTAAAAAAATGTTTAATATATAGTTTTGAAAATGGTATCTGAAAAGAATCACCCCTTATCCCGTAAGATCCCCTACTAATATGCTTCGCCACCCTCTCTCCGCGGATACCCTTTTATATATCCAATCCACCAATGGGAGCGCGCCAACCACGAGCGAATTATTCTGGAGCAGTCATAAAACGACATTTTACGACATTACATTACACAAGTCCAATATATTGTGTACAGATACCATTGCTAGTGTAGGGTGTTAGATAAAAGATGTTGGCATCTATAGAACCAAAACATTTTCCACCCCTATCATATTTCTCACCCCATACAATGTCAAACTGATACGCCATCCCTTTTCGTACTCAGCAAATAGCAGTGGCGTTATCTTAAATATTTTTATATCTTTTATATTCAACAAAAAAGTATTCAATATTTATGAAAAAAAAATGTATTTTACTTCCCCGCATCTGCATATTATCGTATGAAGCGCAATCTATAATTTATTTTCTAATCATCCTGCACCATTATTTATTCACAATAATCTTGATATTATAAACTATTTATAAGAAATTAAGTATTAAGATTATTAAAAATAAAAATTCCATGTCGGAAATAAAAATTAAGTTTATATTATAGATTATTTTGTTGAATAAAAAAAGACTGCATTGCCGGCACCAATGGTCTGGTGAATGGAACCATTCTTCCCATCCCGGTTTATGTTATATTTGTCCCGGCACTCAATACTTCATCACATCACAAAATATTTTTAAAATTTAAAAATATGACGCTGAATTATAAAAGACGTTACCATTTCCGCATTCACTGAGTTCAGTCACCGTTGCCAAAGTGTAGTGGACATAATTTTAATTAGTGTATAAAAAAAGTACTTTTAACGAATTTTTCGTGCATTTTTTGTTCTTCCGAAGTTAGTGATTCTAAAATTTATTCCATATATTGTATTGAGTAAACAACTTTATTCCAAAGAATGAATGTCAAAAATAATATAAGAAACATCTTTACTTATTAATATATTGTCCAAAAAAATTTAATGTATGTGTATGGTATATCTCAGGCAGATGTCGTTAAAAAAGTGTCGTTTCTAACTTCATTGCAAACGAGCTGAATTATTATTATGAAAGGTGTTAGTTTATCGCATTTTTTCAGCCACTGTTTACCCAAATTATTTTAAGGGTTTTTTTGGTGTCATTTTGAAAGTGGAACAAAATAAAAATATATCCGGTGTTTGATGCTTTTTTACTACCACGAAAGAAAAAAATATATCACAAGCAAAAAAACATATGTTCAGTATATGGCAACGATGCAGTAAAAGATCGCGTGTGTCAAATGTAGTTTGAAAAATTACGTTTTGATAATAAAACATTCAAAAGTGATGTCCACTGTGGATGACCGATTACCACTGATGCCGACCAAATCAAGATTAACCAGCGTACAAATCAAGAATAACACAAAAGATCGTTGTGATACTGAAAATATAAACAACCGTCCACGAGCATTTTAGATTTGCCCTAAAAATATTAAACAACTTTCCAGACAATCCAATAGATGACCTCCATGGTCTAGTTGGTAAGAAGCCTGTCTCCCAGCCCGGAGGTTGCAGGCTCGAATCCCGCTGGTATCCTAATTTTTTTAAAGAGCATATTTATAGTTGGTTGGAAGAAATGGCCACAAGTAATACGCCCGGCAGGCTATACTGTATATAACAAAAGTGTAATACAATACATTATAATATTGTAAATGCATCAATACAAAATTTCTTATTTTTTTAGTGGCGTAAGTCCTCGGTAAAATTTTTTCGTTCTAAATAAGAGTATATTCTATATTAGATATATTCATTCTACACCACTGAATCAGACGACGCAAAGTACCAAATTTCAGATGAATCCCCATCCCTTATTATTTCTGCCCCTGACGTCACGGCCATCGTAAATTTCGAGTAAGCAGGGGTAAGTGCGGCGTGTGGGAAAAAGTAATTTTACCGGAAATTTATATTTCTTTTTACCACCGCATCCCCTCTTACGTTGGGGAAATGGAAGGACGATGGGGATGACATTCTCAGGGGGTAGTTTTCAGTATTATCGACGGTTAACCAATGGCAAATGGGCATTTTTATGACACACAAGTTTTATGGCAGCAGCGATAAAAATAGGGTTTACGCGTCTTTGCAATTTTCTTTTATAATCATCTTTTTGCTGTTGAAGTAACGTGGGAAAAATAATTTGTAATTCAAAATAATACGAGTATGTTATAAATCATAGGGAATGTGCCTCATCATTTGAAAAGACTTTGCACTAATCACTAATCAAGGTATCGTATGCGCTGAAGGAATATCATTTGCGTATATTTATTTTTATAGCGCCATTTAGTAACCAAAGGACTACCACCGTGACCTAGTTAGTAAGACACCTATCTTCCGACCCGAAGTTTTTTTAAAAAGAGTGTTAATTTAGTTTTACTTCAGGCCTTTTCAACATATTTCTGGTTGGTCCTAAGATATTGACACTTGGTAATAAACCCACCAGGTTGTACTATAATCAATGAAGACGGGATGCAAAAATGTATCCAAGAGCTCCAGCGTTTCAATATATTATACATACATACATACATACCTGCCATCACGCCATTTCCCTGTCAGAGTAGGGAGACAAAAAAAAGCGCCAGATTTTTCTATCTCAACACACACACACCCTTCACTTTTTCTACATCCATATACCTTCTCATATAACTCCTGTGATTTATAAGAATTTTTACGTTTGCTTCTTTCAAAATATCATTCACTTGATCGAACCCTACTTTCTTTGGTCTTCCTCTACCCCACCTACTTAGATTTGCACCATATGGTATACTTGGTTTTTTTTATTATTTCTTCATTTATTCGTTCAACCTACCCTAACCATCTTAGAGTGCAATTCTTCATCTTACATTCATCCCTAACCACTCCATTTTGTATTTTGTCAAACATTATTACCCCACGTTGAATCTTTAATGTACAAGTATATAAAGTTGTATGGGTAATTATGTGTATATGCTGGTGAAATGATTTTGTATTGGTAAATGTGTGTATATGCTGGTGAATTGATTTTGTATTGGTAAATGTGTGTATACGAGTATGCTGGTGAATGGATTTATGAACTAAACTTTAATATGAAGCTAGCTGTGTAGAGTAACAAAACTGAATAATAAAATTGTTTTTCAATAAATAAATAAACAATACTTAAAATATACATTATGGAACTCACCAAGAGCTCACAGTTCATAAACACAAATTTAATTAAAATTCACATTCTATAATATTTAAAAAAATACATTAACTTAATTTTTTTAATTCAAGTAATTTATATTATCAGATTCCTTAACAATGAGAAATAATTCGGATTTTTTTTTCATGTGCCGTGTCCCTCTGATCACTCTAAAAATATTTCTGTTTTCGGTGGCACGAAACAACTCCTCAACTATCTGGATATTTAATGTATTCCAACATGTATAACCAAGGCAGACATTTTTTATCGATTTTACACATCAAAAACAATTAATTTGAATTTAGCAACATTCATTGACGACAAAAAAAAACGAAAATTATATTGCTTAAATCTAAGATGTATCATCTTTTTAATCAATTCTCGATTAATTTTATTTTAAATATTCTCATCAAACTGACCTCTCCTGCTGTACGCCTCTCGCAATTTTATTTCGATACGCACAATAAAAAATATTGGTTTAAGTGTAAGGCGACCATCTTGATGAAATAAATTCATGTTTAACGTTTTTCACATAAAATTGCCGGGTCGTAAACCCCGCGGGTAGTGCGGTGTATTGATGAGAAAGTTTATTAATTATTAACGACCAATTTCTCATATCAACAAATAAAACTTTCCCATTCCCCCGAAAACACAATCATCATTCCCATCAAACTCTTAAATCGAAGTGCCGTTTGAATGTAATTAAAATTCTTTGAAAAGGTGCAGAAAATAACCATCTTCTTAACATTTTCAATAAATCTAAATTAACTAATTTCCTCAAGTTAATTCGTATTCTGATATATGACTGATTTTATACGTTATAAAGTATTTAATGGTGATAGTTATTTCACAGTTAATTCATTAAATCACTTAGAAGGAAGTTATATGGGACCGTGATGCCGTACAATTATTTACACAATAAACTCAAATTAAGGTTACAAACCTGTTTCGCTTTACAAAAGCGTTGTCAAACAATTTGTCAATGATTTTATAAAGCAAAATACGCATTTTTCTTTATTTTTTTTCACATAATTTAATACACAAGTATTAATTCAGTCTCTTAAAAAATTGAATTATACATTATAAATACAAAATCAATAAATCATTATTTATTTGTTTTCTCCTCAAAAATTCAACCTCTCATTTTCTCCATTTGGTTATATGGTGCGGAGACTTAACACTTAAGGTATGCATAAGATAAAGAATTGATGCTTTTGAAATGTAGTATTGGGAGAGGCTGTTGCGCATTCCATGGGCCACCATAAGAACCATTCGATCGATTATTGAAAAGTTCGGGGCTGAAACGAGTATCTCTGTTATGTGTGCAAGAAGAATCTTACGAGACTTTAAACAAGTAGTGAGGAGGAAGAACGATAGCCTCAAGAGGTAAATTGTGGTGGAAAATGTGAGTGGTGGAAGGAGCATAGGCCATGCTGTCATTCGATGGAGTGATCAGCTGAAAAAAGTTGCAGGCTGGTCATTTCAGGAAATGCTACATATGACAAAAGATTACTTGTGATGGAGGATGGTTTATGACTATGTCGATCACGATCCTCAGAATTAAGAAAAAATACTAATTGAGTATACAATTCAAAAGTGCAAGGTGTGGGTGGAAGAGATTGACCGAGGAAAACGTGACTGAATTAAATGGACCAGATTTTGAAAGAAGATATACTGAGAAGTGTGGATAATAGATGATTATGCATGGCAAGATGTATGAATGTGGAGGATTTGAAATGTGTATGCTTGTATATAAGGGTTTGAAGATCTGTTCTCTCGGTATGTTTATGTATCAACTATTTTTTTTATTCTTTATTATTTCATCATTTCGGGCTCATACACGTGTATCGGGATAGGTGAAAGACAATGTATAATTAGTTTTTTTTTTCTAATTAGACTAATTATTTATGACCTCTATAGCCTAGTTGGTAAGACAACAGTCTCCCAACCCGAGAATTGGGGGCTTGATTCCCGTTGGAACCCATTAAAAAAAAGAGTGTGCAGCTTTAGAAAGCACTTAGAGACAAACCTTTTTGGGAGGTCTTATCAAACTTTATTATTGTACATGAATACTACACACACACTTCACTACACCGAAAGCAGAGTGTGCTACTATCATATATCACATGTTATTGTATATGAATACCTACTACACACACTACACTACACCGAAAGCCGAGTGTGTTACTATCATATATCACATATTATTGTATATGAATACCTACTACACACACACTACACTACACCGAAAGCCGAGTGTGTTACTATCATATATTATTGTAAATGAATACCTACTACACTATACCGAAAGCCGAGTGTGTTACTATCATATATCACATATTATTGTATATGTATACCTACTACGCACACACTACACTACACCGAAAGCCGAGTGTGTTACTATCATATATCACATATTATTATATATGAATACCTACTACACACACACTACACTACACTGAAAGCCGAGTGTGTTACTATCATATATCACATATTACACTACACTATTGTATATGAATACTACACACATACACTGTCACATATTATTGTATGTGAATACTACACTACACCGAAAGCCGAATGTGTTACTATCACATATCAAAAGATCTACAAGTGTTTCTTTGTAGTTCGTCTTCCATTGGTAAGTTTTCTGCAGCGTCCTTACCAAATATGTTTTTCTGAACATATGCAGATGCGGGAAAGTATAATATATAATGGCCACAGCCACCACCTTGTAATCCTTACACTCAAGTTATATACTAGTTTTATTTTATAATATTTTTAATCTGTCAATAATAGTGGGTTTAATTTCCGAGCTGGAGCGCCCTTGAGGAGAGATTGCTCTCTAAACGGAGCTACATAAATTGTGATTTTATTATTATTATTTCAGGCTGGTTTTCACTGAAGACCTCTTTAACATTTTCTGTCTGGTGGGAAGAGATTTGCTAATGGCAATAAACCTTCCAAGTTTTAATACATACAACGAAATGTAATGCAATATGATACAGTATAATATTAAAATAATTAGTTGTAAGAATTGTTATCTAGTTATAAGTTTGTGTATCGGTGTTTACTATTTCTAAGTTTTTAAATATTACTATTATTAAAAACAAAAATTACACGTAGGAAATTAAAATTAAGTTAGTTCATACTTAGTTATAATATATAAATTATATTAATTCTTAAGATATAACTTTGTATAAAGGTATAGCCCTTGGCAAATGTACGAGTACTTTGAAAAAATACAATATTTGACGATAAAAAAATACAATATTTTTGTCAATATTTATCAGTATCCATACATAAAGTGATTATTTAAAAATCATTAATGAAATATTATATAAAAGCAATTATTGTGAGGTAACTAAAGTACAACAATTATGTATATGTACTCCCGCAGATTTTTGTAGGATTTAACAATTCCTTCAATTCATTTATTCTTCTGATAGATTTCATAGTTTTGGCAGCGTATGAGGTTTTATGTATATCGACGACAATTTTTCCCTGACTAGCTTGACGTTTACCCTCATTGTTCAGGCTTTTACGGCATTAAAGCTCTAATTCAACGGTTTTCAAACTTTTTCACTGGCGAACCCCTTGGCATCTGGCAAAAGTGATACGGACTCCTGATAAATGCAAATTTACTATGTTCATTTTTACTTAGTAAATTGTGTTTAAAAAACAAAATAAATATAGGAGTCCACACTTACTGAAATAATTGATTTAAGAAAATAAATATATATTATTTCATTTCGTCTTAATACGAAGGATGATGCTGTTTTATCTTTATCAAATTATTGATCTCGAAATCAATATTTTAAGCTGAATCTTTAGATCTGACTCCAGCCAGTTTATTTTTTACGCAGGCGAGGTTTAAGAGTCCTTCTTCACGTAAATAAGTGATCGGAAAGGAATCAAAACTTTTAGAGCTACGTCTGCTATATTAAGATATACTATCCTTGAAATGAGTAAAATATTGGACCAATTGCTGTCTTTGAAAATAGTTTTTGAAATAAATCTCACAGTTGTTTGTTGGTAGTTACCTACCAATAGCCACTTGAATGCATTGCTTAGCTTTAAAGAGCAGGGCACATGTAGAAAATGTATTCATTCGAGATTGTTGCGTGCTTGAAAACATTTTCTGGTATAATTGTAGTCATTTCTGAAATAGTTCGCGGACCTTCTGAGATATCCTCGCCGACCTTCGGAGGGTCCGCGAATCCTATTTTGAGAACCACGGCTCTAGGGCATTTAGTGGTTGCCCTGTTACGAGATATCTTTACAATTCACTGGTTCGTAGTAGATTGGAGTGCGGCTAAATCATATGGAACTCAAAAGGAAATCAGAACTCAGTGATATGTAGTTGAACAAGACCAAAAGAGATTTCTGCATCACCTTGATTACAAGGAATGTGGATTTTACCCAAGACTTTATTTCCCATTTTCAATGAGTATACTTGGATATTACTTCTTAAGCGTTAGAAGAAATCTAAGCATTTGTTTATACTGATACAAATTACACTAGTTAACAAGGTTTTTGTAACAAGGGTGAAAACGGTCATTTTAGGTCAATATTTATGTGCTGATAACGAATATGATCTTGAAAATGTTCCATCACGTACCTTTTAAGAGAAAAACTTGAAATTAGTTTTTGACTGAAACTGAAACTTTTGACTGACGTAATAAAATTTTAATTTTAATTAATTTTATTGACACCGTGATTTTACAAAATGGCGGAAGTTTTAATAACAGCTGTGTATAAAAGGGAGCCTTAGTGGAACCCATCGAGCGATTTATACAAAAATGTACGTGTAATAAAATCATTTGGAATGAAGTTGTACAGGAAGTAAATAAAGATAAGGTAAGTTGTAATGAAATTGGTTAGTTTTGAGTGTGGCGTCGTTTGTTGACTCAACCGCTCCCAAATGTCAAATGAATTTGTGCGAAGCACTGGTGTGACCATGCATGAAATATATTAGTCATTAGTCACGTATCGCCTAGCGAAGGACTTTGGTGTGGCCACGGCCTAAATATTTCATATTTTAACAAAAAAATGTTGCTTGTAATCTGTTTATGGCTGCTTACTGTAATGTAGGGGCTTCTAAGTTTTCTAATTTGAGTTTTTATTCAATCTAATATACAATACAATCTTTAAAAAAAAGTTAATTCGATCAAATTTATAAAAGAAGCTATTTTTTAACAAAAAAATGGTATATAAGGTAAATTTTTCTTATAGTAATTATTTTTTATTCTTTTTTATTTTCCTATGTAACAACATTGTATTCTGTGTATAAATTTAGTATTTCAGGAATTTATTTATTTTCATTGTTGTAATTACGACTTTTGAAATGCGCAAAAACGTACTTATTTTATTAAAACACTCCCCCTTCTGTTACACAAAGATGTTACGTGTTACAATCTTTTCACTGCAATTTTCGTAATCAGCAGGGTTGATTTAGTAAGAATCAGCTAATTTAATCTCTGTTACAGACAAAAAGTTAAAGTTTTATTAACAGGAAAAATAACGAACCTCTTGTTAATTGACACACATTTGTTTAATCTACCTGACAATTATTTGCGTAATCGTAAATACATGTGGTTTTCGGTGCAGTATTCACGAACTGAGCTATTAACGTCATTACTCGCACACAGAATGACCCTGTGGAAAAATGTTCTAATATTGATATTTTCCATACCCCAATGGATAAATTGAAAATTGTGCTTCTTAATAAACTTTGTAGGCATATCAAAACTACTTCACAGGGAAGCATGAATAATTACTGTTCCTATTGTTCGACTTTTATTTATTTATAATATTTTTTTGAATATATTTGATGTGATTTTATAAAATCTGTATCAAATATGAAAGAAAATATTTATGTGTGTGATTATACGTGTGTATAGATAAATGTAACATTGTCATGAACGATATCTTCCATATTTCGGTAAACAAATTGATTAAGCGTGTGTTGCACAAATTGATTATTATAGTTCGGAAATTCTAGGATGAGTCCTGTGACAGCTCACAAATTTGCCTCAATACAACCTTATGTAATTTATTTACCTAAATAACTTGCTATTTATTAGAAATGAGGCTTATATTAAAGTTTATAAAATAATTAAAGTTACTGAACATCGTTACAAGGTTGTATTGGGGCGAATTTGTGAGCCGTCACAGGACTCATCCTAGAATTTCCGAACTATAATTAATTTATTTGAGCATTTAACAAGATTATTATTATAAGAGTAATTTAAAAAATAATAGTTCTATATTATATAGAATATTGACAACCTCCGTGGCCTAGTTGGTGAGATGCCAGTCTTCCAGCCCGGGCTTGCGAGTTCGATTTACGCTGTAACCCAGTTTTTTTATAAAGGGTTCCAGTCTGGTTTTCACTTAAAATCTTTCAGGTTCTTTAGAACAAATTTCCGCATAGCAAGAAACCTGCAAGTTTGGATTGTATGTTATGTAACGAAAGTGTAATATATCGCAATTGGAATTGACAGTTAATTTTTACTCGCATATTTTTTAAAACACATCAACCGGCTCGGCATGGGGCTGCTAATTTTATCATCTGGTTAACCCGAACCGGTGTGACCCATAAGGGAACATCAGTGTCCTGTGATGAAGTGAATGATTTTGAGTACTTACTATACTGTTCAATGGATGCCTGAACTACGACACAATTGAACTTAAATAAGTAAAACGGACCCAATTCATATTTTACCTGTTCTGAGATAAGTGAAAAAATATCATACCGCTTTATATGGGCTTGTATGAAATAAAAAACTTTAGGGCATAATTAAACCATAAAATTCCCAATTGTCTATTTTTGCCCATATTGTATTGATCTTTGCTTTTTCGATATTTTAAATAAACTAAGAAAATACGTTTTGTGATTTAGGTTCTTTTCGCATAGTTATAATCCAATTAAAACAAATTGCACAAGAATTGAAATTATATTGTACTTTTCAGAAAACCTCCACACAGTTCTTCTGGAATATTCGTTGTGTAGTCTACTCATATCAGGCATTGTTGTTACACCGAATGGCAGAAAACCTCCATACGGTACTTCTGGAATATTCGTTGTGAAGTCTACTCACATAGTTTACTCATTTGTGACACTGTTGTAACACCGAATGCCAGAAAACCTTCATAAATTACTTCAGGAATATTCGCTGTGTAATCTACTCACATAGTCTACTCATTAGCAGCACCATTGCTCACCAAATAGCAAAAAACCTCCAAACAGTACTTCTGGAATATTCGTTGTGTAGTCTACTCATTCGCGGCACTGTTGTCACACCGAATGACAGAAACCCTCCATACAGTATTTCTAGAATATTCGTCGTGTAGTCTACTCATTCGCGGTACTATTGTAACACCAAAGGGCAGAAAACCTCCATACAGTACTTCTGAAATATTCTTTATGTAGTCTACTCACATAGTCGACTCATTCGCGGTACTTAAGTCACACGGATTGGCAGAAAACCTTCATACAGTACTTCTGGAGTGTTCGTAGTGTAGTCTACTCATTCGCGGCACTGTTGTCACACCGAATGGCAAAAAACCTCTATGCAGTATTTCTTGAATATTCGTTGTATCGTCTACTCATTCGCGGCCCTGTTGTCAAACCGCATGGCAGTACAATAAAGGTCGATCTGCGGCAACATTTAAGGCATGTTAATTGGACATGGACTCACCTCATCAATCACTGGCAAAAGTACCTTCTGAGACCTTCGTCGAGACGCCTCATAGTGAGCAATCTTGTAAAAGAGTTTCAAGTTGTTACTTTTTTTTCATTTGGATTTCTTATAACTTTATATTTTGCGTGTCTTTCTTCTTTATATTATGGTTTAAGTTCATTTTATTTTTCGAATTGTAAACATAACAACAAGATAACAGAATAACAAGAAGAAACCGTACGTAGACCTCTGCAGAAATGGGTTAAAGAGACAACATGAAATGGACATATATTTGCAAAAGCACCTTATAGACTTAGGTTTGTCCAATGACCACCACCATGGCTTAATTAGCAAAACACTTGTATTTCAACCGAGGTGTTGGAGGTTCAATTTCTGTTTGTAACCAATATTTTTAAAAAGCCTTTAACCCTTTAACAGGCATAAGCAGAAATCGGTCGCATATGCAACCACCCTTGTGGTTATACTTATAAGGATTAATTTTCTTAATGAAACAATTTTAAGTAACACAAACGTCAAATTCGGTAATTTTTTACTAGACCGGCAGAGGTCTTACTTAAGACTGATCGTCGTGAAGTTAGATGCATGTTCAGTAGCAACGATATAAACATCCGGTCAATTGCGTGACCTTTGACAGTTCCGTAAAAAAAAATTCTCATATGCGACCACCTCATTTCCAAAAAAATACTATTTTTATAACACATTTTCGAAGAAATAAAGTTAATTTGATACACATAATAATGATTTATTCAACAAAAAACTCAATATCTCAAAAATAAAAATTTGCCCTATAAAGGGTAAATGCACGTCTGGGCAAACTTTTCAGTTGGCGGGCCACATATGAATCTCAAAATAAATGGTGGGCCACAGTACTTAGTACCTAATCATCATATATCGTACAATGTAGGATTTTTTTTCAAATTACCGTGTAATTTGGCATAATAAAAAAGACAGCTGGACAAATGCACTAATAAAAGTATGGAAAATGGATGTTTCCTTTACGATCTGAATATATCAATTTCGGGTACTCAATACATCCATCGTTTGGTGCTGAAAGGGGGAGTTTACTTGGTCCTGAAAAAGAAAGTTCTCCTGAGCTTTCGATGAAATTCCCATCATATCTTCGGAGGATTGTAGGACAATGGTCTGATCAGAATAGGTGTTGTTTGCAATTGCGCCTCCACAGCGCACGCACACAATATTAAAGCCCCCACACTAGCTGCCATGACAGAAAATGTATCGATAATACGGTGGCAGGTGCTACTATATTTTACCAACTCAAATTTTTTTGACATTTTTCATTTGTGGCTAAAGGGCCACATGAAAATTGACGAGAAAAATGCGGCCCGTAGTTTGCCCAGGCCTACTCAAATGGTTCATTAAAAGAGACTTTCACATGGCAATAACCCTGCAAAGTTGGGCACAAATCATCCGAGTTTGGATGGATTGCCTATTATAAAAAAACCCCACAAAGTTGTTAAACTATATAAAATGAAAGTTTATTACAATAAACAAGAAAACTTATGACGAAATAGATACTCCTGTAGATGTTGGCATACGTGTCAAATTTCTCAAATGTGGAATCAACACTCTGACACATCCCATCTTTATAAAAAGTTATGAGATGAGGAGTGTTGTTGGAGAGATAGGCAAAACAGATCCACTATCACCCTCCATAAGATAGGTATACCTTCTCGAGTATGGAAACTACCACAAGAAACTGGGATAATTGAAATAAATAAACCAAATGCTTACAAAAAATAAAAATAATTATATTAATGGTTTTGTACAGTCTCAATAACATATTATTACGATGAGAAAAGCCCGATTAATTTACAGATGTAACTCCGAGCATGACATAAGTAAGTATAGTATTAAGTGAATATATGACAAAATTTTCTCTTAATGAAAAAAAATTAAGACCAATTTCGCTACATTAATTTTATTGAGCTATGGCCTCTTTGGCACAAACATATGGCGTAGAAGCCAGAATATAAATTTATAAATACAGTAGATTTAAAATTTGCAAAAAAAAATAATACATACCTGTATAATGTTATAATAAATTAACATCTATATCTTAATTACTAACATTTAAAATCTTATTCTACTTTCTGTAACAGAAAGAACACTTAATAGAAATATGAATGATAAAAAATGTGTTTAGAAGCTTTGCAGTTTTAATAGCCAGTGTAAATTTATATTTCTCACTGACTAGTGAAACTTAAAACGATACTCTAGCAAACTTCGTAAGATGATTTCTGTTTATGGCTCTTTTTTTTTTTTAATTTATGGCTGAGATGCACCCACAGGACAGTCGTAGATATTAATACTTTTATCTTCTGATACTGAAACAAGTCGATTGCTGTCAGGATTATATTTCACTCCCCAAACCTAAAATATAATAAAACATGGTAACTTTGTATAAAAACATAAACAAAAATAATCATTTTTAATCTAGGTTTTCAGGAACTCTCAAGATCTGAGAAGCCTTTTGATAGGGGCTATAACAAAATTTAAGTTATTCCATGGAGATCAAAAGGAAAAATGTTAAAAAAGAATACTGGAATACAATGTGGCGAGATTGTTGCTATTGGAAGTTTTCTTTCAACCAACCAGAAACATATTGAAATCCCTTATCAAAATTTAAGATAACTGTGCTGCATTGGGTTCACGTAATTGAAATTGTCTCGCAAGATCGATGATTAGAGGATTAATTGCAGGTTTTCAATAGAAGGGGTCTGCAGTTAACTTAGCTCGAGCCGGAATACCGTGTACTATCCACACTTATGAGAATATTCAAAGAGTAAAAGTGTTACTAATGACCAAACAACTTCAACCAAACGTCATTCAGTTCAGTTTAGAATATCTCGAATGACAAAACTAAAATTAACATGTTCATCGCGGGAAGCACAAACGCCTGTGATCTGATCTGTAGCATTCCTTTGTGTATTTTACGTAATGTTTAGTTTATCTCCTTTATTTAATGAGTCTCCTTAAGAGTAATGACTATTATTTATTATCAAAAAATTACTTGAATGTCATGTTTACTTGGTGGTGTAATCAAATATCAGTAGTTCTAAACAAAATACGCGTTTAAACTTAGAAATTAAAAAACGCCGAAATTGTGCTGCGCACAGGATGCGTGGAATTTGATTTTTAACGCGGTGTACAGGTTAAGAAGCAATTTGCACCTCTTTGTGTATAAAATTTAGGTGTAAAAATTTACGCCACAAGATCCACAACAACCCCTTGAATATGTAGATAAGCTCCAAGACTGTGACAAACTAAATAGCAATTTTATTCACGAACTTGCGCCTTCCAAAAAGCATTTTTTATGTACACCCAAGTGTAAGATATATCGGATACTGGGCAGATGAAGAAAGCAAGAATGCCACGGAGTATAGTATGGAAAACAGCTGCATTAAACTAAAGTGACTGGAGGAGAGTAGAATCTAACTTAGATTATAGCATCATTAAAATTAATTTAAATAGTTCTTATGTAGGTAATTAGAATATTAGAGTTTAATGATCGAAAAAACCATAGAAAAGAAAATGTGGGTCTTAATAAAATGTAGCAAGATGATCATAATGAATTTAATAATGGTGCTACCTGATCTGTATGTTCAGTAAAAGTCTGAATGCACTTTCTGGAAGCAACCTCCCATATTTTAACTGTCTTATCAGAGCTACAGGAGGCAAAATGGGTTCCATTAGGGCTGAATGTCACTGATAACACCCATGATGCATGTCCTGACAGAGTTCCAGCAACGTTAGCATGTTGACTGAAACATAAAACAAGAATTTAATGCTGAATAAAATATGTACTTGTAAAATATGGAAACAACCAATTCAGACGATATTGTGTATCGTGTAATAGTCATTTCTGTGCTTGTTGCCGAAAAAAAAAAAGCAATAAAACATGCTAAGTGCCTTGTGTGCACTTTGCATAAACATCTATGGACATGCAAGACTTGGTGTAAATATCTATGGACATGCAAGGCACGACCAAAAAAAGATATATTAACACCCATCACTCCGTTTTTGACTAAATAACCACGTGAACTATTTATGCAGTAGATTTTCTCCAAGAAAATTTTCATAAATTAAAATCGTGCAAATTGAGGTAAGAAACTTAACCATAATTGGCAGATATGTTCCAAAATAGTGAAATCAACTTAAATTGAAGTAAAGAACTCGTAAATATCAACTTAAGGTACCAAAAAATATGTCTACCAACTTAAAAATCAAAGAAAGGTACAGTCAACTCCGGTTATAATGAACTCGGTTATTGTGATTTTTCGGCTATAGTGAACCAAAATTTTCTGTCCCGACCCCATATATCAAAACTGTATGGAAAAAACCTATGTTTTAGTGAACTAAAACTAGTAGAATTTGGTTAACTTTAGCCAAAGGGTCACTATTACCGAGTTCACTAAAACCGGAGTTGACTGTATAATAAAATATTTTTATTTATTGGGTATAATTTTATTTATATTAATGCGTACTTAAAATTCTAATTTGAATATTACTCTTGTAACCCTTTATAATAGTTAATAAAAAAATACATTGTAATAAAATAAAAATTAAATTATTTGACACATTGATACTACAAAACGATTTAATGTGAGAATAAAATAAAGGGGGAAAAATGTAATGACTGAAAATTAAAGAACAAAATGTAACTATTTATTGAGTCTACCTCTCGACTTAATCTTCAAATGTTCTATAGACTTTCAAAATCTATCTGATTGCCTTGATCGTCCATAATTAAATAGCCAACCTAAACCAAAGTACTAAGCACGCTGATTGAGCGGGAGTGACAAGTATAATTTAATAGATAAAATTCAAATAAAGTGGAAATTGATTTATTTTTTTTAAAAGTATTTTTCTTAACCACGTTAAGGTGAAACTGCCTAAATCAAAGGATAGGTGTACATATTCATTAACTATATTAAAACTAAATGCATAATCTTTACTGGTCCAAACAAATTAGAAAAAAACAATTTGTACATAAATTAGAAAAAAAAGACAGCAAACCCATTTTGTTATAAAAGACATTTCGAATTTAATTTTTAACTAAATTTAAAAACAAAAAGATACTTACACATCATACAGCTTTATGTGTCCATCATCAGAAGCTGTGCATAATAATTGTGAATCTGGCGAGAAGCAAAGACCTCTAATTGGCATAGCATGGCCTTCCAGTGTGTGGAGTAATTTACCTTGTGCCACATCAAATATGTTGATAATACCGTCAATGGCCCCACTCGCAATGTATTTTCCATCAGGACTCTGCAATGATTCAATTTCATTAATAAAGCATCAAATAAATCCATTACATTTACTTAATTTTATTGTAATTACAATAGTTTTATTGTAATTACAATAGTAGAGCCAATACTGAAATAAACTAATCCTCAGCTGCTGATAACGTAATTGTAGGGCAAATAAACCATTTGTCAATCAATAGGGGATTTGCTATTTTTGCTGTAAGCAGTTTGCATATGTACATACAGGTATGAAGATCTCTCAAAATACTCTAGGAGCAATAGCCAGCCATACCCAAAAGAAAAAATGTATCATCAAGACATGAATAATAGACATACTGTCTACAATAAAAGTGTTGCAGAAATTTCCTTTCTACTTATCTCACAATCAGAGAGTTCTGTATTCCTCCTGTGTTCCATATTCATGAGCCAAACTCGTTTGTTGAGAACAAATGTGATATAGAGATCTCATAACACCACTACCCCTTAACAATCTATAAATTCTTAAAACAATGCTAAAACTTTTTAGGCTAAGTCAACTGCCGAAATACTTGAAAGTGTCAATAACACAACATACATACTCTTCTATGACTTCATACTTTTTCCTTTAAACAGATATGACCAAAGTTATAGATCCTTATACTCCCGAATACTAGACAAAAAAAAGTGGCTGTCATTCGAGGGGAATATCTGGAGAAAGCAGGTTGAGGAGTTCTGTAGATTGATACAGCTGCAATGAGCACAACCCCAGAAGGAGAGGAATGTGCTACAGACCATCATCCAGGTAACAACCCAGCCCCCTTCCTCAGAGGACAAGAGGAAAAAAGAGTTACTAATTTAGATTATAATCTAATATATTAATTACTAAAATCTAAATTACCAACCAAATAAAACTTACATAAGCTATACTTAGTGAAAATTTCCCACTTGTTTCTAAAGTCTGTTCCTGTTTCCCACTTTCTACTCCATACATTGTAATTTTGCCACCATTGCTTCCTGAAATGATGTGCTTGTCGTCTGGAGAGAAGGCCACCGTCCACACATCCACTGGTCCAGTTTCCATGCTCATGATCTTTTCACCAGATGTCACATCCCACACCCTTAATGAAGAATCTAAGGAACTACTGGCAATATCTGAAAGAAAAAAAAACAATGTATCACGTCTGTAAATATGAAACCGGATTTTTTTAATAGAAAATACACATTTATTGTAAGAAAATGGTAAAAAATATTTTATTCAAAGTATTGCCCATCGCTAGCTACATATTTTTCCCATCTCTCTGGCAATTTGTGGATGCCACGCCAAAAAAACTGTTGCTCTTTTGAGGCAAACCAATCATCGAGCCATTTTCGTAAGAAGTTAAGCGCTGCTCAGCAAGTGCGTGTCCCATCGATGCAAATAAGTAGTAATCGGATGGAGCCAAGTCTGGTGAGTAAGCCGCATTCGTAAGTATTTATCAACTAAACGCCTCAATCGTTTCCTTGACCGGTTTTGCGATGGTGCATTGGTGCGATGGTGCATTATCATGAAGCCAAATCACTTTGTGTTGCCTCTTTTGATATTCTGGTCGTTTTTCACGCAATGTTTGGTTCAAATCTATCATTTGTTATCGGTAGCGTTCAGTATTAACAGTTTCGCCAGGTTTTAGCAGCTCATAATAGATAACACCCTTCTGATCCCACCAAACACAGAGCATTGTCTTCCGTCCATAGCGATTTATCCTTGCAGTCGATGTTGCTGGTTTGCTTGGAGTTACCCATGATCTTTTACGCTTGGGATTCTCTAAATATATCCATTTGTCATCGCCAGTCACAATTCAATGGAGAAATGATTTTCTTTAGTACCTTGCGAGCAGCATTTCGCAAGCGGTTTTTCGGTTTTCCTGCTGTCTTTCATTCAGTTCATGTGGAACCTATTATCCCACCTTCTGGATCTTTCCCAAGGCTTTCAAACGTATGGAGACGGCTTCTCATGTCACATTTAATTGATCTGCGAGTTGTTGTTACGTTGAGCGTCATCCTCATCCAACAATGCTTGCAATTTGGCGTCTTCAAACTTTCTCGGTGGTCTTCCAAGTTCTTCATTTCTTACGTAAAATCGCCACTATTGAATTATTTAAACCACTCAAAGCACTGTGATTTACCAAGAGCATGCTCACCGTAAGCTTCGACAAGCATTCGATGCGATTCTGCAGCAGTTTTCTTCAAATGTTAACAGAAAATCAATGCTGTTCGCAAATCGTAATTTTCAGGCCCAAAAACAAACATGTTCAACGCTATGAAAACATATGTAGTTGTATTAAACTTGTATTGTTGTGAGTTAAAAGTCTTTGACAAATGTAAACACAAGAAAAAGGCGCCAATGACGCGGTTTGACCGCCACTACATTGACAACTAGAGCCATCTATGAGCAAATTCCGGTTTCATATTTACAGACCTGATATATTTCGGATATGAGCCAAATTAAAAAAATTACTTAGATAATTTTCAATTGCTAATTGAGAGATTTCAAAATTCTCAATTGCAATTGAACACACTGCCTATCAATAATGATTGAACATTTAGAGGAATACAAACTCATCTCATCTTCGCTTTCAATTGCTAATTGAGAGAAGATTTCCAATTGATTGAAAATCCAATCGATTCTCTCAATTGCAATTTATCAAACTGCCCTCCCATAATGTTTTTATGGGAGGGCAGTTTGATAAATTGCATTCAGGAGTACAAACAAGCTCATCTCACCTTTGCTTACCCTTATCCTTTAGAATCAGGTTTTCATAGCTATCGAGATATATGGCAACCCTATACTAGGCAATCTCAGGAATGGTCTCTCACTCCAATTGAATTATGTATTCACACAGTCATTTTATCTACCTACTTTACTGAATACACAAATTCATAAAGCGTTATATTTTGATCAAATTATTTAAAATAAGGGTCGGCCACCTTTTCAGGCTTACAGTCCACAATCGACTTATATTATTATTAATATAATATGGCCACAATTGTTTATTTAAAACAGGGAGTGTAAAATAACTTTACTTTTCAATGTTCATAATTTGAAATACGAGATATGAAAAAAAAATATTTTGTGGAATAAAAAATATTATTCAACAAGTAAAAACAAAATATTGTTTATTTCTTTCTCTCTTCCTGCTAAGTGTGTTTTTGTGGCTGTATTTTATTAGCTAACTTTTCTTATTTTATTAGCTAACTTTTCTTATTTTATTAGCTAACTTTTCTTAAGAAGCAAATTTGAATTGAAGCATGCTCATCATTCTTTCCAGAAGATTTATTCTTTCTCAAACTCACGGCAGGAAATGTTTGTTCTCTAATGTTCATGTATGTGCTTATATATGACTATCATTTTCTTTACGACACCAATTAACCTAGACACAATTTTTTTGGTAAGCATCGATAAAATTATTGAATATTTTTCAACGAGAATACATTCAACATTTCATTATTTTAAAATTCCAAAAAATACCAATATATTACGCATATAAAATTTATTGATCAACCATACAAATTATTCAAAAAAACGGGATGCATGTAATATAAGTATAGTCAAATGTTTGTGGATACCCAAAAAAATCATCTGTGGGTTTCATGTGGTCCGTAACTCACCAATTTCCAGCAACTGATTTAAAGGAACAAATAAAATGTGCTATTTTTTTTTCAGTAAATATGTATTGTTCTTTATAATAGAACTATATTATTTAAATCGGTTGTATTTTGCTTTACTGTAAAGTTGTCCTAATACTGGGTGGACTTATAATCAGCTTTTTCTAAAGAAGATCAAAAAAGAAATCTCTTAGAAGACAATCCTTTTTCTCAGATATTCATTCCTTCAAAAACCAGTCTCACAGTTACTTTGTCAGTTCATTCCAGTCGAAAAATATTTCTTCATTCACAATTACTGAAATATAACTGTATTTATTTATTGAGATATTGAAATTTTTTAAACAGAAAGAACTTACTTTGTCCACTTGAACTTACTGCAATCGAAACAACTCCTAGAGAATGCCCTTCTAATTTATGCCTCAATTCCAACTTATCATTTCGGAGTTGCCAAACTCTTACAAGATCATCAAGTCCTCCAGTAATTACATAATCGCTTGCGCCAACACTAGATGTTGTTGAATCCCTGAAATTTTTAAAAATATTTTATTTCTCTCACCTGATAATAGCAACCAATCCAACCCAATCTTTAAAGCAATAACTTAAAAAAATATGTGACTTTTACAAAGCTGTTCAGTAATATATCATTGTTGCTGGGCCTCGTAGTCGAGGATCCCCTCGCCATCAATTCAGGTGGTAAGTGAAACTGTGCCGTAGAGTTTTGTTTCTTAATTGTTTCTTCCTCTCTTCATTGAGTGAGCCGTTCGTTACACACCAACTCACCAGCCCCACTGCTGTACCGGATCCGAGAGCACAACGTAGAGAGACGATTGTAGCTCACCAACATGTTTTACATTTTTTGAAAGAATAGATATGACCGAAGTCATAGGTATCCTTATATTCCTGAATACTCCCCTCAGATGACAGGCATTTTGGAAAAAATGCCTGTCATCTGAGGGGAGCAGCACAGCACGGGGTTCGAATCGGCAACCTTCCGCATGGAAGTCCAGTACATTACTGCGCAGCCCCCTCAGTAAAATACGAGTATACCTCTACAAGAACACTCTTAGAATTAGCAGAAGAAAATTTGGTATTTATTATTCACAATGATATTTATTAAATGTATATTTTAACCCTTTCTGTCCTGTGATGTGTAACTAGTACACATTGCTTCTAAAAACTTTAATATCTCTATCAATATAATAAATACTGGGTTCAGATGTTAGGTGTTCCTCCATAATACATTTACGCATTGAATGAAAAAAAAAATATTAATAATAATTAGCACTTATCGGTCACATCAGAGATATTTTGTAAAAATTGGGAATAGTCATCAATACAATCAAACGTGTGCCAGTGTGTGACGTAAGTATATTCATTCTGAAAAAAAAATGTTTTGGGTGAGGAAGCGACGCTATTCATGTCTCACTCTCACTCTACTTTGGTACATGGGAACGCAAGAAATAGAATCTCAGTTCGCTCGCTTCTTTAGCTTCAGTAGCTCGCGGGTTTTCGTTTGAAGTGGTCTCTTCGCCCGTTTTGTGAACATCGGCCGATGTTTTTTTCATGTTATCAGCAATTAAATTTCAATTATTATCTCTTTTGACTTCAAATTTAATTAATTTAAGCGATTGGCTATGAATATTCTTATTTTTCCGACTTTAAATCTCTCATTTTTACATATGTATTGATGTGTATTGAATACACAGCACCGGAACCTGCGGATTTTTTTAGCACAGGAAGGGAAAGGTTAAAAGTATAGTGCAATATTTCAATCTAACTTTATGATAAATGTTTTATTTTCGTATATTGATTTTATGCTTCTACTCTTCTTACTGAACACAATCATTTTCTCAAGACATAAAACAAATTTCGAGAAAATATTCAAAAAAGTTAACTCTAAAAATATACAATTGGGCCTATTGGTGAAGAGAAGGGTTAAAAATCAAAATAGATACCGAACCTGGAAATTTACCTCAAAAAAAAAGACTTTCTTGAAGTAAATGTCCAGGTCCGGTATCTATTTTGATTTTTGATGAATATATCCTCTTTTCGCATTACGAACATTTTATGCTCTATTTTGTAAAAACATACCATTTGACTAGATTATTCTACTTCCAGTGATATTTTTTCACAACATGAATATAAAAACCGTGGCCTAGTTGGTAAAACGCATGTTTCCCAACCTGGAGGTTACAGGTTCGATTCCCGTTGGAACCCAGATTTTTTTAAAAAGGATTCTTGTGTAGTTTTCACTCAAGTCACTTTTCGTCGCTAGTGTTCGAGAGTAGAAGGATACCTATGACTTCAGTCATATCTATTCTTTTAAATAAAAAAATAAAAAAAATACAATAAATATCAAAGGACAATTTATAAAGCGCCGTCTAGAGAGTCAACTCTCCTCAAGGGCGATATAAAATGAACTAAAATGCTATTATAATTTATTATTAATATTGAAATTGTCAATTATTTTTTACCATTCGTGATCATAATGTAAATGTTGAAAGTATTTTCACTTATGAATACTGAATGGACAGACGAAAAAAATGTATTTAATATATCCAGTCAAATGCATTCTAATGACTTAATTTAAATTTAAAATGTTCTTGTTAGTATTTTTACAATTATTTCTTGATGAATAAAACAGTTCTGAACCCTTTAAGTGCCGCAAGGTATTATGCTGATCCCAGAGGTCCGTGATTTTTTTAGGAAAAATAAAACCTAATAGAATTATCTTTTTTGTACAATATACATATATTCAAAGGATATTATGAAGAATTACCAAATATGTACAATATGTGTCGTTTGTGCCGCCGTACACTCAGAAAAACACAACTAAAACTTTAACAAAATGTCAGGGTTGTCACAGCTTATCACAGAAAATACGGAAACATACGTTAATAAAATATTTTATAGAATTAAAAGTATATGTAACACGAAAATATGAATTATTTTAATAACGCATGGAAAGTAAATAATGTAACTATAAAATCATTTCAAATGTCAACGGTTAAATAAGTAAAACGCAAAACTGACAACCCTGTATTAGAGACATATGTCGACTGTCATGTGAAGCTTTTAGGTAAATCTCTGTAAATTTGATAATATCTGTAAACTGTAATATTATAGTATTAGGAGTACAAATTAGTTGGGTCCGTTTCCAAAAGATGGCTCTGGCTGTTATGAATGGTTCATAGTGACAGCCGATTTTGGAGGTTTCAGAGAGGTTAGATATCTGCCAATAATATTCAGTTTATATCGCTTTGAGTTTCATGCAAAAACCTTGTTTTGTACAGTGTTGAAAATGTCGAATTTTGTGTTAACCAAGCAGCATTTGTGGGAGGTTTTAATTTTCTGCTTTAATTGGCAGAAAAGTGCAGCTGAAGCCCATCGAATGCTTGTCGAAGTTTATGGTGACGCTGCTCCAACTGATAAATCATGTAGGGAATGGTTTCGACGTTTCAAGGATGGAGATTTTAGCGTCGAAGAAAAGTCTCGCTCTGGACAGCCAAAAAATTCGAGGACAAAAAATTAGAGGCATTACTCGAAGAAGATCAGAGTCAAACATTCATCATTTCAATAGATGTCTCTATATGTTCCATATTTTAGATTATTCGAATTAGTACTATACATTGGCTAGAAACAGGCATAAAGTTGAGCGATTTAACTAGCTAATTTTGTACAGCCAGCCCCACAGACACGGCAACAGAGAGCGAGTAAACTCGCTTAAGGCACGTAACCGGTTAAACATATTGGAGGATAAAAAAAAGACAATCAACTGGCTCAAAATTGCGAACTTATGTATGTTAATAGGTATCAATAAAAAATGTTGATTTATTTATTTTAACACAGGTCATGAGGCCAAATAAGTGGCAAAACACATCACAGAAACAACCTTTGAGAAAAAGATGTATTGTGACCTCGTCAGAAAACGAACCCAGAATCCCTGGTATGAGAAGCGGCGCTTTGCGCATTGAACTACAAGGTCCGGCGATCACGAAATGTGTCCTCTTTATTTCATTCAATATGGAAATTCTAGTGCAGGTTATAAAAACAAACAATAAATTAATAATTGAAACAGTTTTTTGCCTAAATAATGAAAAAATTTAAAAACCTTGAATTCTCATCATCTTTTTCTTTCCTATGTTTTTCGCCAATTCTGCTCCAGGCGCAACTCCAAATTGCATCCTCATGTGCATTTTCTTTTTTGTGTAAGAGAGCATACTGAAATTTTATTATTTTATATAATTCAAAACATTAAAAGATCCTTATTAATATTATTTACTTATCCAGGACTTACCATTGTATTATATTTCAAAAATACAATATTATACTAAATGATAATGCGCGACTAGTAATAAATATTGAATGAAGACAAACGTCACATACAAAATGCCGGGATTTTTGACAACTATTTAGTGTTGCCAAGTGAAATAAAAATAAACTCGAAAATCAGAGTATCAATCTACGACATAACTGTTGTGTACACAGTCTTTATCTCTTTATCTATATAAATAAAAATGTAAATGTTCGTATATAGAAAATGTTTAATCTCCGAAAGTTCTCTACCGATCGCTTTGAAATTTTGACAAAAGTTGGCATTCTATACAGAAAGGTTATCTTTTTGCACCACCCACGAATTATTTGGTCTTCCTCTGGTTATTATTTGAGGAAGATCCATGGAGATTGCCTGGTTCACAATATGATAGGGTGATCTGCGTCCAACGTGCCCACACCATCTCAATCACCTCTCCTCCATCTTACTGTTGATGTCTGTAACACCTAGGCTTCCACGAATGCGTGAACTTTTTATTTTGTGTCTTAGGGACATACCAGCTGACCATCTTAGTATGCGCATTTCAGCAGTTTCTAGTTGCCTAAAGTAAGGGTTATACATCATCCAGCATTCGAAGCCATAGAAGAGTGCGAGTCTGACAATCCTTTGGTATACTTTTCCCTTTAACTTTACTGACATTTTCGGATCACATAGAACTCCTGTCATTCCCCAACAATGAAATCAAAAATAATATAACTAAGAAAATATACAAAGAAGCAACTACTGTGAAATCTAAATCAAAATGAGCAAGTTATAAATAACGTGTCAAAATACCAAATTATGAACATCGATGGCACATTTTATTTCATAACTAAAATATCTTCAAATTTTGATTTTCCTCGTTGTTAGGAATGTCGCTTGGAACTTCCATTCATAAGTGAAAAAAAAATAAACTTACGGGAACCTTAATATTGCAAAAGATTTAAAAAAATCGTATCAAGTGAACTAATCATGTACGGTGCATAGACAAAACGTGACAAGCAAATAAAATCGGAATATATCAGGTCAGGTAATATGATGGACTGATCCTAGACGTGCATGCAGTGAAATTAATAAATTCGATAAGTGTTGTTAAGGGCCGATAAAAAAGGCAAAGATTATTATTAGAAATCATGGTATATTCAGGACTATTCGACTCCTGATATATAATAAAATTAAAATTATTCACTCATGGGATGTTTGTACTAAAGGTCACTAGTTCAAATTATGCGGAATACTACTATACCTCAAATTTCATAAGCATGTGTTTAGTTTTGTTTCAGGAATACTACGAGTTACATCACATAAATTATTAGAAAAAATATTGTTTGCTACTCGTAAAGATTGGGGTTAACAATAATAATATTACGGAATACAAGATCATTACTTCTTCTTGAATAATGACTACGAACTCCTATAAAACAAAATCATTAGTTTATGGCAATGACTATGGAGCTTTTATTTGCTATTTTCCTATTTGACACAGGCGTATACATCTTCATACGGTTTACGGCCATACTTCTTGAATGATGACCGTAACCCGTAACTCATATAATATGAAATTCACTGCCAATATTTGAGATAGGCAATATTTTGTCTAACAGATCCACGGATAAAGAACTTCATTGAGTGACGGAGTTAAGGAAATTTGTATGACGGGATATTTATCAATAGGACAGGACGTGTTCATAAGAACTTGAAGAACCTTTTTTTTTATGTTGGGTGGTTGATTTTTGTTTTATGTCTCCTCACTGGATGGTGTTATTGTTAAAGCAGGAAGAAGTAATAGGGTCCAATGAACAAGCATTTTTTAATATGTTCTGGAGAGGTAGTTTTTCACGCCGAGAGGGCTCGCCTATAGATAATATGGCTCGCTGCCACTCTACAGAAAGAAGTAAATTCTCCATATTGAGAGAAAAGTACGAAGCTGTCATAATTATTATATTTTCATGCCATAAATTGTTAGTAAAAAAAGAAAAAAAGGACTTCATTCAATTTGTCAAATTGTTACTCGAATACGGGGCGCGTTCGATCGCGATATTATTATCATTGTATTGTCTCTACTATGATCGCTCAAACTAAACATTTTAGCTCTGCTTTGACTTAAACTTAATATGTTTACATAAAATAAACAAAAATGTTTCATATTCAAAGTGTTTTAATAGTTTTATGTGTATTTTCTCTCCCAAGTTATGGTACGTTTTGTTTACAATAAAAAAATCATTTTTTAAAACGAACTGTTATTAGAATTTTATTATTTTGGTTATGAATTTCACATTTTTTTCTAAAATCAATTAAAATATCTTGAAGAGTTTTGCAGAATAATGTATATTAAAAAAAATATAAAGTTGCATATTTTTGACACAATAGATACCATAGGTCAATTTCTCATAAACTATTTGTAATTAATTCATTTTTGTAATGAACCATGCCCCCTATTAGGGCAGGCAGAGATAACAGATCTCTGTTTGATTCTATCCTGAAACACATTTGCCACATCCAAACACTTCATTATCCATACTATCCCATGATAAAGGCTTTTCACTCTTCTTTTTTTTTCTTTCAGAATTTGATTAATTTGGTCATGCCATGTTTTTCTAGGACCTCATATCTTCTATACTTGTATAGATTATTTTTGTTAATCTTTCATAATTCATTCATTGTATGTTGCCGAATCATTTCAATGCATCTTCTTCATCTTAAATACTACAACTTTGAATCCACATTATTTTCTAATGACCTCTTTCTTTATTCTGGCATGCATTGTTTTTCGACACATTCTACACAATACTCATTTCTTATACATTTATTTTCATTTTAATTATTTTTGCCACTTCTAAGTTTCGTTTGCATATCATGATGCAAGATTCCATTATGTACTGCCAACTTGGCTTCTCAATGGTATCAACAGGCACTTTTTTCGCCTAGTGTTTGGGGGTATAAGGATACCTATGACTTCGGTCAAATCTATTCTTTAAAAAAAAAATTGTCTTGATTTATTTTGTTCAAAAATAAAGTGTGGTATGATTTCTTTTTTTTATTAATTTCCAGGCTCAATCTACAAAAATTTAAAATATTTTGACACCCTACATGCGACTTCTTTAAACCATCACATAGTCAAAAGAGGAGCTAAACCATCCAGCCACCCTTACAACACGATAAAGGAAGTGAAGTTCAGAACTTTAGGGAGGGATTTCAGATTAATCTTACATCCCCATCATACGGTCCTGCACTCCAAGTTTAAAGCTTACGCTGTAGACGGAGATGGACAGGAAACTAACATTCATCTTGGTATTTTATTTTTTTATACTTGGCAATTGTTTTTTAACCCTTATCTTGGCAAAGTTCAATTTATCCAAATATTAACATTTTCTTTGGTGATTCCTTGTTATATGGTAAGTTATGAAGGAAAATTGAGGAAAAAAATCACAACTTTTTCTTATAGTTAAACACCCACGTTACATTGCCAAAATATGAATTTTTATAAAACACAAAAAGGGCTATAAAATGATTTTATAATCTAAATCAAGAACAACATTTACATAGCTGAATTATCAACAAATAAAATGGTTTAAATAATTTTTCTCTACATGTAGGGATTAATAAGATATTTAAAGATTATTTACCCCAATTTTCAAAACGCACCCACGCTGTCCAGACATGTTGACCCGATGTCGTTTGAAAGCTTGTAGCGTTGTCAATATTTATCACCAGATTATACCACTGCACACAATAGTGCATGTATAGTATTTGAATGTGTTGCCATATTTGAAATTACGATACAATTTCTGGATTTAATTTTTTTTCCCTAAATTAGTGTAACACCTGTGTTACAATGCCATGTTAAGGGTTAATCTAAAATAATGAACATATTATTAATTTTCATGTAAATAACATTTCAGTAAATAAATAAGTCAGGACTAGTAATAAATTGGTTCTTCATCAAAATAAGATAGTACAGTTGAATTTGGTTATATGAGCAAGGATATAAAAAAATCATTGCTATAATGAGCAAAACTCTGTCATTATTGTGATTTATGGGTTTTAACGTAAAGTCGCTCACTGTTATTATGAACATACTTCACGAATTTATAAAGTAAATTTTGGAAACTATACGAAAATTTTAATTGATCGAGTTACTAAAAAAACATAATTCTTAGAAGACAACAATGAAAGTGTTCACTTACCTTTTTTGACAACCCACATTGAATTACAGATTGTTTTATGTCTCAATTCGACCAATTGTAAGCAGTACTTATTGGAATCAATATTTTGGTTTGGTACACGATACCCTTTCAATTCCACCAGATACACAGCATAATATACCCATAGAAAACTTCATTGCATTTAAGTTGCAAATCCTAAGCAGAAAATCTGTCCATTAAATTTTTGTGCTCAGTTGATGTGGCACCTAAGTATTGAACTTATTGCCCATCCCAAGCTTATATAAATATCATGAAACAGTAGCTGCAGTAATGTTTCATGCCAGATCAATCTCACACAATGTCAAATGGTAGTCACTATCTATCATGGCCTTGATTTTATCCATATCTGAGGTGACAGGCCGTCCTGCTCGAGATACATCTTTGGCATCAGTATTTCCCTCTCTAAATCTCAGGAAGCACTTTCTGCATGTCATCTTTAAGTGTAGCATCGGTTCCTTAAATAGCTCAATTTTTTTGACAAGTGTGCGATGCATTTTTCTCTTTGCAGAAGTAAAAAAGTTTAATATAACAAAAATGTTTTTTATTTTCTAACATGTTTAAAATTTTACAAAAAAAAGCTAAATGACAATTGAAATGTCACCTTTCAAATGACATAATATTTGTGTTTGTGAAGTTGCTAACGGGTTGAAAAAAAAAAGCAACGACACACCACTAATCGGAGAAAATACAAATATATGTTACGGCAGTATATTTCATATTTTATACATTTGATAAAATTTTTTTTTAATGTTATGATTTTTTCTGCCTTTGTAGCAATGTTATTGTGTAATACATTTTTGTGCAAAACTGCAATTTTCTTGATAATACTCAGAATACATATGCAATAAATATTCTTTCACATAATTCCTAGTATTCTAATGTGTGCTAATATTTTATGATTTTTAGATCGTGAAAACTTTTATTCGGGTCGTGTGTTTGGAGAAACAGCTTCTGATGTGCGAGTCCATTTAGAAGATGGTGTGATGACAGCGTCCATTCATCTTCCAGATGAAACATATCATATTGAGGTATTTTATCCACTTATTGTTTTTTATTGGCATACAAATATGTAATTTGTAATATTGAATGTGAATGTAAATAATTATTTATCTATATTTTATTCGGATGAGGAACTATTAGACATATTATCAACTATTAGATATGTCATATAATCAATTTCAGGTTCCTTAAACATGTCTTTCAACATATTCTGCATAAGTATCCTCTTGTAACAAGGACCTCTTTAAAATCCCTCATTCTGAAATACTAGATTTATTAAAAGAAACACTTGTAAAAAGTTTGAAGACATACCAATCATCTTAATTGAAATTATGAGCCCTCCTTCATCCTAAACCAAATTCATCTCTATGTACAAAAAATAAATACCTAAATCACGAAGCATGCCCTGTAGGTTTCTAATAACCATCTTGAACGCATGCACTAAACATAAAAATTCATTATAAAATTAAAATCATTTAAAAGTTTGCTTCATTTACTTCCTGCTGTCCATACATTGTGCAACTTTCAAATTGTATGTTATTGTTTTGGGAATATCTATGTAAAAAGAGACAATTTTATTATCTAGGCACAAAAATTTACAAAAATCCTAATTATTTCTATTGGTATGCGCAGTCATTTTGAATTGGCACCCAGATATGTATGGGTGTAAACACGAATGCATTTTAATGAGTCAACTTGAATATTTATTAAATATCTATTATATTGTGAATAGGTAGACGACCTTCGTGGCCTAGTTAGTAAAATGTCTGTCTGCCAACCTGGAGGTTGCGGGTTTGAACCCCGCTGGAACCCAGATTTAAAGAATAAAAAGGATTCTAGTCTCGTTTTTAAGGCCACTTTAACATATTTCTGATTGGCTGGAAGAGATTGCCACATGGCAATAAGCCTGCCAGGTTGTACTGTATAAAACGAAAGTGTAACACAATATAATAATACAATACCTGTTATGTGACTAAGTACATACCTTTTTATATCTACAATGTCAAGTAATTGTTTATGAACAAATTTGTTCGTGTATTTTAACATTCTTGTATAATTAAGGTAGACTCATATTGTTTTTTAAAATAGTTTATGTTTAAGATAATAATGAGTTTATTAACTTACTCTCATGAAAAAATCACAAGTAACAAATACACAAGGGATATGCGTCCAAAGGTTTTTTGTATAGCAAAGGCACGCCGATATATTAGCACATTGGACCTATAAGAGTTAATATTATTTTAAGATTATTAAGTAATTTAGTGTCTATTTGATATTACAATATACATTTGCTTTATTTCTCTTACTTTCCTTTACCATAATTTGTTTCTTGCCTTATAGTAGATATCATTTAGCTGCACAACTAACATAACACCACCTTAAAAATTTAAATCAAATATTTATATTACATATTATAGCAATAGCACTTTGCTCTGATACTATTCTGTCCCTTTTTAGTAACTATGTTTTTAAATTATAAACAAATAGAAAATAATTCAAACCTTTTATTCTAGCCATCCTGGAGGCATATTCCCGAACTAGATAATAAGTCGATGATAGCATACAGAGCATCTGATATCAAGTTTAGCTGGGAAGGACATGACCAAGATGGAATCGCACCAAGAACGTGTGGTTATGTGAAAGAAGGACAAGGTATTAGATATTTTGTTTTTAAAAGCCACTTATTTAAATAAGTTTATTATATTTGGGCATTTTAAGTCTTGCATGGTGTATTTCAATCTTATTGGTTTACTTTTTACACAAACCACTTTGTGCTAGGGCTTTTTAATGGAAAAAACTTTTTGTGCAGTAGAAACGATAGCCATGGTTACTTTAGTGCCTTGTAAACATACAAACTGGCAAAATGTATTTGGTGAACATGTTTTGCCAGTGGAATAGAACACAGAATGAAACTTGCGAACATCCCGAGAAGATTGATACTATAAAACAAAGTGCACAAGTCACTTCTAACATCATAAATTACTTCTTGGTAACAACGTCTTAAATGGTTATCTTTCGATTTTCAGGAAATCTGTGTCAAACCCACTTTTAACCCTTTGAACTCCAGATTTTTTTTTGTATGACATACCAACAACTCCAGGGTATTTTTTTGAAATTTTACTATAAAATGATAGGTTTTAGAAATAATTTATTTAAAAAAAAATTAATAAGGTTTCATGCAATTTTTTTATTCAAACTATTAGATAAATGTTTAAATGAGTTTATTTTGATAAAAAAAATAACAATTCAACATTATTTTTTAGTTTTATAATCTTTCAAAGTATGATATCTGAGGAAACAATCCCCTAAATGCATCCTAGGTTTTCCAGGACAGGTGTCGCAAAACTCATATGTTTCATGTCGTTTGCCCATTTTGCCTCTATTTGAGCAGACCACACAGTCCTTCTTCTTTCCCTTCTGCAAAACATGAAGTTTACCATCTAGTCGTACATCAAAAGTAGAAGTTGATGGCCTACTTCGCAGCTCCCGAAAGTCTCCTACCAACTGATCAACTAAATTCTTGACAAATTTCAAATGAGTTAGTGGTTTTTCATTATTTTTCAATTTTATATTCTTGTAGAGGATGTATGCATTGATTGAGCAAATTTCCATTCCCCAGAAAAAAAGTTTTCTCCACCATTTTAATGACTTCCTGAGAAAACAATATGTGGAAGCATACTGGTCGGCACGGTCTACTCCACCCATAGATTTGGTGTAGTTTCGTACTACATTTGGTTTTTCTGTAACTAATTGAACACCTCCCTTCCCTGTTCTGGAAACAGACGACATGCCAGCAGAATCACCAGTACTCAGCATTGTAATTATTCTTTTATCCTTCCATGCCAAAAGCATTGTTTTTCTTTTTCTTACAGCCATATCTTTTTTATTGCCAAACTTTGGTTTTTTTATGGTGATCGGAATGCCTTTTCTGTTGGTCTGTATCGTCCCAGTTAAATGACATTTCATCTTCAATAGTGCTTCAGCAAGTGGAAGACTTGTGTAGTACCTGTCTGTAAACAAGTGGTATCCTTGTGCATGGGGTACCTTCTCCAAAATTTTTCTGAACAAGTAGATGGGTATTCTCGAACTCACAGGCAAATCTGGGCTTGGTAAATTCTCTGTAGTAATACTACCGTAATAGGGAAGAATACTGTACACATATGATGTTTCAGAATCCGCCAAAACGTAAATGCGTATTCCCCATTTAGTAGGCTTCTTTGGATTGTAAGTGATGAAGCATATTCTTCCTTTGAATTTCACTACTGATTCGTCAACACAGATATTTTTGTTGGGTATGAAATAGTCAGCAAATTTTTTATTTATATATTCTAAAAAATTACTGACTTTCTGAATCCGTGTTCTTAAATCACTATGGCCAGTTTCTTGTGTATTCAAGTGTAACATCCAGAATATTTGATGAAATCGAGATCTCGTGAAAATATTTGCAAAGAATGGGACTCTGGAATTATCTCTAGTAGACCAATATTCTTGCATATTGGCAAGTGGCATTGTTCCCATATTTAAAATGACCCCAATGAATGCCCAAAATTCATCTTTTTGTACATCACGCCAATTTTGCCAAATAGAATTTGCAGTTAGAACTTTTGATTGAAGTTTGACTTTTGCATATGCATTTGTTTCCCGTATTATCTCCGTTACAATTTCTTCCGTGAAAAATAATTTGAAAAATTGACTTGGTTCTTTGATTGTTAAAGGAACATTTGGTCCGACATTCTGAGCTCCGATGTCAAAATTTATAATGTCAGGAGAATCCATCGTATTGGATATATCAATCCATTCATCGTCTTGTGAATCTTGAGCGCTTGTAGTACTTGAAGAACTATCTGATGATAGAAGAGGACCAACTCTGCGTTTTTTATGACCAATGTACTCTGATTCATCACTAGAGGTCTGAATATTGATGTTACTATCACAACTTTCATCACTATATACATTTAAAATAAATTTGTCTTCACTTTCACTCAGTTGCGATTTTTCCATTATTTTAGAGGGTAAAAAAAAAACTTGTGTAATCTCAACGGTGTAAAAGGGTGCGTACTGATTATTTTTCAACCGAAACACGTCTAAACAGTAGAACAGTTGTTGTGAAACTAATGTAACATGTTTATACCTGCTCCTGGGTGTCCCGAGATGTTTGTTTATGTAAACAATACAACCATAAAAAATGGCGACATATAGTCGCCTCTGGAGTTATTAAAATAATTACCATGGCGACTATATGTCGCCTCTGGAGTTATAAGGGTTAATAGTTTAAAATTATTTCTTGGATAATTTTAAACTATTAAATGAATATTGAAAAGAAATGTTTCCATTGTTTGTTCATATTTCTTGCAGAATTAGAATCTGATGAAGATGAATTAGAAAATGAACAAGAACAGACGGAGAAAGATAAATATAAAGGGAAATCAGGAGAGGAACCTGAACTATTGGCTTCGAAATCGAGGCAGAAAAGACAGATTGACCAATATGAATATACTCCGACTAAAACACGGTGTCCTCTACTTCTGGTCGCTGATTACAGATTTTTTCAAGAAATGGGGGCTAGCAATACAAAAACTACCATTAATTATTTGGTAAGTTTAATTTTTGATCTCATCTTGGATAAATTAAACTGTTTTGATCCATGGCCGATTTTATAAAAAAAATATTCATTTAAATTCAAGTAAAAAAAAAACAAATAAATGTAACCAATATGTAAACAATAATGATAGTACTAGAGAAATGGAATTCATTTAAGGATGCGGAAGGGGAAACAAAGGAAAATTAAGAGAAAAGGTTATTCTGAGTAATGTAATATTTTTTCAATTCTCTCATAATCAATAATTGTACGTACATGTTATTGTTTAAAAAATATCACTTCATTTTGATTAATCTCAAATTTATTTTATTTCAGATAAGTTTAATTGATCGAGTGCATAAAATTTATAACGACACCATTTGGCAAGACAGACAGGTAATATTCATTTCTTATTTTTTAATTCACTCTTAATATATTTAAAAAATATATATATTTATTTTCAATGATATTCCAAAGTAGAAAATCATTTGAAATACTTTTCATTTACTTAACCTGTAGCTTTGGGCTTTTAATTAAATAAGTAATACTTTGGGCTTTTAATAAAAAAAATCAAATCCCCATCACATTATATGATATTTTGGTTGATACTGCTAACATTTTAAGAAGTATGATAAGGAGACAGTACTGTATCAGGTATTGAGCCTTCAGACTAATACTTTGGGCTTTCAATCACAAATTTTAAATCCAGACCAAGTTACTCATTCATTCATTAATATGGTGTTCTTCCACATATCTTTATATATAGATGATGTGGACATGTTTATGAGTGTAACCAGAAGACCAAGAAGCCTGGAGAGTGTGGACCTTATGTCTCGTTAATCAAGCCTTTGTGCTTAGAACCACTGGAGTAGGCATATCACTTGCTATCTATAATTGTATGTGTTGGTAAAACTTTCCAAATATCATTCACTCGGTCCAATCATAGCTGTTCTTCTCAGCGCACACATTTCCACCACACTTACTCTGCTCCTTTCATTTATTTTCCATGTCCATGTTTCACCTCCGTACATCAATGTTACTATTGTGAACCATCATGTTAAACAATCTTGATATTATTTGTTTTGAATATGTCTTTTGGTATCCCATTGACTTTGTTTCTTATTGCAACTCGTTAATCAATATCTTGTTCCACCTTTCCGTTGTCTAAAAACATACTTCCTAAAAGCAGATTTTTCAATTCATTTTAATCTTTCATTGTTCACCAAATATTGCACTTACTTCTCCTTTCACCCTTTGAAATTACCATGACTTTGGATTTTGTAATACATAAAATTCTTTATTTTAAGTTATTAGCCATTTAAGTGCTTCTTGAAAATTACTCAATGTTAACTGTAATATTATTTTAATTAGCTTAACTATTTTTTTATAGGAACAAGATGGCTTCAAAGGCATGGGCTTTGTTATAAAAAAGATAGTTGTTCATTCAGAACCCAGCCGAGTAAGAGGAGGAGAGGCACATTATAACATGATAAGGGAAAAGTGGGATGTAAGGAATTTACTTGAGGTAAAACATTTTTTTTCTATTAGTTTTATAAAATTATACAAATTTAGAAGAACTTTTATAGAACAGTCATTCCTCGATATGTGCAAAGCATTGGTTCAGGAAAACCGAGGATTCTAAAATCTGTGGATGTTCAATTCCCTTACGACGGTGTCCCAATAGTAACTGGAATTTAAAATTGTGCACCATTTTGAAACTGTTAAATCTGCAAACACCTGTTTTACAATTGTCATTTAAACATTGATGTACAATTTTATTATGAAAATTACTGGAGTATTACAAATGCGCTTTGTAAATTTCGTGCAATTTTTTTTCCTCTTGATAAAATGACAAAATTTAATGCAGTGAAAAATTTTATGAAAAAATTAAAAAAAGACACTCGACTTTTTTCTTTGGGATTGCACATATGATTCACGAGCTAAAATACAACATTCTTTGAGTAATTGTTGAAATTGAATCACAATTATCAAAAAACTCTTTAAAAGAATCTATGACTGTCAGAGGAGCAAAGTTGGTCATTTGCCAGTTTTGTATACATAATTCTCTAGTGTTCACTTTATCTTGAAATCAATAAACATGAAAAAATAAAAAATTACTCTTTTAATTCATATTATTACTTTTCTAGTTACTATTAAGACATCCTGTATAAAATAATGTAGTATTTGCATATCTGCCTTACGAGTATACAATCTAATTTCTATTTAAGTAGCAATGGTAGGAATAATGGTAAGAAAAAAGTGTATAAATTAAGGTTTTGCTTTTTTGAAATTTTCCAGATTTCTGAACCCCTACATTTACGTGTTGGTTTTTTAAATACAATACGGTATATTTGTGTTATGGAAAAATATTTAGTTTGAAAATTTTCATAAAAAAATATGTATTATAAATAAATATTGCCTACTTACTTTCTTTTTTCCTCCTTCATTTACCAACATTTCAATAAAATTTTCTCTTATGAAAAGGTTTTATAGAAATTTTGGTGAATGAAAATCTCATATACAATATAAAATATATTTCAATTGTCAGCACCATGCCCCAGTATCATGTCATGTTTGCTTAGGTCCTAGAATGGGTTTGATTCCCAGTGGGTCCTTTAAAAAACAATGTAAAGGATTTATATTACTTTGAAGTCTTTTTTCATCTGAATTTATTTTTGTACTAGTTCTAAGTAAATGTCTAACATGAATTCTTGGAGCACTCTTGGAATGGCAGGTGTTACCAAATAATGCTATATGAAATCATTCCTTTTTTTATTTCAAAACTTTTCTTGTAATTTTCTTTTTACTTATAATTTATTTGTAATTTTTTAAATGTCCTTGTATTCAATGCACTGAACAGGTGTTCTCCCGCAATACTGACAATCAAGATGTTTGTTTATCGCACTTGTTTACCCACCAGACATTTATGGGTAGACGCAGTTCCATCCTCGGCCTAGCTTACATCGCCTCGCACAGACTTCATTCGCATGGAGGAATTTGCTCAAACACACATGGTTCTCTCATTTAGTCCAGTTTGATCGCTTTTCTTATACCAATTAACTCTTCAATAATACAAAATCAATAATAATTATTTGCAAAATTTATTTATTATTTCATATTTAGACAGTAGGGGTATTTGTGAAATGAAACTAACAGTTAGGTTTAAAATGGTTTTAGTATTTTAAACAGTTTAACTGTACATTAATGTCGTAACTTTGTTACATGATTTTCTGGTTTTGTATTGCAATGAATTGATGAAAATTGTGTGTAATATTTTGATATTATTTATAATGCATGGGTTCTATAAATTGTATATTTATAGGTTTTCAAAATCACGTAATTGACAAATTTAACATATGTATTAATTTTCTAACAAAAAATATACTTTTTTCAACTCTAGTTATTAAAATCATGTTTAATTAATATTCAATTGTAATTAAATCAATTGATTTTTCTTTTTTTTTTCTATCATAACATTAATGTTAAGAATTGTGATCACTATGTTCATATACAATTCATCTCCAGTGTGAGCGATTCCTGGAAAGTGCACCCTGTTGCTTCGTTGACCTGATATCAGACCCTTACTCTTTCTACCATTTACATCCCAAAGAAATCAATCTTCTCTCTATGTGCACCTTGAGTGTTCAAGTTTCTCAATGTATTCCTAGATCAAATCACCTCTACGTGATTCATCAATCACTCGGTCATCTGGATTTGGCACATTATATTATTATCACAGGAACCCTGTCAGTAATCAAGAAGACCACATATATGATAGTAACTCATGCAGATATTTTAAGTTACGTAGCTCTCAAATCCTATTTGTAGTATTAGTCTTGTTTCTGTTCTTGGAAGAATCTTCTTTTTTTTTAACCTGGCGAGTTTATTGCCATGTGGCAATCTCTTCCAACCAACCAGAAATATGTTTTTATAGGCCCTAAGTGTTAACCAGACTAGAATCCTATTTTTTTTAAATCTGGGTTCCAGCAGGGATCGAACCCGCAACCTCCGGATCGGCAGACAAGTGTCTTACCACCAGGCCATGGAGGCCATCGTCATTGGATGGCCACATTTTCATACACCTATATTAACCCCAGAAGACTCAGGGCTTTGCCTTCACTATCTTGGTCACTGGTCCATTGCAGACCCAACCTTTTTTCGCACAGTTATAATTAGAGCAACCCAGAGGACACATTAGTTTGTTTTTCTTAATGTAAATAAATATTTAGTTTTACAAAATGTATCTTTATTTTTGCTAAATATGATCTCTCCGTGGTCTGTTTTGTAAGATGTCTGTCTACCAGCCCAAGGGTTGCGAGTTCGATTCCCGTTAGTTCTCAAATTTAAAAAAGTTTCCAGCCTGGTTTTCACTTAAGGCTTATTTAACGTCTTTCTGTTTGATTGGAAGAGTTGGCCTCATGGCAATATATCTGCCAGGTCATATTGTGTACAATGGAAATTGAATACAATACATTTTTAGGAATTGGAGATATGGAGGTTCAATAATGATAAACGTACTTCTTTCATAAGTGAATATCATGATTTGTAAATTTAGTTTAACTTTTCACTAATATATTTATTATCTTTATATCATTAGAACTAACCATCTTTCTTATTGATTCATATAATCATTTTTTACTAACAAAGGTCTTCAGTCGGGAGTATTCACATAAAGATTTTTGCCTTGCCCACTTGTTCACCGATTTAAAGTTTGAAGGTGGTATTTTGGGTCTGGCATATGTTGGCTCCCCAAGGAGAAATTCTGTGGGTGGGATTTGCACTCCAGGTAAATTACGCACTTTTTCAATTGGTGTGCTTTAAATGTCGTTTATACATATTTTATTGTTTCACCTGTTTAAGTTTTAAATCCTAGCTTTTTTTCAGTTATTTTTATCAAGATTGTATTCAATGACAAATTGTAAGTTTTTTATGTTATTTATGTCGATATGTTATTGTTAATTTGCTAGTTTCGTGAATTTTATTTTTTCATGTCTTGTGGTTTATCACTTACCGTATTGACCTGGTTATAAGGTGGCGTTTTTATTTAAAAAACCAACACGAATGTTTATAATTATGTACATGTAAAATAGTAATATAAAATATACATAAAAAAAAAACAGTTAAATCAATGGCACGTGCACCTTATAATCAGTAAAATATGTTTTCCAAAAAAGTTATTTAATATAACGGGAGTCCTTATATTGTTTATTATTTTTGGGTGGCTTGTATTGTTTATTATTTTTTGTTACTTTGCATTTTATAGCCTTTTTATTAATTTGGTGGTAGAAGTTTAATGTCCCTTAAAATTAATTTTTTAATACTTAATTTTTATGCTATATAGAATATTGCCTATAGATTTACTGTAAAAATATATAGTTCGATACACAAATACTTTTTCAAGTATTATTCACTCTTTTACATATAAATGTGTACATTTTAATAAAAGTTGTAATTTATTTTAATCTTAACACATTCAGTGCCGAAAACACCTAAAGGCGTTCATGTAAACTTTTGCTCAAAATGCCCATCACCATTCTATTCTGTTTTTAATGGATTCAAAAACAAATGAGTCCGGATTGGCTTAAGAGTACTGATTTGTAAGGGATTGACAAGGAATTATACTAGCTCTCACATTTTTACTATATTTAAAAAAATATTATGTGTATACAATACAATTTTTTTAGCACAGCTGTGATTTTAAGCTTCAAAAATGGAATATTTGTAAATTATAATACAACTTTTGGCAGTTTCCAGTTTATGTAAATAAAAAAAAAAAGAATTATTTAGGCTAAGGCCACACCAAAGTGCTTCGCTAGGTGCTACGTGACTAATAGACTAGGTGACTTCATGCTTCGCTACACCAAAGTGCTTCGCACAAATTCATTTGACATTTGGGAGCGGTTGAGTCAACAAATGATGCCACTCTCAAAACTAACCAATTTCATTACAACTTACCATCTTTATTTACTTCCTGTGCAACTTCACTCCAAAGTGATTTTATTACAGGTAAATTTTTGTATAATTTGCTCGATGGGTTCCACAAAGGCTCCTTTTTATACACAACTGTTATTAAAACTTCCGCCATCTTGTAAAATCACTTGGTGACACAATAAAATTAACCAACACGTCTGTTCGCTAGGAGACTTACTAGGTGACTAATCGTCACGTAGTGTGGCGCGAAGCATACAGTGGGGCCATTGCGATAGTATGCGGTGCATTGGTTCTCTAGGATATGTCGCCTAGCTCGCAGCGTAACTCTAAGCACCAAGCGAGGCTCCTACCTGTGTGGCCGAAGCCTTAATGTTATTTTTTTCATTCTGATAATTCAACTGCCAATAATGTCATATTAAAAATAAAAATCATAGCTTAACTTATTGAAGAACAATTATATATTTTGATATGTATTCTTGAAATAAAAAAATTATATATTTTTTTAATTTAAATGTAATACAATTTCTCCTTATTTTTTTGTTTTAATAAGTGATTATAAGATGAGCCATAATTAAATTTTTTTTGTTTTAATAAGTGATTATAAGATGAGCCATAATTAAACTTTTTGCTTTTTGTTTTCTATTTTGTCAGAATACTTCAAGAATGGCTACACACTTTACTTGAACTCAGGGTTGAGTTCGAGTCGCAATCATTACGGGCAGCGGGTGATAACTCGAGAGGCTGACTTAGTAACAGCTCATGAGTTTGGACATAACTGGGGTTCTGAACATGACCCTGATATACCAGAGTGTTCCCCTTCTGCGAGCCAGGGAGGAAGTTATCTCATGTACACATATAGTGTTAGTGGATATGATGTCAACAACAAAGTGAGTGGTCATTTTTAATATTTTGCTTAACACTTTCCCATTTCAATTGTACATATCTCCAGAATCCACCCAATTATTTGACAGTATTGCACATTTTTTTCAGTAATAAAAACCTAAAAGACATACTCCAACCATGTTATATCATGATCTGCCAAAATGGTGGTTCACAATAGTGTATTAGTGCCAACTTTGTTGTAAAAGAGTGAAATGAATGAAAAGAGCTGAGTAAATGCATGCACTTAGAAGAATATGTAATATGTTGATGCGACCTCCGTGGCCTAGTTGGTAAGATGCTTGCCCGGAAGTTGCGAGTTCGATTGCTGTTGGAACCCAGATTTTTTAAAAAAGGATTCCAGTCTGGTTTTCATTCTTTAAAAATTTTCTGGTTGTTTGGAAGATATTGGCGTATGGCAATAAGCAATAATAAGTATACAATGAAAGTGTAATACATGACAGAATAATAAATGTAACTACTAAGGATGAATGTGAGTTCAAAACTGATATATAAAATAGGGTGAAAAAAGGACATTGAGTTGGTTTGGACATATCAAACCGATGGGAGACTAAAGACTAAACAAATTACAATGCAAACACGAGTTGTTCTCAACCCCAACGTAAGAGTTGAGGTAGAGAACAATAGAAAAAAGTATGGGTGTACCAAGTGAATAAAATTTTGAAAGGAAATGTAAGGAATAAGACAAACAGAAAGAAGTGTATGAGATGTATGAATCTGGAGGAGGCAAAATAAGTATGTTGTGATAGGAAAGTTTGGCACTCTTTCCTTTCTACCTACCCCAATAGTGGGATTAGTATAGATGTAATAAAAACACTTTTGTAATATTTTCAAATAGATAAATGTCTAATTTTTTTCATATAACATATAATCTCAGGAAACATGTTCAGTATTAACATAAAGTGTCCACAGTTTGGCAATTAATTAAAAAAATACAATATATTTAGAAATATTTAGACACAAAAAAGAAAAACGAAAGGTTAATTTTATAGCAGTAAAAAAGGCAACTTGTAATCAGATGGCATATCTCATTCAGGGCTACATCTACCTGTCACTACTTCTAATGTCTGATTTTTGGAGAAGCAACCTACACCTTATATAACTGGTAACCCGTGTTTAGAAGACACATCTCAATTAGGGCTACATCCACTTGACCAGCATGGCTTGATCTACTCCAGTCAGAACAGGCATATTGACTTACTGAGTAGCACAAGGCCAATCCTGAAGTTCGGAGGACAGTAAGTTTTGTACCCCAAGATGAGCTTGTTAATTTCCTGAGTAGGTTATTCAGAGTGCTAACGTGTTTCATATTGCTGCAATGGTTTTTAAATGTAAGTGGTGTATTTTAGAGTGACTGGCAAGGGACAGAAAACATTTTGATATTGCTGAAATAAATCATGTAGAATTTTCTCAGCTTTCTAAAACCTTATTTTCAGCTAAATATATGTTACCACTGTTAATTTCATTTGTTGGAAAGTCTTATTATTTTTTCAGAGATTCTCACCATGCAGTCTTAGATCGATAAGAAAAGTTCTTCAAGCTAAATCAGGGAGATGTTTTTCAGAGCCAGAAGAGAGCTTCTGTGGTAATCTCAGGGTAGAGGGGGATGAGGAATGTGATGCTGGTCTTCTTGGTAAGTGCATTTATTATACTAAGTGCTGCATTAAATTTTGTTATTTAGAATTACATAGATTGCCTTTAGTCTTAAGTGAAGAGTAGTCCTAAATAATTTCTTGTAAAAGTAGGGAAGGTTATTCTCATTAAGACCATGCTTCTGTCATAACAGAATAGATGAAACATCATTTATTTCTCCTTCTTCTTCTTAAACTTTCTATAGACTCAAGAGTCTGTTACTGCAGGATTGTTCTCCTGTGATGCTGAGCTCCAGCTATCTCTTCATCGTTTCGGGGGTCTCCCTGGTGGACACCGTCCATCTGGTACCCCATGCAGAGCTATGCACGGAATTCTTGTGGAATTCATTCTCTGTACATGTTGGTACCAGTATCGTCGACGCTGTCGTCCCCATCTGACCACATCTTGGACCTCACAGACCTCTCGGATTGTAGTGTTCCTTACATGATCACACACTTATTTCTATTGTCAATAAATCTTAGTTGAGACAAGACTCGAGAATCACCGTGTTGCTTCTATGTCTTCAGGTTTCTACTGCAACACCAGGTCTTAATACCAGCATTATACTTAATACTTTACTGTCAAACCAGAATATATAGCACTGTTCTATTAGGGTCCATGACTTTGTTCTGTGAAAAAAGCTTAGTTATTAGTGGCCTGTTCATGGAGGCCACAGCTCTCATATATTTAATTGTGTGGTTCAGATATAATTATGTTTTACTGACAATTTCCTGAAGATGAAAGATTTAATCCCTTCTAAACATCAGTTATATTTTAAGCCACATGGCAGCAATTACAAAGAATGACTTTCGGATCAAATTCAAATGTTTCTGGATGTACATCTTTCAGGATCATTGTATTGTTTGTTTTCAATCCTGAGCATAATCTGTGGTTTCAATTTTGTATAATTAATTATACTTGCTTTAAATGTTCAATTAGGTACTGAAGACAATGACGCATGCTGTGACAAAAATTGCAAACTGAGAAGAAATCAAGGAGCAGTTTGTAGGTAACAATAAAATTATAAATATGATTTTTTAACATTGTGTTCAATTAGTTTATTTATTTGTTGACAAAGTAAAAATTGGACTGCCCAATGCACATAACATTTAATATTTATCCTCATGTTAATTTTATCATATTGTAAACATGCTCTGCCTAATTTCCTTTAATTCTCCATTGATGTATAAATCTATTCCAGTTATTATCAACATTTCTCGTAATATGTACTAACATTTTAGTTGTATTCATCATATTAAATATTCATGTACTCATTGTTAATAATACGAAGCATCCTCTCTTGGTTAGTTTTTTGTCTGATTAAATTTTTTTGGTTGATTTTTTGTCTGATTTTCACTTTTTTTTTTTTCGTTATATTGTACTTTTTTGTTGTGTATTATTTTGTTTTTTTTTATTATTATTTTATTGCTTTAACCATTTTTTCCTATGATGATTTTGTTTTTAAATTTATAAAAGACAGCTCATAAGCACCAGTTAATACATCCAGGTGGAATATGTGAAAGTAAGCTTAAAACTGGAATATCAGTCACCTGGTAATGATGCCTCTGATGTTTGGGCAGATATCTATATTATTACATCATAATAATTCCAATGAAAGACGATTAGTTAAAAAAAAATCCAAAACAATAATTAAAACTGCTGATACTGGTCGGCGTAAAAAAAATCTCCATTTAACAAGTTTTGTTTCAGATTTTACTATAAACTGTAGCGACATTTTTAATAAATTATTTGTTATAAATGATCTTCTCTAAAAGGATGAAATGGCTAATGGAAATTTAAAATATTTCAGTGACAAAAATTCCCCATGTTGCCTGGGCTGTGCCTTCGTAGCTGCAGGTGCTGTGTGTCGCGAGGCAGCATATGCCTCCTGCGAAAGGGAGGCTCGCTGCTCAGGAGCGGCTGCAGCCTGCCCTCGTGCACCCCCAGTGGCTGACGGGGCAGCCTGCGCTGAGAGGGGGCGCTGCAGGAGAGGGAGGTGCGTGCCCTATTGCGAGACACAGGGTATGCAGAGCTGTATGTGTGACGTGGGTATGTCAAATAATAATTATATTGATTCGTTCGTACACACAAACGTACGCATAGTAATTTGTAGCTTCTGCAGCACGCACTAATATAACCAGGGCTGTGGAGTCGGAGTCGTGGAGTCGGAAAATTTCAGGCGGAGTTGGAGTCGGAGTCGGAAAAAATCGACTGACTCCGCTCCGTTTAATTATTTTAACATTTTCTTTAACTCACCCAATGCTGAGAACACGCCTGGCGTGTCCATGTGAACATCTGCTTCATGCTCAAAACACGCGCGGCGTATCCATGCCTAAATATTGTTAGTGTATTATATCAGCATACGATATTCGTTCATTACTTCGGAAGATGCCGCCGCATTCGGGTGTTCTCAAAAATCTTGTGTTCTATTCAATATTGAATAAAAAAAATAATAAACAATATAAATAAGATTTAGTTAACGTATGAAAACAAATGAAGCAACCTTTTAATGTTAGTGTTTTCTTATTTTTTTTAATACCTACCTGTGTTGTTTTTCTAATTATTTTAAAAGTTTTATTTAATTCTTTTTTAAAATATTAATACATATTTTTAATACTATTTTAGTGTGAAGATATTGCTTAATGCGTATTGTTCATATATTTTTTTATTAAATTGTTTCATTTGTGTACGAATATAATTATTTTTTTATTTATACCTGTATCCATTATTAATAAGTCAATATAAATACATTAGGTAGACGCAGTAAATTATAAAATAAAATAAAATTTGAAGTCAGAGTCAAGAGTTGGAGTCGGAGTCGGTGTCGGAGTATAAAATAAAGCTGGAGTCGGTAAATTTTCATCCGACTCCACAGCCCTGGATATAACCTTCAAATCGGAATCATAGTTCCTGCAAATTTCTTGATTCATTTCATTTTTTCTAATTCCTCATGTTTCAATATTGTTACTTATACTTTTAAGGGTAGCACAAACAACAAGATAAAAGACAACCATCAGAAACGAGCAGCACACCAGCAGTTTGTTAACAATGCTGTCTGTTGAATGAATTTATGAAAAAATATTGTGCGAGAGATAAATATAAGTATTTGGGGCAATATAGTCATCTCGATCATCACGCAGTAGTGAATTTGTTATTGATTTGTTTGAGATTCGAATATACGGCGATCCCCACATTTTCCTGTTGGTTTTTTAAATATAAACCTTGCTTTAAAGTGGGGTAATTACAGTAAACAAAAATATGTTAACACATTTTTTGCGGGAAACGATAAAACTCGTTCTATCCCGTTTTATAGTAGAGAGCGGGAGACGAGTTTACTCGTTTTGGTTTGCCAAGCGGTGGTATGCGGGAAACTTGTAAACACGGTCGCCAAATGGGGTGGGAACTGCGCGTTATCTATTGTAAGGGGTACCTAACGCATCTACCTGTTGATACAATGAGGTTGGGTGATAACAACACAAAAGGCAAAATAAAAATAAAAGCGGTTATGTTTACAAAAAATTATGTTTCAATGATAACAAATCGGGATCTTGTTTTAGCATTGTTGATCGTTTCTCTAGTGACTCCAGTGTACTGCTTTCGTTCGGAAGTCTTAGTATCGTGTTTCTGAGTTCATTCTGCTTTTACGAAGTATTTTATTTTGTTTTGAATTATCGAATTTTCGTAGAAAATACCTAACTATCTTGGTGTATTTGTTCAAAAACTTTTTTTACTTCGCCACTTTTTACTGCCACTGTTTTTTTTTTGTGATAAACTATTTTTGAAAGTTAATTTTATTGTCCCTGAACATGAATCAGGATGCAAACGAGAGTGATGATGAATTGTTTGCTGACAATTTATCTAATTATTCCTGCCAAAGCGACATAGAAGATTTTTCCGATTCCGAGGATGACGATGATAGTGAAGAAGATATTATTCCTCTGCCATCAACTTTTTCCCGAAGACGAATTTATAAGATTCTTATAAGATCTATTGAAAACTTCGTAATTATATTGTAATTTTATGTGAATAAAATAATTTTGATGGTGAAAGAGTATTTTTTTCTATGTTTACCTAGAATGTAGTAATTTTGTGTGAGTAAAAAATAGAGCAACCCATATTTTGCATAATAAAGATATAGATAGTTCTATTCTTAGTAAGATACAAAAAGTTTTTCGAAAAAATAATAATTAGTTTGAGAGATATGGTTTTTTTACGAAAGTCTAATTTTGGCGCAAAAAAGTCTAAAAGTACCCGCATTGCGTCATCACTTGTCGCGAAAAGTACCCGATTACAATGTGTTAATATCAAATGATAATTTTAGCGACTTATAAAATATTGTTTTACTATGTTTATGATAAAAAATATTTTTTATGGATATTAAAATATTTTTCAGTTGCTGATGCTTGCAAAAGATGCTGCCGAATGAGTATGAACGAAACATGTTTCCCTGTGGATCAACAAGACATTTTGCCTGATGGCACTCCTTGCATTCAGGGCTTTTGTAATAAGGTAACCACCATTTATATTATGACTTTTATAGCAATACGGGAAACATACAGAGCTTCTGAATAAAAGTGTCATAGCAATCAATTGATTGAAATACAGAGTGTGACAGAAATACTTCCCTGATTTGCCACCGTCACTGTTTAGCTACTAGTGGCGTGGAGCTGAATTGTGTCCTTGAGTAAAACATACCTTACCATTTCAGTCGTCTTCATGACATGGGTGGTGAGCATTGTATGTTCATGATTGAAACTTATTTTAAAAGTGGTGATTCTGTCATCACAATGCAACGATTATTTCATACACACTTCAGGCTAGGTTAAAACTATACAGTCCCTGACAGGAATACCATATTGTTATGGGTTACATATTTCAAAGCCGCAGGTTCGACTCAATCATATGGTAGACCTCGCAGCATTCGAACACCATGAAACGTCCCAAGCAGTGAGATATGCCATAACCCAATCTCCACGAAGTTCAACCTATAAGCATGCTGTGGATATGAAAATGTCTGATCGGAGTGTGAGAAGATTTTTCCACACAGATCTTCATTTCCGTCCGTACAAAATGATAAAGGAACTTAATTAATATGACTGGGTCAAACGCAGTGCATCTTATCAAGTTGAAAGCTACTATCCAACACGAAATCAGGATAATGCCATCAGAAATTGACAGTAATGCGGAACTTCAGGATTCCGATGTGTATAGAAAATTAAGGTCAGCATTTGAATGATACAATTTTTAAAACAAGATAAAAAAATAGTTAACTTTTCCTTTTAGATTGTGAAATAAAATTTTGCACAACATGTGATGATGCCTTTTTTGTTAACATTTCAAAACAGAAAGTTATTTGTGTTGTACCCTGTATTTAAGATTAATAATTAAGACAAAACTATTTTTTTAACATTTACCAGATAAACCTTTTTTTAAATGAATTGTGTGTAATTAAAAAAAATATATATATTTTTATTAATATGTTTACCAGTATTTGTTTCTTCTAGCTGGAATATGTCAAACTGAAATAATAGTAATACCAATTCAATAGATCATTTAAATACCTATTTTATTTCAGGGTCTCTGCGAAAAGACAATCCAAGATGTAGTGGAGCGCTTCTGGGATATTATAGAAGACATCAATATCAACAAAGTTCTCTTGTTCTTAAGAGACAACATTGTGGGGACTGTCATCCTAGTGACGGCCATTATATGGATCCCCACAAGCTGTGTCATCAGCTATTTCGACAGGAGGAAAATGAGGGAAGATGAAAAGTATTACAATTGGATCAGTAAAGAGGATTTGATTCATCAGTCTGATCCAAGAAGAATTATACATATAAGGTAAAGACTTGATAATGCATATTTATTCCTTACCCAAAATCTTTATTATAGATGACTGTATGTGGTATGATACTTGTTTGATATTGTTTTCTGAAAATTAATTCCCTTTACTGAAAAAAATTCACTTGGTCCAGCCATACTATTCTTGGTCTTTCTTTTACCTCGACTTCCACTCATGTTTGCATTATTTATTTATTCGGTTTGTCAACCATTTATTTGAAACCATTGAACAAATACAATTAAATAAAATATAAAGTTAATTAGACAGAACTGTTGACAAAGATATACATACAGATGTCGAGGAGACGAAAATATATCATGGTAGAAAAATTGACATGACAAGGATGTGACGAATGTGCTGAAAACAATATATAAAAGTATACACTTCGACCTGGTGGGCTTATTGCCATGTGGCATCTTTTCCAACTAATCAGAAGTGTTCAAGAGGCCATAAGTGAAAACTGGACTGGAATCTTTTTAAAGAAAAATCTAGGTTTCAAGAGGTATCCAACTTGTAACCCCCATTTGATGGACATAGGTGTCGTACCAACAAGGTCACGGAGGTTGTAATATTTAGATATGCCAACAACCATAAGCATGCGTTTGCTGATAAGCTTTATAAAAAATTATTCATTTATTACGCATGTTAAATTTACTATCCAAACATTCAAATTATTCGACTTGTAATATTAGTATGGTCAAATGTTTGTGGGCTGCATGCCATCTGGCGGTCGCCAACGATTGGTTTAAAACACTAATAATATTCTGCCATTTTAAAACCTTGTCATACAATTTGAATGTATCCACCATTAGCGCCATTATTATTAATTTCTAGGGTGTTTTTTTTTTTGAGTGAAATCAAAGAAATGACAAAAAAACTCTCTTAGCATCAAATACATTTGACTTCAAGTGTCAAGTTTTATCTTTTTCCAATCCATTGTTTTCATTTTGCATTCTCGACTCATTCGAATTGAATACGCTTTTAAAATTCCAACTCTTGATGTAGTATACTGGTGGAAATTGAAAAGTAGCAGTTTTTTTTTGTTTGCTATCTGCCGGTTTTGATAAATGGAAAAAAATAATAAAAAAGCTTTCTGTGTTTATTCACTTTATTGTCAGAAATTTTCCTTCACATTTCTTTTATTTATTACAGGGTTCCGAAGCAAAAAACAAACGTACCAAGTACTCAATCTTCTATGTAAAGGAATGAACCACTTCAAGAGGAATTATCAATTCATTCTAAAACAACTATAAACATCAAAATACACTACCATTTTTAACAAGTTATATACTTTTATATTTATTTGTAGATTGCACTTAGTCTAAAAATTGTATATGTTCAAAATATATTTATTGTACTTTATTTATTAATGTATTTTTCAATTTTATTAGTCGATATTGTTACCATGTTAAATATTACATTTGTATATATTAAAACTTATTTATTGTAAGTATTTGATTAATGTTTCCATTCCAAGAATATCGAAAAACTTTTAAATTATTCCGATATGTACATAAGTCCCGGATATAGAGCAAGTAGTAAATAATATTCATTCAAAGCATTTGTTAAATATAAACCTCTTCTTGTTGCATTTGACATATTACACAATTTGCATATCAATTTTCTTTACAAAATAATTTTTACTATTACTCATATTTGACCTCTCCATTCTTTCATGTTTATCTTCACCTTTTACAAGTCAAGTGTTTCTTCATCAAATAAACACTTGACTTGTAGAGGGTGACTGACATAAAAGATTGTTTGGCAATAATTATTTAGCAAGAACATTGAGCGCTATTTCATAATAAAAGTTCACTTCCATAGCACTGTCAATTCAGGTGTTGAAAGAAATAGAAAAAAAGGATTTTCAATAATATATAACAAGTCTACTATCCGCCAGATCATTGGCATCAGCAATGCTGCTTCTAATTTTTTTACAGGAATCAAAATTATTACGATCAAATAATGAGACATGAAGTTCACTCGTTTCGAAAAGCCAGAGGAACTTTTCTGAAAGTTCTTAACTCTAGATAGTATCAAGTTTCTTGCCTTGTATTTAAATTGCAAGAAAACGCCTAAAAGTTTAACAAGTAAAGGTTTACATGTACCTAGTTGACAGCAAGTATTACAAGTTCCCTTGTTTTGGTTCTTGCTCCATGTAAACAGGGTTATGATATAGTGATAATAAATTTTTTAATTGGTTGTTTTGGTCAATATATGTATAAAATCTTTTTCAAATATTAAGTAACTTCTAAAATAGATATTTAATGATCTTTATCAACAATTGTATAAGAACACTAACAGATTTTTAAATTGTGCAATATAAATTTAACTCTACAAAAAATTTAGTTATAATTTGCTACCTTATCATATAATTACCTATTACAAGACACAAAAGAAGTTAAATATTTTTAATTCTAATGATAAAGAAAATAATATAATACTTTAAAGAATCACTAATTAAAATTTATGAAGTACAGATATCCCTCGTTATACGCAATTCCACTTTACATGATCATATAACACGATTAAAATAAAATGAAGATTTTTTTATAAAATGCTGATTTGAATTTACTGGATTGAACCGAATAAGCTATGTAGGTCTTGTATTTGAAATAAAAATACTGTTTTTTTTTCTATTTTAAGTTACATTTTTTTTTCATTTAAACCAAATAGATTAAAATCAAATCACTTTAGAACCAATCGATTGTGTAATGTGAAGAATGCCTGTATTGCAACTGAATCCTGCTGGATTTATTATTATATTACACGTTTATTGTATACAGTACAATCTGGTGGGTTTATTACCATGTGGCAATCTCTTTTAGCCAACTAGGAAGACGTTACAGAGGCTATAAGTGAAAACCAGATTGGAACGCTTTTTAAAAAAATTCAGGTACCAATGGGAATTGAACCTACAAACACCACGTTGGAAGACATGCGTCTTTCATAGACGACCCCCATGGCTAAAGGTCATGAGGGTCACGACCCCCATAGCTAAAGGTCATGGGGGTCGTCTATGAAATATTACATTTTGTTTTTTAAATCAATCACTCTCGAGACTTTATTGGAGTAAAATAAAATAAGAAAAAAAAATTGTTACAAAAATATGTGATTTATACAAAATTTGAAGGAAATTAGTCAAATTTCTGTTTGATTCACAATGCCAGACCATAAAAATATATATAAAAACCTTGTCATAATGTGAAAAGCTATGGTCAGCCCAGACAGTATGATTACAGTCAAGTGGAATTACAGTTTTATGGCAACATTTGTAACTTTTGTAAATCAAATATTTTTTTATTTAAAATTTCTTTATAAGAAATTGATATATTTTTAATGTTCATATTAATTTTCCATTAAAATTAATTTTATCAAATAGTTTACATAGGACAATGATTCTCTTGATTTTGGAATGCAAATTTATTCTTTCTCTTTTATACTTAAAGAAAAGAAATATAAATACGATTAATGCAAAATTTTGCATTTACAGGACTGAACCAAAAATGTCAACTAACTGCACATCTTATTTTTTGTTATTATTTATTGACAGTCTAATTCAACATTAGTATTTTTTTCAATTATAAAAGTAAATAAAATAGCTTTCCTAGAAATAATAAATAGGTAAAAATCAGTAAAATTATATTTAATTTGACAATATTTCCAAGTCAATTAATATCAAAAATCATTTCAAATTGTGTAGTCATAAAAGGAAAATCTGAATATGTATGTATTTTATTGAATGTTTTCAATATGATTCAGATGTACAGCAGTCTTGACTATCCGACTTTTAATTATTTGACATTCTGAATTATCTGACGCATAGTCAAAATGTTAAATATAATATGTAATGCCGATTTCAAGAACATGTTTCATTGCTAAAAGTGAAAACAGTTTAAAGCCTGCAATGTTAAATTCACAGCAATGTGTGTATAAAACATAAATTCATACAAAAAATGTATTACGTATGTATCTACTGTTAATCTTTATGAGAAAATAAGTCATTTAAGCTTTTTTATGTAATGTACATACTGGGTGAAAATTTATTTCTATTCAATTGGTACATGTTTTAAAGTAGTAAATATTTTCAGTTTAATAACTTGTTTTCAGCAGTTTCCGATTTTCCACAATTCTTGGTTATCTAACGCTTCCACAATTTCATTTATGTCAGATAGTCGGAATTCTACTGTGATATATTTGTTTTTATAATGAATCTATGTCTACAGATATGAATCACATTGTGTATATATAAAATATAAAATTGAATGAATTTGAAGAAATAAATTCAATCCATAGCATTATTTTTGTTGCTGTTTTTATTTCATTTTGATCTTTGACATTGAATTTCATAAATAAAATGGTTTTTTATTTTTTTAAAAATGTGCTAGCATTTCATGTTGTTTGAGAATTTGCCTTCGTTACAAATCTTAGAAAAAATGTTAAGCTTATTCGGAACCGTCTTTTTTGCATTTATCTTTTACTTCTTCACATTTCTTTTAATGAAAGGTATTATCAATGTGCATTGGAAAAAAATTATCTTTTCTTGAAGTAACAGGTACATTCAAAATTAATACAATTCGTAGTGAACAGTCAACATATTAATTTGTAGAATATTATATAGTATTTATAATTCCAAAAACATCTGTTATCTTTGTTACTTCAGTAATATACAGATATTTGTTATTTTAAAAATTGTAACCTCAATTGGTTATAACGAAGATGATATACAGATACTTCTGCGGAACCTTGAATTGCTACTTGGTGCTTTATTTTAGGAAATTTAATTTGCATTTAGTAAATGAGTGGCAGCTAGTAATGGGTGAATGGAAGGTTTATACAATGTCTTCATTGACTGAAGCATTTCCAGAGAATCATAGCTAACTGCTCACAATCATCTTGGTCCCAACTTGATGATATGCAATTATTCCATTGAATGTGTGAAATAATAATGTAATAGAATAAGGAAATTAAACATTAGGAAAGAATATCAATTTTAAGATGTCATGTTAACAAAAAAAATGTAAAAAAAGAGCATTGGAATGGTTTAGCTATGTGGAAAGAATGAAAAATTCTATTGGAATAAAGGTAAGAAAATTTTGAGGACTAGGATATGGCATGATCGAATTCTGAAAGAGTAAAAAGTCAAACAAATAGGAGAATATGTATGGATATGCTAGAAGTAAAAAAATGTATGTAAGGATAGAATGAAGTGGATATTGGTTTTCTCTGCCTACCCCAATAGGAACTTGGCGTAATGGTGACGAAATGACTGAAGTCTAAGTTGAACTTATATATATATTTAAAAAATATCAAATAAGATTCTATATTATACAAAAATGTAAAAAAAAAGAACGAACAACTGTACGCAGCAAGTACCAATTCTCTTGATTTTAACATAAACAAAAATATTTAAAAAAAGATATTTTACATGTCTCAAGAATTTCTCATTATTTTTTATTAAGAAACTTCCCTCGATCAAATGTGTGTAGAATGTTAAGAGTATGTAATGTAGTATTCTGTGATTTAGTTTTTAATTATTAAGATAAGTAACAAGTATATGTATATATAAATTTTAACTTGATATAATATTTGCAAATATATATATATTTAACAAAAATACATCTATCTACAAAATTCACCTAAGCAAACAACATTCTTAAATATTATGTAATTCTGTTTATCTTAAAAAATTATGTGAATAATATTTTTGACTTGACTTAAAAAAGTCCACACAATAAAATGAGAGTCAACCTATTTAGTCAAACAGACCTTTTTCATTCTATGAAAGTATTTCCGACGGAACAGACATGTCATTTAAAATGTTGTCTTTTTAGGTTTTTCTCAAATTTCTGTGTAAATAGGTAAGTTAAAAATATTATTCAACAATATTAATATCAATTTAATAAATAAGTGAACACTATTGTTTCAAATACAAAAAAAATTTGTAAAAATGTATTTGTTATTATTTATATATCACAGAAAAAATATGAGGAAAAAGTCATACAAAAATATAATCAACAGGAAAATGTCTAGGTACATAATTTTACTAAATTGCTAAACATTCAGGCTGAAAAATGATTATCTAATAATATATCAATAGCGCCTTTAAATCAGGTACTACATTTTCTTGTGCATTCCAATAGGAGAATATCATCGCTACAATACTCAGGATGTTGGTCATTTTTTGGTACTTCGTTGATAATGAAATCTTCCTGTATTTTCTCATAAAATATCTTCCATAGTCCTTTTTGAATTTCCGAATCTCGAATTTCTTGAGATATGAGGATCTTCGGTTTTTTTGAACCGGAATTATTTATGTTGCTAAGTGTTTTTAACAAAGGTTCCAATGACTGAAATTAGGGGAAAGAAAATATAAAATAATAAGTAGTACTAAATTAAGCTGGGTTATCTAAATACTCAATCTGACTTATCAAAGAGTAATATAATGGGTAACATTTCTACTATGCCATCATTCCTTGCACAATACTGAAAATTATAAGTATCTCTCTAACAATTATTAACTTAAGAAGCTTTTTACATTCTTCAATCTTTGTTATTCAACATTCCATTTTATAACCAATCGAGATATTTTTCCCCAGGTTTCGTTGCTTGATTTGCCTCAACAAAGTAATTAAACTCGGGGATTCATTCAGCCAGTCACAACAATTCACACATTCCTTACAAAATTTATTCACATTGGCTTAGTATATAACAATCAAATTATATTTTTTTATTTAAAATTAGAAAATGAAATCAATCCATGTAAATAAAATTACAATGAAATATTATAAATGTAGGAATATTACATACCTCTTCATAATAAACACAATCTGCCATAATAACATAGTCAAAAGTCATATCTCTGATAATGTCTGAATCCACATCGCCCCAAGATAGAGATTCTACAGTTGCAAAACCACCTTGACTAACCAAAGTAGATTTATTTTCTGTTACGTTGCATTTCAACAGAGGAAGTGTATCAGGTAAATCTGTCAGTATCACTTCAGCACTAAAAACGTGATAAAAAAAATAAGATGATTTTTGAAATATATTAAATTAGAAAACTTAAAAATTTAAGAGCTTAAATATCAATAATACTTGACATAAATAAATGCAAAAACATTTAGAAAAAACAAATTGGAATTCTTCATTGATTGGAACTTCATGGATGGGGAGTAATTAAAATGCTTGATAATAAATGCTCATAAATAAGCTAAAATATTGAATTACAATAGATCCCTTCTCAAAGTTTGAAGTTGACTAATTATGACGTCCTGGTTGAAGTATATGGTGAGAATTATTTATAATTAGTAATTATAATAAAAGGGCAATTTCTATGGTGCTATTTAGAGTGAATTCTCCTCAAATACACTTAAAATGTGTAAAATAGAATTTAATTTTTCACGAGAATAAAAAATATATGATTGATCAAATGAAAAAGTCAGAGTAATTTCAGTTTAAAGTTAGGAATTAACTGCTGTGGCCATTAGATTAGGCACTTCCCTGCATATGTATGAAAAACATGTTTCGTAAGAAAATTGCAGAAATTTTACCAAGGGTAGACAAATTACAAAGAAAATCTTTGTAGATCTTTCTAGATCCTAGTGTCCAAAAAGTATCACCAGATTACTTTTTTAGAAATCAGTGATACTCATTTTTTTTATTAAGCTTAACTGTACTCGGTAAAGTATAACTGGTCCAACATTAAGCAAAGGTGTTAAATGTTTTTTTTTTAAAGTACTACAAAATTATAAAAGGATGCAAAAATAATAAGTAATTTTTATGAAAAAATAATAACTTTCGGGCTGCCGGGGACAAAGATGTCTACTCTCAGGTGATATTCAACATTTGGGGGACCTGACATGACACTAAAAAGAAGAAGAAACAATAACTTGAAAACAAATTCTAAACATTAGAGAGGTCGATTGAAACTGGACGTAGTAGCAACATTTTCAGAGTTTGAGGAATTATTGATTGTGGAGCAGCCTGGTAAGCGCAGGCTTAATAATTAATAATATTTCTGAATTAGGGTTCTTTTCACAGGTTGTTTAAAAGTTAACAAAAATATAAGTCGTTAAATACAATGAAGAAAATTGATTCATTAATATTGTTTTTTTTTTCTAAATATAAGATAAAACCAATGCTATCTTAAATTTCAGTATAGAAAAATCCTAGCATTGTTTAAGGTGAGAAATTTAGTGCAGGAAACTAACTAGTGGATCTTGAAATCAGAAGACTAGTATATTTTATACAGAAGACTAGTATATAGTATACTGAGATATTTTTGAAAATCAAAAACATATTTTTTTAACTGCTGACTTCTGAATATGAAGCAACACAATCATAACAAGTTTTCTGAAACACAAAAAATAGAAGTCTATAAATTTATAAGCCGCCAGAATCGGCCACCACAGTGACTGCACGGCCATACAGTTCAGCTTTAGCTGGAACCCGCAGTGAATCTGTTAATAAGATGTATTTTTTATTTTTAATAAAATATCGAAACCATTTCAGTCTAGGACCTAACCACTTTTTCACCTCCTAAGACTTTTACTTGAATATGATACCTCTGAAATAAGAACTATGCTAGGAGAGGAAAAATAGGCAGAGATTAATTAAAGTTGGTGGCATTTAAAATGGCAGATAAACAATTATTTGAAGTATCACAGAATTTTTGCACAAGCATTGGGTAACTAAATAATTATAATTATGACCATCCTTCCTTAACTATCTATCAGTTTCATGTAATTTCGTGTCTCTATCTATTTAACTCTTTGAAGATAAGTAAGAAAAATGTAGTTTTGGATTTTTTTTTTTTTATTTAGACATTGATTTGTTACTTTTCCGAGCAAAACTTTTACTTCTTTAGATACTGTGAGGTTTACTTTTCTCTTATTCCAATATGCACAGCAACCAAATGAGGAAGTATGGAGTCAGCTTTATAATACAAATAATAGACTTTTTTGTATCATAATTTTGTTTTATAATACAATATCACTTCAAGAGAGCTGTGTTTAAATCTTATCCTGTGACCCTCATATATAATATGTCCTCTCTCGCCAGCGTCTGGTAGTAGTTTGTGCAGCTCCTGCACGCCTCCAGGAAAAGCATACATTGGGTAGTTGTTAATAATGTGGTCCATGGTCTGGATCTCCCTGCAGTCACAGAAATGCGAATCTGCTAGACCACACTTGGGGTTATTGTATGCAGTGCAGTGCAATCCGCAATTGATCCTATTCAGAGTGCATTACTTCTTTCAAGTTAGGAAAAAGTCAGGCAATTCCACTGTCAGGTCACCCACAATGTACCTATTTTTTATGTCACACTTTGTCTAACGGAAGCCCTATTTATTAGTTGTTTACCTGCTCCAGAATCTTCCAGATTGATCAACAGGAGATGACACAGAGTGGTAGTGATAGTCTTATTTCAGTCAAGGCAGTTGAATAGTAAAAATAATATAAGGATAATTTACATAGCACCGTTTAAAGAGCAAACTCTCCTCAAGGGTGTTTAATCTCTGCGATATCCTTTTCCAATCATGTTAAAGGTAGTTTATTAACCATTACTATTATATATAAAGTCTGTATGAGAGAATAAAACCATGAACCAATAATGGAATAAAGACCACTATAAAAAAGTATAAGTGGTGACAATGCTAACTGCAGAGTAGCTAAATCTAATAATGAAACACGATGTTGATGAATATTTTTGAATTCCACTATGAACGCTTCAGGTTAAAACCCAAATAGAGCCTGGATACAGTAGCACACCACAGAGCCTCCCAGGGAAAACAAATATTGATTTACAATTGGACAATTCAAGATATTGCAAAAAACTGGTTCAAATCTTCGTGTGCTCAATGTTGAGCCTCGTAGTCCTTTGTTTTGTCTGGAACTAGGTGCACCACCTGTGTCCATTCTTCCTGACCCTGAGACTTGTTGAATGCAATATTCTAAGAGGACCTTATTAACTCCTTTATTTGGTTCATACAGGGCACCTTCCTCATGATTGTTTTGCCTCAACGGTCACAGTGATCACTAGTTCTCCAGACTTTCGTTATTCTTCCTGGCAACATACACAAAGCATGTTAGGATCCCTTTTATGCATCTTATTGAAAGTCTTTCCATAATCTCTAATTCTTGGATGAGATGTTTGTGCACCTTGCGGTCCATGGGATAGGGAGCATCCGCCTCCACATTTCGAAGGCACCCCTGTCATGTTTCTTTCTTTCATTTTCATCGTCCACGTCTCCATTCATACAGTGCTATAAAGAATACTAAATATTTAAACTAAACATGTTGCAAAAACCTGGTTTACACTGAATTATTAAATAATATAATTGTATTCAAGTAAATCAGTTAGTGCTTACCCTAAAGTGGCTGCTGTGAGTCCAGCACAACCAACTCCGGCCCCTAATTCCAGAATTTTAAGACCATTCAATAAAATCTCATTCTTTTGACTCATAACCTCTAAATATTTGGAGAGAACGATCGATGCATCCCATACTACACAGCTGACGTCGCCTTCTAATTTCTGATAAAGAATGAGGGATTTTGAACACACTTCGATATCTAATATCCTAGGATACAATTCACCATGAGATGTACTTCTTTGAGTTTTATAAACAGACATCTCAACGCCTTGTTTATGTTTATTAGCCTACTCAACGGTCGTTAACATCGGAATAAACAGAATAACAGATCCGTCATCCAATTTATTTTTTCATGACAATTTATAGCATAGAAATATAATCCTTATTGCCATGTTCATACGTTTCGCATATTACGAAAAGTTTATTTCTTTCTGTCAAATGGCGGCGAGCCCGCTTAGTGGGAAAAATAACCTCTCCACGCAACTTAAAAAATCCTAGCACATCGCACCAGATAACTTATTCCCGTTTCAACAATAACACCATCCAGTAAGAAGGCACATATGGTGCATCTGCTAAAACAAAAATCAAACATCTAACACGAGAAAAAAAGGATCTTCAATGCTCCAGTTGATCCTAACGATAGGCCACAGGGCATCCCGCCACTCTGTCATCAAATTTAATGTCGAAAAAGTTGCCTGTTTACAGTGATTAAACACAAAAATTTCTTTCATTTCTCTACTTAATCTTAATTCAATTGTCAAATATTCTTGAACATGCATGCGATCATGCCAATTCTCTGCTGTAGTAGACAGAGTGATCTTCTCATAGAGTTTTTTCTGTTCCTCTTATTCCTTAACTTTCCTTCTTTCAAATTTTCATTCGCTTAATTTAACCATATTTTTCTCACTTGTCCTTTACTACGGCATGATTCTGGTCATGATACCTGGTCATGATTGCATTGTAAATTTGTTTAGCTGGTTTTTTTGTTACTCATCCGTTCAACCGCCCGTAACTTACATTTTTACCTCACATTCAACCATAATAATTACTTTTCTTATTCTTTCATACATCAATACACTACATATTGTTCCCAGTACACGCATTTACATTTATTTCATTAATTTTCCACGCCCACGTTTCGTTCAAACAATACTAATAGACATGTGTGGGAATGAAATATTTTTGTTTTTAAATTAATCCAAAGAGTTTCTATTTTAATTGGAAATAAATTGCAATTGGTCGTATTCTATGAGCTGGAAATAAATTGCTATTGGAAAGCCAATTGCAATTTATTTCCAACTAGAATACAACGGGCTGTAAATTAATTTCAAACCATGACTGATATTTGAAGCGGCTAAGTTGGAATATAATTGAATTATAAAGTACGAATATATATATGTATAAAACTACATTTAATTTATTTTTAAACTATGCAACTAAAATCAAAACATTTTTAATAAGTAGGAATGAAATTACAAATGACATTAGATAAAATAAAATTTTCTAAAAATATTTTTTATTGGGACCTGTCCCATTTTAGGGTTGAAAATTTAAAATAAATCTACTCGTTCATATTTTTTCACATTTTCATTGAAAAATTACTCTGTTATATGGTTTGTCATCTACGAATGATAATGAAAACTCTTTTTTACAATATTTTTTAAAATTCAAGTGGTGTATATTTTTAAATACCATGTAGTTTTTTTAGAGGAAATTAATTTTTATTTTAGATATAAAATATTTCGCATTTGATAAACATGCGAAATTTTTGATATCTGAAAAAGTCAAGTATTACAAGCAACCGATTAGCTTTTTATATAAATTTGATATTGTGTTAGTTTTGTCAACAAACATTAAAAAACTGAAGTAAAAATTTTTGTCCGACTTTAACAGTAAATACGAGTACTAAATCTTAACAATTTTTTTATTGAAGAATTTAGAATTCAAAGTTAAACGTACAAATTTGTTGTATGGTTATTGGCCATATGGTTTCACCACCTAACTTTAAAGTTTGGACGTTTGAAGTTAGGCTCTGAATACAAATCACAAAATGTTAAGGTAAGAAATTAGTGTTTAGTTTTTAGACTGGACTACGAATTTGGGCCTTAATGATCTATTTGAATAGTCCATTTTTATTTTGGAAAATTGAAAATCAATACTGAAAATGTATATTTATTGCATTTTCTTCATCTTACTCAGGGTCTATGCATAAGTAAAATTGATTTTCAGCTGTTCTATAATATATAATATATTATGTTCTTTATTCAACGTGTTTTGAGTTTTAAAAATATCACTTGACATTGGCATATTGTCAGGACTTGGGTACGGCCGACCAATTAGTTTATTGTAGTTAAAAAATAACCATTAAAAATAGTGAACCAGAGCAGTCAAAGGGAGATCTTGCGTCATTTTCGAGAAGGATTGCTTCCTATTGTTTCAAACTTGACTGCCTCGACTGGCTGGCTTTGTCTTCCCATTTGTATAGAAATACACGACACTTTATGAGGATCGGTAATTAGTGTTCCGTCCTACGATCTGATTTATTGCAGTCCCAGATAACTATTGTTACTAAGAAAAGAAATAAAACTTTGCGCAAGATATATTTCAGAGGGTGTATGCGCTTTTATGACCGCGATTGTTATGCGAGAAAGAAAAAAAAAAGGGGTCAAAAATTTCTCTTCTCCTTTCTAAAGAAATACGTCGCGCTTAATTTATTGCGGACATAGTTAAATATGGATTCCACGGTAAGAAGACAAAAAAACACTTCACTCGAGATACATTTCAAAAGAAGTGACTAGTGTCCCTTAAGCAATTTTAAGTGTCGCCTTTAGGGTTACCGGATGTCATACAAAAGGGATTCTCGACTTAATTACGCTGCGAAAGTTTAAATATACTATTCATTGGCAAAAAAGATTTATGATTTTTTTAACGGTCGCGAGCAACTTTCTAAAGAGTTCCAAAATGGCGGAGCTTGGGGAGATCCCTTAAATAAAGGAACCGCGATCTCCCCACATCTATCCTCGCCACGAAGTTATCAAGTCAACATCATTCTCGTCTTGACGCTGTTCGCGAACTTGAACAAGCTTTTCTCACATTTGATTGTTCATTCTTATTTGATACAATTTGTCCGGTAAATTCTGGAGGAACTGAGTCGTGTGGGTGTATTACGGCACGAATTGGCGGTCGCCAACCACTGAGGGAATTTCTTCACATCAGCGGCCCTGTAGTAACAGTATAAGGTCAGAGGGCCATATACGAGTCGACCTGGTCATACACTTGAAGCGGATCTGGGATAATACATTTTGTCCTGTATTGGAGTAAGATCAACCTTATTTATCCTCTTTTGCTTGTCATTTTATGGTGATATTTGAGTATTCTAGAGATTGGCGAGATCTAATCTTTGAGAATTGACACATTTCCGCAACGGACTGTTGTGTGATAATAAATTACTTCGACTGCCTGTCCATCTGAAAGGTTAGCGGAGTAGCAGAGAGAAATCTGCCCATTTGATTTTCCTGACGGAGTATCAGCTCGTCAGGATTAAATATATAACCAATTAACAGCAAATATGTGTTTCATTATGTATTTATACCTACCCAAGCACTGACGAATGCCTACCTCTTCCCACGACGTCTTGAGATCTTATTGAGCCTTGTTTTACCTATACTGAGCTACCGGAGTAAGAGTCATACATTGTAACATCCAGGCTTTTAGTAATCCAACTTAATTAATTAAGGGGCTAAAAGTCTGAAACTGGCCGCCTTTCAACGCGGGGCCTAGAGGTTCGTCGTCGGGCTTGGACGGTATAATTTGTATTTTTATGTTTTTTTCCTTTCTTTCTTCTTTTGGTACTAGAATAATTTGTGCATTGCTGTGTTGTGTACTGTGTATTGGAATTTTATGTTTTTTTTCTTCTTTTTTCATTTTTCGATTTGAATATCTTGTGCATTGCTTTATTGTATACTGTGTATTTGAGTTTTATGTTTTTTTTTTCTTTTTTTGATTTGAATATCTTGTGCATTGCTTTGTTGTGTACTGTGTATTTGAATTTTATGTTTACTTCTTTCTTTTCTTCCTGTTTTTATTCGAAATTTTGTGCATTGTTGTATTGTATACGGTGTATAATTTTGTTATATTATTTTGATTAACTGCGTATAACTCGGTAAAGAATCGAAAGCAATTCAGGACCGTTAAAACAACAAAGCATAGGCTTTGTACTTCAGTCAAGTCGGTCGGGCGGAAATTGATTCGAGTACCGTTTTGTTTGGCGGTCATTTTGTGTATGAGTTGAGGATTTTATTTATTAATTAAATAAAATATAATAACCAACTAATAACGTGCGGCTGATAAAAGCTGTGCGAGTGTAGGTAGTTATTTTCTAAAATTAGAAAAAATCGAGTTGAGCGTAGTTTTACGAGGAGTATAATCTCGAATTTGGCCGGTAATCAGGTAGGCAGAGCTAGTGGAACGCCATAGTTTCTTGTGATTGGCCGGGTGTTTAGCAGCTGATAGAAGTTCCTTGTTGCATTGGCAAGGAATAATTCGTTACGTTTTCTTTCCGGTTGGATAGAGTTAGTGGCGTATTCCGGAGTTTGGATCGCTTTGAAGATTTTTAAATCATCAACAAAAAATAGAATATTTAGAGCACTAAGATTGCCAACTATAACATTATTCGTTCAGAGCCGTCCGGCTGTTTCGCTAATTAAGTTTGACGAATACTAGCTGTCGTACATCTGGTCGGCGAGATTAGTAGTAGACCGGTGTTATAATAGCGTGGCCGGGTGATCGAACTTATTGAATTATTCTATTTTAGGCCTTTAAGGTAGAGTTGTTTTCTTCGATTACATGCGATTGGAATTTCTGGTGAAGGCTATTCCTGAGATTGGGAACGCGTATTAATAACAGCGTGGCCTAGAGTCTTGGGGATTTCTAATCTTTCAGATAGAACTCTCACCTTGCTAGCTGAGGATAAGTCCACAATGAGTCCTATTGACAATATTACGAGTGCAACTAAGGAGAGATTGATTGGGGAATTGATGGAAAGGGGAATCACTCCGGGTAACAAACTCCCCAGGTTGCGTCGGCAAGCATGGAGCTACAATCGGGGCCTCGTTCACTCTCCTACAGAAGAGGTTATATTGCCTCAAAGGTCTAAGGCACATGTTAATTTGCGAGGAGCCCCGGAATTTTCTATGGAACTGGTTTCCGGAGCGACAGCCCCTCGTTCGGACTCTTCCTTGCCATTTACCGGGTCTTGCCCTTCAAGAGACTTGGGAATGTTGCCGTCTCCTAGCACTAGAGGTAATCAATTACCTCCATTAAATATCAATTTTTCATCGTGGCCAGTGGATCCGTTTAATGGCTCGGGTAGCGTACGTCAGTTTTTGGTTAGGCTCGAGGAAATAGCACACGCACGTAGGTTCGATGTAGACTCTCTCTCTCCCGTCCTACCTGAATTTTTGCGCGACAGAGCCCTGACCTTTTTCAGGATTACGTATAGGAACCCTATGAGATGGGCTACATTGAAGGCACATTTTTTGGAGAGGTTCGAATCGGAGAGTTTTATGATAGATAGAAAGCTGGATATTTGGGCATCCAATCAGGGTCACGAAGAATCTTCCACCGATTATATCTCCCGAATTTTGGAGGTAAACAGTACACTGGACTCTGCCTTGACAGAGGTGGAGCTGTTACAGGTGTTCAAGAGAGGGCTTCACGTTAGGTTTAGCTCAGTCCTTGTCAGTACGCGGCCTGCGTCAGTACGAGAGATGGAAAGAGTATGTGCCTCTTTCGAACAAATGAACAGGAGTGGTGAGGTATCACCCCGGCCGCTGCAGATGCAGCCAAGGGTAAGGGCACGTGTGTCATCCGTCTCACAGAAGGTTATCGGTAGAAGGCCGACCTTGTTGAGGTGTTTCTTGTGCAATCTTCCGCATCATATTGCCCGCGACTGTCCGCACAAACCACTTATCCAGAAGGAACCGGATAAGTCGCCAAGTAATCGCGTAAGGAGTCGTGCCGAGACTTCTAGACCTTTTACTTTGCTGACGGATACTTCGCGTCCGCCGCCGAGCTCCTTAATTCCAAAAAACAGATAGGGGACCAACCCGGTCAAGGTAATTCGGAGCTAAGGGGTTGGTCAAATACAATAGAATTAAGAAATAATAGCCGTAACCTTGGTGCCATAGAAATTTCAAATGCTAGGGATGAGAGACCCTATCTTCATTGTGAAATTCAGGGCTCACCATTTAGGGCGTTGCTAGATTCAGGTGCAGCAATTAACGTAATAGGTGGTAATCTGTATAAAAATTTTAAGGACTTACGGTTTATTATGCGAACTACTGAGGGAGTCGTTCACACGGCTGATAGTCAGGGACATCGGGTGCTGGGTACGATCCAGTTGCCCTTACATTATGATCACCAAACTGTGTTGGTGGAATTCCAGGTAGTTCCTTCTTTAGATACTTGCTTGGTGCTCGGCATTCCCTTTTTGAAGCGTTCCGGGCTTACACCGAAATTGTTTCCTCATTCGAGTAGGTTCTTAAACGAGTCGGGGTCGTCTTCCTTATCGGCAGTTGCCTCCGGACCTCAGAGGCCTTCGTGTTTAACCTCCGCCGGAGACCTATCCCCTCGACAGGCGCAGCAATTGCTCCTGATGGTCAACCAGTTTGAGAGCATCGCTTTTGAAAGAATAGGTTTGGGTCGTACCACTTTAGTTAATCATGTTATTGAAACCGGTACGCACCCGCCGGTGAAACAAAAAACGTACCCTTTGTCTCATGTGCGTCGTCAGCAGATGATTAAGGAGCTAGATGAAATGATCAGGTTAGGAGTAGTTGAACCCTCTAGGAGTTCATGGCTTAATAATGCCTTTATTGTTCCGAAAAAGGATGGTTCCGCTCGATTTGTATTGGACCCCCGCAAATTAAATTCTGTAACGCAGTCGGACTGTTATCGGTTACCTAACATCAACCGAATTCTCGATAATCTTCGAGATACGCGCTACCTCACTGCTTTAGATCTGAGCCATGGGTTTTGGCAAATGCCATTAAGCAACGAGTCTAAATGCAAGACGGCATTCTTCGTAGAGGGCCGGGGACAATATCAGTTTGTGGTCACCCCGTTTGGCTTAAAAAACATTCCTGCTGAGATGCAACGAATGATGGAACAATTGTTCACCGATCAGGGTGACCATGTCTTCTGCTATCTAGATGATATTCTCATATGTAGTCCCGATTTCGAATCTCATTTGGCAACGCTGAGTATTGTTCTGGAGCGATTAAAGGAGGCCAACCTTACCATCAAATTATCCAAGTCGGAATTTTGTAAAGCAAGTTTAAAGTATCTCGGTCATGTCGTGGATCGCGAGGGACTCCGTACGGATCCCGAAAAGATCCGAATTATGCAGGAATTTCCTAGACCACGAAGTGTCAAGGAAGTTAAGAGTTTCCTTGGATTATGCTCTTACTATCGTAGGTTCATAAGAGATTTTTCAAAAATCGCTTCTCCTCTCTGCAAACTGACCAGCGTTAAGTTCCGTGGTTCAAAGTTTCAGTGGGATTCCTCCGCGGAGGAGTCCTTTATTCTTCTCAAAGGAGCCATGACGTCATCTCCAGTTCTGAAACCTCCAGATTACTCTATTCCTTATCTGCTCACGTGTGATGCAAGTGGTGTGAGCATTGGTAGTTTTCTTTCTCAGAACAGGCCAGATGGTGGCGAGCATGCAATCGCGTATTTTTCACGCAAACTTTCTCCGGCGGAAAGATTATATAGTACTACGGAACGCGAACTTTTAGCAATCGTAGACTCAGTGCACCACTTTCGTAGCTATTTGGATGGCACACGTTTCACAATTCAGAGTGACCATGATTGCCTTAAGTATTTGGATCATCTGTCTTCTCCTAGTGGCAGACTCGCCCGGTGGGCCTGTCGCCTGTCTCAATACGATTACGTTTTTGTGTATAAAAAGGGCTGCGAAAATAACTTGGCTGATGCCCTTAGTAGAATAGAGGTTGCCGCCTTAACCTTCCCCGCACCCTTCCAGAATGTAACCGATGAGTGGTACCTGCGTACACTTCAGGCATGCACGGACGATCCAGGCTCAATGCCCAACTTCGTAGTGGATAAGGATCGCCTATTTCGGTTGTGCAAATCCGCTCGCGACCCTGTTCAAAACTTAGGCGGACGGGATTGGAAGGTCGTTGTACCTAGTGACGCGTTGGGAGACCTTATTAGGGATACTCACAACAGTTTTTGCCATCCGGGTGTACGAAAAACTGTAGAAATTCTGTTACGCACGTATTATGCTCCCAAATTAATGGATGCCGTTACGCAATACATATCGCGTTGTGATACCTGTAAAGCTTATAAGCATAATACTCAGAAGCCCTTAGGACTTATGTCCGTGCCAAAGCGTGCATCCAGACCCATGCAGTCGTTGAGCATGGATCTGGTTGGTCCTCTTCCATTATCTCTAAAACGAAATTCGTATATTTTGACGGTGGTTGATAATTTTAGCAAGTTTGTTTGGGCTTTCCCGCTGAGAGTAGCTACATCCAAGGCAATCATTAAATGCTTGGAGGGTCAGATATTTTTGCCGTGCTCCGTGCCTCGTACCATAGTTATGGATAATGGACGGCAATTTATTTCAGCAGAGTTCAAAGGATTCTTGGAGTCTTATGGGATCACTGACCTCTTTTATAACGCCTACTATCACCCTCAGAATAACACTAGTGAGAGATACAATTCCTCGATTTTAACATGTTTATCATTAATGGTTCAGGATAACCAACGGGAGTGGTGCGAGCATTTAGGAAAAATCTGCTCGTGCTTGAATAATACCGTGAGTACAGCCACCGGGTACTCACCCTTTTTTTTATTCCATGGGTTCCACCCTGTTCCCCATGGGTCGTTTCACGGCCAGAGGACGGCCTCCTCTGGAAAAGAAGAGGATCCAACCTCACACTATGCGGAGGGGCTCAAAAATATGGAACAGCTTTATGAGAGCGTTACTAACAAACTCTTGGCCGGCTTTAAGCAGAGCGCTGCGCGCTATAATTTACGCCGGAGGTCTAGACCACTGTCAGTTGGACAGGTGGTATGGAGGCGGTCTTTTAGCCAATCAAACGCTGGGCGATACTTCAGCAACAAGTTAGCGCCCCGATTTGTCAAGTGTGTGGTCACAAGGAAAATTTCCGACACAATATATGAACTGTCTGACCTGAAGGGGAAAGTGGCAGGTAAATTTCACGTCAAAGACATCGCCAAGGTGGAATAAGGGCTCCACTACGGTGAATTGACGCGAGAGCTGCCGTGGCACTTGTGGTAATTCAGTTATACCAAATTAGGTTTCCATGTTCCAAGAAAAAAAATATGGTGGCGCTCAATAGACCATGTGCTGGACAATGAGTGGTGAATTTTTTGCTGATAGCATAGCGTTTGTATGCACGTCTTTTGATAGAGCGTCGACGCTCACCTCCTCATGATGTCGCATTGGATACATCCTTACCAATTCCTTATCCTGTTCTGTCAAGGGTCGCTCACCTGGCACGAGGTCGTATAGGTTGAATGGAAGGCAGCTCCATGATAGGGAATGAGTGGGGTTGCTACAGGGGTTTGGGAAGTGCTGCTGGGAAGTATGAATGAAAGGGATTTGGTGCGTGCTTTGGTGAGGGGGGCTTTCGATGGGATATCCTTTAATTGTGAGGCTTCGGCCAATGATTTTTTTTGTTGTTTTGTATATTTTTTTTATTGTAACTGTCAGTCCGGTCTAGGTGGGCAGGCGTCCGCGACGCCATCGGTACACGGAGGTGCATAGTATGATATGACTACGTCATGCACGTCTTGGCTCCGCCCGTTGGTTCTGCGGCCGTCGCACCGACGACAGAGGTGGGCGCTCGCGGCACCATTGGTACCAGGACCTCCATAGTAGTGTGTATGGACTCCGCCCTTTGGGTCCGCAGGCGTCACACTGGTGACAAAGGTTTTATTGTCAGTCCGGTCCAGGTGGGCAGGCGTCCGTGGCGCCATCGGTACCCGGACGTAGGTAGCATGGTGTGGGGACATCATGCGTATCTTGGGTCCGCCCGTTGGTTCTGCGGCCGTCGCACCGACGACTTAGGTGGGCGCTCGTGGGCACCATTGGGACAAGGACGACCGTAGTTTTGTGCGTGGACAACATGTACAACTTGGCTCCGCCATTTGGGTCCGCGGGTGTCGCACTGGTGACAACGGTTGTGGAGTAGGCTCCAACCAATCAGCGAAAGGCTTACGGATGGCCTATATACATCCAGTAGGGGGCTTACGGATGGCCTATATACATCCAGTGGAGGCTTACGGATGGCCTATATACATCCAGTGGGGGTTGTTGAGTGTGACTCCAACCATGGGCGTCATGAACCCAAATTTGCATGTGCTCCCGGTCTAGGTGGACGCTCATGGCACCGTCGGTGCCCGGATAACCATGGTATTTTATGGATCATGCGAGTTTTGGCACCGTCCGTGATGTGGGTGGGCGTCGCACTGACGACTCTGGCTAGCACGAGAATTGGCACTAAAGGGATGACGATCCCCGAGGTGATGATATTATAAACACATATTTGCTGTATTGTATAACCAAGTGTAACTGTTTCTTGTCAGTTTTTAGACCTGGAGGAGGCCTATAGTCAGATGTCGCCCCTATGAGTGGTGTCTCAGGGCCGTGTAATGGAAAATCGTATGTTAAATGTGTCTTATATAGTCTCATTATTGATATATCGCCAGACTTGTATCTTGCAATATCAAAGTTCACCAGACAAGCGGGAGGAAACTCACCTTGCTTCCTTAATTTAAGTGATTAGGTTAAGAAACTAAATCAGTGCCCCTAAAAGTGCAGACTATCGGATCCGGTTCTGGGGAAGCCGTTGTGAACTAACATAATTACTATTAAATAACTTGATCTGTTTTTGGGCATTACTCTTGTGAGTGTGTTGCCTTTGTAATCTTAAATGTTTGTACATTTTTCTATTGTAAATTAATAAGAATTATTATGTGTAATCATGCTGTAGAGAAGGCGATAGTATCTGTTCTTGAACATTACTCTTGTGACTGTTTTGTCTTGTTATCCTAAATGTTGTATGTTTCTTTTTTTGTAAAAATAATAATAAGACTTATTATGTGTAACCATGTTGAGGGGAAGGCGATAATTGATGTTCTCCTGTATTGTGCCTTGCTCTATAAAATGTTTAACTGTTTCCAGGTGTTCTTAGATAGGGAAGCCCTGAGAGTTAGTTTTTCGTGGTTTCCTACTCTTTCGCAAATGCAGGGGCTTATTAAATCGTCCACGAGCGTATCCGGCATGACCCAGTAACGTCATGCCCTTTAGCATAGTATCTAATCCTTGTTTCGGCAAGCAGGTGTATGACCAATTGACACAGGGCCGTAATCAGTACTTGAATTATTATTTTTTTTTAATATTTTTTTTTTTTCGGTAACATAAAATGGAGTGTCAGGACTTGGGTACGGCCGACCAATTAGTTTATTGTAGTTAAAAAATAACCATTAAAAATAGTGAACCAGAGCAGTCAAAGGGAGATCTTGCGTCATTTTCGAGAAGGATTGCTTCCTATTGTTTCAAACTTGACTGCCTCGACTGGCTGGCTTTGTCTTCCCATTTGTATAGAAATACACGACACTTTATGAGGATCGGTAATTAGTGTTCCGTCCTACGATCTGATTTATTGCAGTCCCAGATAACTATTGTTACTAAGAAAAGAAATAAAACTTTGCGCAAGATATATTTCAGAGGGTGTATGCGCTTTTATGACCGCGATTGTTATGCGAGAAAGAAAAAAAAAAGGGGTCAAAAATTTCTCTTCTCCTTTCTAAAGAAATACGTCGCGCTTAATTTATTGCGGACATAGTTAAATATGGATTCCACGGTAAGAAGACAAAAAAACACTTCACTCGAGATACATTTCAAAAGAAGTGACTAGTGTCCCTTAAGCAATTTTAAGTGTCGCCTTTAGGGTTACCGGATGTCATACAAAAGGGATTCTCGACTTAATTACGCTGCGAAAGTTTAAATATACTATTCATTGGCAAAAAAGATTTATGATTTTTTTAACGGTCGCGAGCAACTTTCTAAAGAGTTCCAAAATGGCGGAGCTTGGGGAGATCCCTTAAATAAAGGAACCGCGATCTCCCCACATCTATCCTCGCCACGAAGTTATCAAGTCAACATCATTCTCGTCTTGACGCTGTTCGCGAACTTGAACAAGCTTTTCTCACATTTGATTGTTCATTCTTATTTGATACAATTTGTCCGGTAAATTCTGGAGGAACTGAGTCGTGTGGGTGTATTACGGCACGAATTGGCGGTCGCCAACCACTGAGGGAATTTCTTCACATCAGCGGCCCTGTAGTAACAGTATAAGGTCAGAGGGCCATATACGAGTCGACCTGGTCATACACTTGAAGCGGATCTGGGATAATACATTTTGTCCTGTATTGGAGTAAGATCAACCTTATTTATCCTCTTTTGCTTGTCATTTTATGGTGATATTTGAGTATTCTAGAGATTGGCGAGATCTAATCTTTGAGAATTGACACATTTCCGCAACGGACTGTTGTGTGATAATAAATTACTTCGACTGCCTGTCCATCTGAAAGGTTAGCGGAGTAGCAGAGAGAAATCTGCCCATTTGATTTTCCTGACGGAGTATCAGCTCGTCAGGATTAAATATATAACCAATTAACAGCAAATATGTGTTTCATTATGTATTTATACCTACCCAAGCACTGACGAATGCCTACCTCTTCCCACGACGTCTTGAGATCTTATTGAGCCTTGTTTTACCTATACTGAGCTACCGGAGTAAGAGTCATACATTGTAACATCCAGGCTTTTAGTAATCCAACTTAATTAATTAAGGGGCTAAAAGTCTGAAAATATACTACTTCGTATACAGAAGTTCACGGTCATTATTCAAGAAGAGTTTCAAAAATCAAAATAATTATCACTTGACAATGCTGTATACTCCTTCATATGGTATACATTGTCATAATTCAAGAAGAAAACGTATTCTTCTTCTTGAATGGCCTTGAACTAGAAGACAACATTATAACATATATCATATTAAATATATTTTTAAAAGGGTGTTGAGAAAAATAAAACAATATTAATTATATAACTTTTATTTCACTTAAGGAACAGTTTTAACAATTTCAGTCAGTTTTTGGGTTCCAATGTTATTATTATTATTATTGTACGATTTAGTCAGGGTATTCAGTATGTCCTGTTTCTGAACATAATTACCTAATTTAAATTATAGCATAGTTTTAATTTTTCGTTAAACTAAAACTCTAAAGAATAATGTCCATCAAAAATATCAGTCCTTATCACTTGTTTACAAGAACCAAGTAAGTTCTTTTTTCTTACTTTAAGATATTTCAATCTATTATATTATATTATATATTGACAAAAAGAATCACAGGTACCCACTTAATTTATCTCAAACAGGTTGTTTATATTCGAGAGTCCAAAAGTAATTATATTTAGGGTCACTCTCAGTGTCCACAGATTCCTCAGTCTTTTTACTCTTTTCTACAATTCCTTTGACAGCCTTTTTAAGGTTCGGATCTTTGATGGACTCTTCGAAAAAACGATCGGTGCCATCTTCTAGATTTTCTTTTTTCACTTCACTTGTATCAAAAGCTGCAATGCCTGGGTTGTAATATTCAAATTCGCCATCTTCGTCATCTGTCGAGTTTTTATTTTTCTTGCTGTCGTCATCAACTTTTTCTCTTGAGGTTTTGTATGAAGCGTGAGTTTCTTCTGAGTCGTCATCTTCAGAATCTTCTTCTTTACTATCATCGTCGGAGTCGTCATCATCCGGTGAATTTAAATAATGCTGTTTGCGTAGGTTTTCAAAGTAATCATTGTCAAAGTCTCTCAATACGATATCTGGTAGTTTAATATCTTCTATTTCAACCCTCGTGTCTCCTAAACCAATATTCAAATGGGGAACTGGTGCATCTTCTTTAGTGGGAGTTGGTTCATCTTCTTCAGCGTCAGATGGTTCATCTTCTTCAGAATCTGTTGGTTCATCTTCTTCCGAAGCAGTTGGTTCATCTTCTTCAGAAGCAGTTGGTTCATCTTCTTCAGAAGCAGGTGGTTCATCTTCTTCAGAAGTAGTTGGTGCATCTTCTTCAGAATCAGTTGGTGCATCTTCTTCACTGGAGTCTGTTGTTTCTTCTTTTAGTTGAGAAGATTTCTTTTTATTTTCAACATCGTCATGCTTGTAATCGAGGGGAATATGTTCAAACTGTTCCTTGGCATTTTCTGATAAAGATATATCACTTATATTATTATGGTCCGTTTGTTTTAAAGTATTAGCATCCTCAGTATTTTCGCTGGAATCCAAATTTTCATTATTTACCCTTTCCAAGCCGCCACTACGAACTGTACAATCCCCTTGAATAAGTTTCGCAAGCGGTCCACTATTGTTGGCCCTACCTCTATTTCTTCTTGCGGTAGCACATTTATCCCCGAGTCCACTGTTGAGGTCGTCGGATTCGTCGGCAGACTTATCTGAAATGTTTGATCGTTCTTCTGTACTTTCGATGAATCCCAAATTTGGCTGTCCAAGGAATCTTTTGTTACTACTATCTTTCTCGATACCGTGTTCGTCGTGACCTTTGGAAAGTCCCTTCTCAACCTCCTTTCCACCTTCTTGGAATTTACTACCGACATTTTCTTCTTCATCTGGAATAAACTTTTTGTCAGTATACTCATTTGATTCTTCATTGAGATTTTTGTAGTTTTCTCTTGGCTCTTGCTGACTTACCTGATCGCTATCATCGTAAAGAGAATGATTATAAATATTTTGCTCATAGTTTCCGGGTGCGTCTTTGTCAACAGTCTTTGGAGTGAATGATTGTGGAGACTTTTCTTCTCTCTGGTCTTTCAACACAGCCGCTTCAGTGGTTACCATATTGTTATTTTCTTTCATCATACTACCAGTTACTTGATTTACCATTACAGCAGCAGTGTGAGAATCGTTCAATGGGGAGTTGTTTATATTTTGGGTATTCAACAAAGTGGCATATCTCTTACGTCTTAAAGCATTCTTGTAGTGGCCCGTAGACTTTTTGACTGGTTCCGGTTGTTCCGTGGAATTTTTTTCAGATTTGATGTAAGGCGTAGAATTTTTAAAGGTTGCTTTTGTTTCATGTTCCTAGAATAACACATTTAAAAAATGTTTTTTCACTCATTTCCAAAAAAAAATGATTACTGTCATAATTACTCGATATATATGTGCAGAACTACGTGCCATTTTCTATAATACTTCAAGTGCTCTAAAATAAATTACTATCAATATTTATTTTACACTATTGTAATAATAACTATTTAATCTATCTATCTATCACCCCCATCCTTTCATCAGGAACACAAAGATCCCATAAGACGCCTTCGACAGACAGACCGGTCCGCCTCCCGATATTCCGCTTTCTTTCACTTTAGGCCAATACTATTAATCTCTTTGCAATCATGACTGTTAATCTTCTTTTACCATTGTTGGTCCCGTGACATGGACTGGGCTGCCTTTAAATGTTAGAGATATGGGTCGTGTGTGCAGCTTTAAGAAGCACTTGAAGACAACCCTTTTTGGGAAGTCTTAGCAAAATTTCAGATTATTTATTAACAATATACAATACACTGCACTTAAATCCGAATATGTTACTATCATAGATGAGAAGATTTAAAAATGTTTCTTTCTAGTTCGTGTCCTCCCTTGGCAAGTTTTCTGCGGTTTTCCTACCAAATATGTTTTTCAAAATACATGCTTATGCGGGAGAATACTTTATATAATGACCACAGCCACAACTTTCCTATCCTTACACTCTACTCTACTTATAAATATTTATTTTGTAATATCTATCAATAACATTGGTCTCGAATCCCGAATGAGAGTGCCCTTGAAGGTAATTAGCGTTCTGTACGGCGCTATAAATACTATCATTTTATTATTATTCTTATCATAACACGTCTTGTAGGTGGTGTCAGAAGAGCATCTGATTTGTCGCGTTCCTAGTGAGCTATGATGAAAAGTGCAGCTTTTGATCCAATACCAGACGGCATATCAACTACGAAAATAGTTTTATTAAAGCTACTACTACAGCTACTTTTAAATATATAGTAGCATGCTACTCTAGTATTCCCTGTTTTACAGCTACCCTTCGGATGACGAGTGCGCTGCTTTTACCACCATATTTAACAAAATGGTTTTTTCCCTGCATAAACGCACGCTTCATGTGTTTTTCGTAATTTCTTGACTTCGCAATTCTTCACAGGTTATGGAAATCTAAATGGCAAAAATATTTCGTTTTTATCCTGTCCACTCGTTCTTTTATAGTTATTGTAGCACTTAAAATTAATACGCTAATCTTATATTGTGATGCTGCGATAAAAATTGGTTTCCTGTTTTTAGTAATGAGTTTTGTGGAGCCTTGCATCACTCTATATTCGGTTAAATGTGTTACACTGACTTTGTGACATTCAGAGATAGCTTTGCTTTATCTAAAATAAAAATACCAAAATACAGGTAGTCTTTTAGGTTGCCTATCTTAAAATACTAAGCTTTTAGGTAGCCTATCTTAATACCCTGTCTTAATACTAAGCTAACATATCTTAATACTAAGCTAAATGTCTTCTTTTCACAAGCAATTATTACCTCTCTGTAACAAAATAGCTTCTGTGTACGTCATGGTTATCCTATTCTCACTTCAGTGTGGTATCAGCAGAGAGAAAGCTCGTTGAGTGCTTTCTATGTCGTAAAAATAGTTTTTTTTTTAAATATATTCCAGTGTATATCACACTAGATGGAATCTCGGGCTCATACAATGAGTCTGTTATCAGACCATCGATATTATGCATTTGTGCTTAACTGCTAATATGTCGATACGAAAAAACACACTGATATATATTTGATAGCTCATTTATTTTATAGTTGCCGCGATCGCACGATTGATTCGTTCCTAATGTCAGTGTGGAAACTGTAATATATTTATCCCTTTGAACTCGAGGGCACCAAAGCTACACAATATTGATTCGATCGAAAAACTCGCCACGCTACAGTCAATTTGGCGCCATACTTCGAGTGACTTGTAATACTCATAAATAAACGTCGAGTGCAAAAGCTTAAGGTATTTTTTATGCTTTCAATGAAAGAAATGTATTTTTATACATTTCCTCGATCATTTTTGAAAGTATTACTTTGTAATATATATTTTTCTATCTTCATGTGTCATAAAGAACAAGCAAACAACAGATAGAGTCAAATGGCGTAGAACTGCTGCTTGTTACAGATACCCAATAAAGAAAGGAGACGCAGACAAGTCACAGGTGCTGAAGCCCATGTGCAACAGGGTATGACTATCACAAATGGGCTTACATAGTCATCTCCGGTGGCACCAACGTCTGGTATCCTCATCCCCCACTTTGTATTGTGCCTTCTGTTATACTCGGCACGGGTTATGGGCGTTCATTCATTAAGAACAAGACAGAAAAAAATCCATTTCTTTTTTCGGAACAGAGTTGTGGCCTAGCCTGAATTAATTTCTGTTTACTCAGTTTGATCTCAGACCTACCTCACACTTTCGATCCGCCTGTTTCCTTTCCCTACTTCTGGGGTGGCCTGCTAGTTAATTTGTTTCAAGAAATTTTCTATGGAGGAAAAAATCGTTCTACATCTATAAATATAAGCTTCCAGTCCTTATACAATTTTACTAGAAACAAACAATATTATAAAACTACCCCACTGTGCCGATTTGCGAATTTTTCAGCAAAAACCTCATTGAAAAATGTAATACTCACCTTTTTGTCATTTGAAAAAATAAAACAACAATATTTTTACAAAAATCTATTTTTTAAATATTTACATTTTACAAAAATAATGTACATTGCAGGTAAAAATATGTTAGAAAATCTGTACATTGATTCTACAATAATTCATTATAGAGATGGGCAAAATATTTTTTTATTTAGTTATGTAAATAAATTGTGACTTAAATACGCTTTTTAAATAAATAAATTATTTAAATTGCGTATTTCTTCTACCCATCTCTATGTAGTGACACGAAATTCGCATTTCAATACTAAATGCAATAAATGGCAATAGTTTTCATTTTCATTTATGAAACAAGTAAATATTTATATAAAAACAAAGATAAATAAATGAAACCTAAATGATTCGAAAATACATGAATGATAAACAAAATGGAACTTAATATAATATTTAAATTAACTGAATTACACCAAAAATACACAATTTCATTAACTTAACTCTATGGTACAACAAATAGTTTGCATTTAATTGATAAATGCAAGGAATGGCATTTTCTTGAAGTTTAACTTAAAATAAATATTGATGATAAATGAATGATCATAAATGATGCCGAAAAAACATCGTGCGTTTGTTGAAATGAAGAAAATAAAAAAAGAGGTAGAAATCAGTCAAAATAACGAATAAAACGATGGCCCCAACGTAGACTAGGTTCTCTCTGCAAATTATTCATTTCACAGAATAGCACTGATGAACGATATTTATTTTACACATTGCTTTAATTCGAGGAATATATAATTATTTGTATTTTTTTATTATATTCATGTACACAATCAAATCTAGTTGATAGCATATTTTTAATCTCTTCTTGCTAACTAAAGTTGTGAATTAATTGGCTGAACGTATTTGAGTAACGGCATTATGATAACTGACTAAAATGGAATAACAGAAATTGGGAGAACCGAAGACTACATGTCAAAATGGGGCAAGTGCGTGATGAATCCACCCGACACTTGCTTTAGTGCCCAAGCAACCCGGTGTCTTGCACCAAAGAAGACCTGATTTTTTAAACGTCCAGTGGTGTCCAGGTGGTAGAATTCTGACCGGAAATAATTTGGTACATTTGACACAAGAAGAAGAAGACTAACATGTCTAAAAATGTAGGAATTTACATTTTTGATCCAAATGTAAATAATAAAATAAAATATTTTTAGTTATCAAACACATCTTTGTTATATTTATTTAGGTATAAAAATAACAAAGACGTGTATTGAAGAAAAAAATATATAGATATTTTAAACCGTTTAAATTGTACGTTACCACCATTATACGAGTATGAATACAGGAATAAATAAATTAATATGTGTACATATATTACGTCAAGCAAGAACTTAACTTTTTAAAGTTGAACCGAGAAGTTTTTGATCCGAGATTACTAGTTATGACATTTAAGAATATAGATATGTTAATTATCTTTCCTAGTTTTCATTCAGTTTGTATTTATTATCTTAGAAGGTATATTTATGTAAAAAAAGTCGTTTCTTAGTGCTAGTTAACCGCGTATACGTGGGAACCATCGAAATGCGAAAAAAGCAATCAAGAGTGCTAGATGAAAATCAAGATATATCGTGAAGTCGTGATGTTAATTATAGAAATATACGTGCAAACAACTAAGATAAGTGCGGTGAAGTGGGTTTTAATGGTGTGATGAAGAAGCTGCAGTGCGTTTATTTGAATTCGACTACCGAATCAGGGTCTTCCTCAATAACTTGCTGTAAAGAAATAACAAAGATAAAGTATAGAAATGCGGGTTAATCATAAAGCATGCTGAGAGCTAGAATAAGAGAGATATAACATGAGTAAATTAGATGCATTAACAAATAGATACTAAAGATAAATGACAATATTATATCTGTTTAAAAAGTGAAAGCGTCTAGCTTTTTGGAAACACTTTTTAAATAGACAAAGCATTGATAAATAAATCGAGAAACTAAAATTAAAAGCATTAGGCAAAATGTTTAAGATTGTAGTTAACTCTTCAATAGGCAGATTGTGAGATTCAACGGCATTAATTTTTTTTTGCATACATTAAGTTTTTTTCTTAAACAGAAAGCCAGATAATTAATGGTGATCAGAAATGAGATTGATAAAACCTAGAAAATTAATGGTAATCTGATATGAGCTGCGTTTACATATAAAGCAAGATAGAAATACAAGGAGATTTTTCCATGCGTAGACAGAAAAAAAAGAAGGTAGAAATATTTCCTAAGAATAGATGGAAAGGTGAATATCTTTGACTTAAGTTCAATTCACATTTTATAGAATTTTGACAGGTTTGAACCAATGTTTAAAAAAGTGAATCAACTAAAATTTTGATCGAATAAATTTTTTATCTAAATTCTTATTTTAAAATAAATACTGGATTATTATTAAGGTACTTTTTAACTTATATATTATTATGATTCGCCTTTTTTCAATTATAATTAATTTCATGGCTTGACCTGTAACATCGCAGATGTAAGATATAAAATGTCGACTGGGTTTTGATTTTTGGAGAAACCGATTATATTTTCGCGCAGGGTTGTTATCTTCCTGACGATAATGTTTTTTATAGATATGCGAAACTATTTTTTGCCTTGTCTGAAGTGGTTGAAGGCAAAATTACTCACGTAGGGGTTGGATGGCACGCGCACATGTCCATTGTAATCTGCCCACTTGGTGAAGTCCATTGATGGAATAATACCACTTCTGCACGGCACTCTTGGATTTCTACAATGATAAATAGTTAAGTAAAACTAAGTATAAAGTTGCATTAGTTGTACATAAATTAATACATACATAGCATCACGCTACTTCCCTGTCGTGGTAAGCAGAGATAAAAGAGCACCAGACATTCCCTATCTAGACACACATCCTTCTCCACTTCTAAAACCATACACCTTCTCATACAACTAATAAGAATTCCCTGACTTTATACGTTTCCTTCTTTTAAAATATATTATTCACTTGATCCAACCATAATTTCGTTGGACTTCCGCTACCACGCCTTCAACTCACATTTACAATTTATGTTTGTTTTGTTTATAAAGTATTTCTTCATGCATTAGTTCTACATGTCCAAACCACCTCAGAGTGCTTTACTTTATCTTACTCAACACATCAGCCTTAAGTTCACACCCATTCCTTATTCTGTCATTAATTGTCACCTCGTGTATTCTTTTCAGTGCCCGCATTTCCACAGCATTTAATTGGCTTCTTTCAGTCTTTTTCTACGTCCATGTTTCACGTCCATATATCGAATTTGGTACTAAAATACAATATACAACGAAACTTGTAAGCGTTGTCAGCTTTTTTTTCGATTTTGACAAGATTCAATCATGAGAATACAGCAATTGAGTAACTTCATATTTGATTTGGTGGATATTTTAATACATGTTATATGGTGTTGTGTTCAAGAGGGTCCTTCTCCAACATTACCTTAAAGTAAGATCTTGATTGGGAGACTAGTTATTCCATTTTCATTTTGTCTTAAAAATGGTTTTTGGTAATTTAATAAATTCTGTATTTTCGTTGTTTGTTGTTGAGTTTTTTTTTTACTATACATGTATTTTTTTTCTCGTCTCTATAATAATAATCATGATGTTGATATAATCATTATGGTATACATGAAGGTGTTCAAATAAATATGATCCATTTCGGAAAGTTATGCGAACTTTTCGGGAAACTATGTTTGGCTCTTGAGCACATTAGCAGGCAGGTCCTCAATTCCTTGATGAATATTGTACGAACTATTCACAAAAATTGATATACTCGTATTAACATATATTTCGTGTTTCAAATAACAAAAACACAAACTATTCACAAAAAGTGATATATCAACATATATTTCGTGTTTCAAAACAAAAAGTTATATATTAACATATATTTCGTGTTTCAAAACAAAAAGTTATATATTAACATATATTTCGTGTTTCAAAACAAAAAGTGATATATTAACATATATTTCGTGTTTCAAAACAAAAAGTGATATATTAACAAATATTTCGTGTTTCAAAATAAAAAGTGATATATTAACATATATTTCGGGTTTCAAAATAAAAAGTGATATATTAACATATATTTCGGGTTTCAAAACAAAAAGTGATATATTACCCTATATTTCGTGTTTCAAAACAAAAAGTGATATATCAACATATATTTCGTGTTTCAAAACAAAAAGTGATATATTAACATATATTTCGTGTTTCAAAACAAAAAGTGATATATTAACATATATTTCGTGTTTCAAAACAAAAAGTGATATATTAACATATATTTCGTGTTTCAAAACAAAAGTGATATATTAACATATATTTCGTGTTTCAAAACAAAAAGTGATATATTAACATATAGTATATTTCGTGTTTCAAAACAAAAAGTGATATATTACCCTATATTTCGTGTTTCAAAACAAAAAGTGATATATCAACATATATTTCGTGTTTCAAAACAAAATGTGATATATTAACATATATTTCGTGTTTCAAAACAAAAAGTGATATATTAACATATATTTCGTGTTTCAAAACAAAAAGTGATATATTAACAAATATTTCGTGTTTCAAAATAAAAAGTGATATATTAACATATATTTCGGGTTTCAAAATAAAAAGTGATATATTAACATATATTTCGGGTTTCAAAACAAAAAGTGATATATTACCCTATATTTCGTGTTTCAAAACAAAAAGTGATATATCAACATATATTTCGTGTTTCAAAACAAAAAGTGATATATTAACATATATTTCGTGTTTCAAAACAAAAAGTTATATATTAACATATATTTCGTGTTTCAAAACAAAAAGTGATATATTAACATATATTTCGTGTTTCAAAACAAAAAGTGATATATTAACATATATTTCGTGTTTCAAAACAAAAAGTGATATATTAACATATATTTCGTGTTTCAAAACAAAAAGTGATATATTAACATATAGTATATTTCGTGTTTCAAAACAAAAAGTGATATATTAACATATATTTCGTGTTTCAAAACAAAAAGTGATATATTAACATATATTTCGTGTTTCAAAACAAAAAGTTATATATTAACATATATTTCGTGTTTCAAAACAAAAAGTGATATATTAACATATATTTCGTGTTTCAAAACAAAAAGTGATATATTAACATATATTTCGTGTTTCAAAACAAAAAGTGATATATTAACATATATTTCGTGTTTCAAAACAAAAAGTGATATATTAACATATAGTATATTTCGTGTTTCAAAACAAAAAGTGATATATTAACATATATTTCGTGTTTCAAAACAAAAAGTGATATATTAACATAATATGTTAATATATCACTTTTTGTGAAACACGAAATATATTATATTTCGTGTTTCAAAACAAAAAGTGATATATTAACATATATTTCGTGTTTCAAATAGAACAACAAAAAATGTGAAAAAATATTATCTTGTTGGCCAAAACATGTCACAAAAACATTGGATTAAACAACATGATTAAAAATAGTCTCAATTTATTTTAAATTGTACTAAATATTACAACATATTAAGGTTACGCCATGAGAGGCATGCATAAAACTTGTTAGAAAACAAAGAATATCAGAGATTAATATAAATGGACTTACATTTCGTGATCGGGTAACACCATGGGGTAAACCTGGACGGTGTCGATGATGTCAGTGTTGTCGCACATGATGCGGGCCAGGCGAGCCTTCCTCAGCTCCGCCAGCTGTTCGGATGTGAAGGATGATGGTTGGTTGGGAAGCTCATACCTTCAACATCAATCGAAAAGTTTAAAAAAATTATTTACAAAAATATTAATTATAAAAAGAGAATTAATATACCGCCATTTAGAGAGCGATCTCTCCTCAACGGCGCTCAAACCCGAGACTCGGACTCACTACTATTGAAAGGTTGAAAATATTATAAAATATAATATGTAAGTTGAGTGTAAGCATAGGAAGGTAGTGGAAGTAGTCATTAGATTAGGAACTCCCTTGAATCTTCATATGTTCAGAAAAAACATGTTTGGTAAGAAAACTGCAAAAAAACTTACCAAGAGAAGACGAAATACAATGAAATCTTTGTATGTCTTTCCACTTGTGATAGTAACACATTCGGTTTTAGGTGGAGTGTAGTGTGTGTGTGTGTGTGTGTAGCATTAATTAACAAGTTTTGATGTTTGTAATTTATAGCTGAATTGATTTGAGAAATCAATAATTGTAATTGATTACCCTAAAAGTCACACATATGCACGATATTTTTGTTATAAACCTAAAATCTCATAATAAAAAAATATCTTTTTAATCGGACCTTTTCTTCGGTCGGTTTTCATAAAAAATAAAACTCACGATAAATAATATATACATGCGCAAATAAAACGTACATTTTTACTTAAATTTAATACAAGAGAAATTTATTATTCATTTACCACTGAAATAATTTACAATCTCCCAACTTCAATGTGCACTTGCTTCGCGGAGACATTCGAGTGAAAAAGGTCATACATATTTCTCAGTAGTATAAAATGACACAGACAATTGGAAAGACATTAAAGCTAAACAAACCTAAGAAAATTAATAACAAAAATTATTTATGTTTATTTATGTTTCTGTCTACAACAAGCATCATAGTCTCTGAAACAACCATCAAAGTTTTTATAACAATCATTGTGGTCTCATCAACAACCATGTTTACCGCTATAACAACTATCATAATCTCCATATCAACCATTATGGCCTCTATAATAACCAGTAAGACTTGTATAAAAACCATGATGATCTCTAAAACAATCATCGTGGTCTATAGAAACCATCATGGTTACTATAGCAACCACCATAATGTCTATAACAGCTATTATGGTCTCTGTAACACCATTATGGTATCTATAACAACTATTATTCGGTCTACGAGTATATACTTCACATATATAAATCATCGCTTTACAACCATCATGGATTATATAGGTATGAAACATATGAAACATCAAGGTCGCTATAACAACCATCATATTCTAGGAAACAGGCTGCATATGCTTTATAACAACCACCATACCTACTATAACGATCATATGGTATTTAAAACAACTATCTCGGCCTATATAATAACCGCCATGGCACCTATAATAACTTTCATGGTCTTTACAATAATCATCATGGCCTCTATGATCTAACCATCATTGTCTTTATGCCAACTAATATGATCATTATAATAGTCATCGTGATCTCTATAACAACCATCCTGGTGTCAGTAAAAACATCGTAGAATAACTTATCTGAAAACGACGTTAATTACAGATAAAATTAAATGTTATATATAATTAATATGAGTGAATAAACGAAAAATATTTCAAAATTACTCACCAAAATCTGTCACCTCTTCTTGAATATGAGAACTGTGTAGCAATGATGCAAGCAAAAGTAGGCCCAAGCATAGATCCAGGCAGTGGCCTTTCAGACACTCCTCCGGACCAAAGATCCACATCACTGGGATGTTCGAAGATAGACTCGTATCGCTGGATAGTTTCATTAGGCATAGTTCCAAAGAGTTCTTGGAAAGAATTGGCTCCCGGGAGTCCGCAGAACTTCCTGAACTCCATGTAGCCTGGAAGACCGAATTCTCTGCCTCGCTGCATATTGAAGGAAACGAGATCCATACCGAACCTAAATTATAATATATTAAATCGTAATTAGAAAACATATGTTTTTACTGCAAAAGTACTTTTTCTTTCTGAAGGTAGGGATGTCTTTTTATGAATTTGTACTGGTTTAAGCAAACCGGTTTATAAATTTAGCAACCTCACGTGGAACTGGTCGATAAATATTAGAAAATATGAAAAGAAAAATTAACTGTCAAGTTACATTTTCTAGAGATAATGCATAATTATTATTTTTAAAACTATTCCAACAAGAATGATAATCTTGTTAGATAGATACATACATACCATCACGCCATTTCCTTGTTGTGGTAGGCAGTGAGGACAGTGCCAGATTTTCCCATCTCAATACACATCCTTCGCCTCTTTTACATCCATATCCCTTATCATAAACTCTTATATATTCCCTGACTTTTTACGTTCCCTTCATTCAAAATGCAATTGACTTCATCTAATAATACTTACCTTGGTCTTTATCTATTACAGCATTCATTCACATTTGCGCTGTATATTTGTTTTGTAATATTTTTCATTCATTCGTTATACATGCCCAAACTATCTCAGAGTGATCTTCTTCATCTTACTCAACTCATCACCCTAAAGTTCATATTCATCCCTATGCACTTAACTCCGTAATCTCTCATACATTGTCACTCCTTGTATTCTTCTCAATGCATGCATTTTTACAGCATTTATTCGGCTCATTTTAATATTTTCCACGTCGACGTTTCACTCCCTGTGTTGTGGGCTATTATCTTAGCAGATTTTGATACTGTTCTGTTCAAGTATATATATTTAGTACCCCATCGACTTTGTTTCCCATCACTACATGCCGTTCGATATCTCTCTGAACTCCGACTTCATCTGACGAAATACTACCCCAAAAGCACAATTCGTCAACTTGCTCCATTCTTTCATTATGCACCCATGTAATGCATTTAATTTTCTATTCACATTTTTCTATCATCATGACTTTGGATTTCGCAACATCCATTCTCAGATCTTTATCTTTACATCTCTCATGCAGTTAACATTCAAATCTGTAATTCATCTTTTTTCTGCGCTAACATTGTCATGTCATCAGCATACAGCAATCCGCATACATTTCATAAAGATGTACATAAATTATTTAACTTTTATAATACAGTACAAAAAGTTAATTATTTTGAAGTGTCGAAACATATTTTTATTACTTACTGCTCCAATGAAATATTTTTACCTAGTTTACCCCTCAATAGTTTTTGATGAAATTAGATCTAAAAGTGAAATTTAACCCAGATGTATATAATGAATAAATATACTATTTATCAGACAACTGGCGCCGGTATTGTTGCCCTTACGTAGTTCTTATAAAAATGCAGGATGATAGGTCCTTCCTTCCGTGGTTGCAGTCCTAAGACTGGTTTGCAGCAATTTGAACTCTTCTTCTCCATTCCCCCCTGTCCTGTGCGGCTCTTTTTAAGTCTGTATATGTTGAGCAGCGCACGTCCACCAACAGGTCCTCCAGGTACTCTCGGCGTGGGCGTCCCCTAGAGTTTGTCCCCTCGGTCATGCCCTCCATTATGGCATGCAAGAGGCCCTCTTGTCGTATTATATGACCGATCCATCTTGCACGCCTTTCGGACAGGATCCTGAGCAGGTGCCTTCCTCCTTCGATTCGTTGGAGAACCTCTTCATTTGTGATGCGGTCTCTCCAGGAAATTCCTAATAGTCTTCTATAGGACCACATCTCAAAAGCCTCTAGTCTTCGTCTATCTCTTTCGGATAGGCACCATGTCTCGCAGCCGTACATCAAGATACTCCATACATAGGTCTTGATGAGGAGTATTCTCAGTTTTAGGTCTATATTATTTGATTCTATTATTTTCGACCTTTTATTAAATGCAAGTCTAGCCTGATGTATACGGCTGTCGACCTCGCTCTTGGACCGACCGTCCCATGTTATTTTGCTCCCGAGGTAGACAAACTCCTTGGTGTTCTTTAGTGGTTTACCCGACATCACTATTCTCATCTGGTGCTGCGCTCGGCCTACAGTCAGCAGCTTTGTTTTGTCTTTATTTATCTTCATACTGTAGTTATTTTGAAGAATGCTTTCCATAGTTGTTAAGGCCTCTTGTAGTTCCTCTTCACTTTCAGCAACCATAGCAATATCGTCAGCGAACCTTATCATGTCCACCTTTTGCCCGTGTATCTTAACACCTTCTCTGTGACTCATTCTCTCTCTCAAGTCGTCAATCGCGCTCTGTATATAGGCGTTAAAAAGAACAGGTGACAGAGACAACTGGCGCCGGTATTGTTGCCCTTACGTAGTTCTTATAAAGATGCAGGATGATAGGTCCTATAGGACACTTAAATTATGTTAGTGAACTTGCAAAAATGAGGTTTCATTGATTTCCCGTTATGATCTTGTGAAATGGTTCAAACTGTCAGTCGCATCGTGGAGGAGTTTCAATACATGCATTCATTCATTCCCGGAAAAACTGGAGGAGATTCATCAGGTTACTCCTGAGGCTGTATTATGGATGAGAACCTTGAATATCCAACTGTGAGAGAGCAACCATACGAGAGAAAATGAAGAAGTTATTGGAGCAAATTAAGTGTTTCTAATTTTTTTTTGTGGAATTATACGAGTATAACCTTAGACATATAACGCTTTTCACGTACCTGGCACCAGGCTTTTTGAAGAGATGATTGGTTACTTCTTGCGTGATAGAGTCATCCATAGCTTGCGCCACCTGGTTCATAAGACCCATGAGGTATTCATCGAAGACACCTGCGCGATACAAGTCGAAGGGACGACGGATCAGATCTGACAAACGCTTTGATGCTGAAAGAAATTAAAAAATATTTAACTATTCGCTTTTTGTGGTGTATTGAAATTTAGCACATGTACAAAAAAAACAGAAATTATTGGACGCGAAGTATGTTAGTAAAAAAGAAAATATATTTTTACCAATGAACTTGTGTGCCTTGGACCACCTCTCAACAGCAGTGGGCAACAGGGAATGACCAAACCTGAAGGCTGCCGCAGCAAACGCGTCAATTACACTGGGGTTGATGTTCTCATCGTGGCCGTCCCAATAACCCTTAGAATGAAAGAAAATAAAATATTATTTTAATTAAATATGACTGTCTCCGAAGAAAGGATTGGAGTGGTTGTGTAAGAATAAGTTGTGGGGCGAAGGTGAAAGAGTAGATACCAACCTCAGAGGCCGAGTTAGTAGAAATGTTGAACTTCCAATCTTGGTTTCTGATGTAGCCTAAATTGGGTTTCACACAAGACCTTTGAACACATTTCTGAAAAGTTGGGGTAATTTGCCATACAGCAATAAGTCCGCCAGTTTATACTCTATAAAGCCAGTTGGTTTTAAGATTTCCGTTGGAGTCCTTCTTCTTCCTCTTATTTTATGCCTGTTGGCTTGTTATGGTCTTGCATCATCGTTTCCCTCTTGTGACGTCGACTGCCAGCTGTCTTTCCATCTTTTGGGAGCTCGTCCTGGAGGTCTGCTTGCCTGGGGGATACTGTCCCTGGCCATTCTTACGGCTCTTGGTTCCGCCATTCTGGATACATGTTCGTTCCAGAACCTTCTTCTCTATCGTCCCCATCTGACAATATCTTCGACTTCACACATCCTTCGGATTTCTGGGTTTCGTACTCTATCACGAAGGGTTTTGCCAGCGATACTCCTGAGTACCTTCATTTCGCTGGTTTGAAGGAGACAGTGTCGGCTCTGGACTGTGTCGGCTCTGACAGTGTCGGCTCTGGACTCTATGCTGTATGTCATTATGGGGTGGACACAGGTCTTGTATATCCTCACCTTGATGTTCATATACTTGTTTTTCCAGATAGTGTTATTTAAACATCCGGAAATAGCTGAGGCCTTTTGTAATTGTTCAAGTACTTCGCCATAGAGGTCATTATTACACATTATGCTAGCACCCAAGTACTCGTATTTAAATTTTGTAACTTGTTCAATTGGTGTTTCGTTGATCGTTGGAGTCCAATTTTTTTAAACATGGGTCCAGTCTATTTTTCACTTAAGACTTGTTTAAACACTTTCCTGGCTGTAAGAAATTTCCACATGGCAATCAAGCCACCAGGTTGTACTGTATACAATGAAAGTACGAGTATAATATTCTACAATACAATACAATGATATAATACACTTTCTAATTTGATATAAGAAATTACTCGTGTAGCCTAGTGGTAGCATGCTTGACTTACAAGGTTTCAGTTAAACTCGAAAAAATGAATTGTACAAAACATATGCGTCAAAATCAGATATCAAATAAAAAAAAATTAAATTATATCAATTAACAACTTTCAAGTGCGCTTGTTCTATTTTGGAATTCAAAATATAATTTTTTTAAACTATCATAAAAAATAGCTCACCTCTCAGCATTACTTTCGACCAGTTGACAGTTCAGAATTCACCCTGAGGCCGCATATTTCGGCTTGAAGGTCTCGTGTTTGCCCCGAGGCACATATTTTTGCCTTTTGTCCCTGTCTGACAAATTGGTTAGTAATATAACGACAGGTGTTGTATCGCACCTTTTTATTAAATAAGTAATTTCATATCCGCTCTCAAGGTGGACAATATGATCATCACATGTTGCCTAATTGATTAACACTGACGTGAAGTTCTCGCTTACGAATTGGATTTAACATACCGTCCTGGGATAATAGCTTGTTTAAAACTTTGTACATTTGTCCTCACATCTGAGGCGATATTGCCAATGACCTGTCCAGTTAACGTTTATGTTTACGTGCCCCATTGACTTTGTTTTAGTATCGCATTTTCATTACAATAAATATCATGTATTGTTTTCCCACTTAGTTGACGCAACTTTCGTATTTCTACAGCATGTATCCTGCTTTGATCGTTTTGCTGCTACACTTTCGTTGTATACAGCACAACATGACGGGCGTATTGCCACGTGGCAATCAACCAGAACGATGTTAAAGAGGCCTAAAGTGAAAATCACACTGGAGTTTTTTTTAGAATCAGTGTTTCAACGGGAATCAAACTCGCAACCTCCGGGAGACAAGCGTCTTACCAACTAGGCCACAGAGATCGTCTTTTTGTTAATATGATATTAGTTTAACTTCTTCAGGATGAAACCTATGGTTTGCTTTTCGGATAAACCAAACATTTCTTCTTTATATTATTACATCACGATATTGTAAAGTTTTGATATTGCTATATAACACGAATGTCCTTAAACCCAATGAAAGTTGTCTGACAGTGTTCTAAATAAATAATCTTGCAACAACCACAATATAAAAATGTCACCCATAAAATTTAATTATTTTACTGTTATCTTTAAACAGTTCTAATAAAATTCTGCAATTAATGATTCTATTGCATCATATGCGAGTGGCTAAAAATGCATTATCTAATGCGTAACTATTTTATTAAAACTAGAGAGCATAAATAAATAAGAAGTTTATTGATAGCAACATACTACGTAAATTTATTATATAGATATATCATAATATTACACAAACAGGTTAAGGCAATGAAAAACAAAATACATTTAACTGCCTGTGCTTATCTCATAACATCCTCTAAATCAAGATACACCGCCACCAATAACAGGGCGAGTTCGGTCGCAAGGACGTGAGATGTTTTCAAGCCACGCTCTTGTACAAGTAAATTATAATTAAAAAATATAGTAAATAAGCAATTGATACAATTATAAACTCAATAAATATATTCAAAAAATGTCTAAAACATAAACGCACACAATCCCAGATTTACTGCTAGCGTAAAGAGAGATAATAAAACAAGAGTCCATACTTTTCAGTAAAAGATAAGTAACAATAACCATGCCAACGATAATCTACAAACCCTTAATCAGACTAGGAACATTTTATTTTTATAGAAATGCATCGGGAATCAACCCGAAACATCCAGATGTAAGAAATGTGTCTTACCAATTAAGCCACGGAGGTTTTAAAATGAAAATGTTTATTTACTAACCTCTTTGTTCAAGAGTAGACCAAACTTCTCCATGACTTCCTTTCCGAGCAAGATGGGCAGAAACTCGTTGTAGGTGATGTGCTGAATCTCGGCAATGACGATCCTCCTGGACTCCTGGAAGAGCGTCTCATCGTCCCAGTGCGGGTTGACTTCAGCCAGACCCTTGGCCACCCGATTGTGCTCTCTTGCCATTAGAGTGTGCATGCATGTCAGCACCAATTGCTCGTTCACTCGAATTTCACCTGTTTGAAAAAAAAAAGTGATGTATTTGTATATTTTAATGATCCTCTTCCTAATTTGTTATAAGTTATTGGGTAAGTGCAAAACGTATCAACATATACTATACTATGCAAAAATAGCTGATGTTACACATTTAAATTGTATTACACTTTCATTGTATACAATACAATCTGGTGGGTTAATTGCCATATGACAATAGCTTTCAACAATCGATGAAAATTCTTAAACGGTCCATAAATTTTACCGTTGTTTATTTTATTTGCAATCCCTCATGATTGAGTATAATTTTCAGCAATCCTAGGGATGAAAGATATCTGCATGTATATTGGCTTATTGTATTGCAAATTTTTGCACTTCAGTAAGCACACAGTCTTAACAGATCAACTAAAGCTCCGATGGCAAGGATATCAAAGTTTCAAGACGATCGGCAGGTTTAATATGCTGCAGCATTACATTAGGGTTTTTTTCATTTTTGCATACCGCTAATTATGATAAGCGGTATATACTTTCCAGTAAAGTTACTAAGCATGAATGCTAACCGTCAATACCACGTTCGCTGCCTTATTTTAAACCATTATTTAAAGTTTGAAACGGTATTTGGACATATGGTCATATTTTAGATTAAAAATAAACTGGTAATTTATCACCTTCTACTGTCGCTAACTGATTCTAAGTTATTTATTTAAACAGAAACGTTACAACAAAGTTACAAGTATTCTTATTCCCTTGATTGAATCTTAATTCTATCGCAACGGAGAAGTAAAAAACGTCTTTTAATAAATTCTAGTGGGATGATGTATGAAAATGTATTTACAACTAAGATGCACAAAAATAAATAACAAGTCATCTTACTTCCTTGATATCTAATCAGCATCGTAAAATTTTCCTGTTATACAATAATATTTTAACTATCAGAAAAAAACTCACCAGCTTCGAAGCAATACATGGACTTGTTTGGCCTGGTGCAGCCTTCATCGGGAATGTCCAGTTTCAGTGGCAGCAGATCCTTAAGGCCGTACTCCTCGAACACGGGGTTCATTCGTAGCAGGCCTCCGAAGCCAGAACGAAGTTTTCTAAAATAAACACACATAGCTTATTAATAAGTGGATTTTCTTGTCTTTTCTTGGACCTATCATACCATTTAACTCTTCCTTCGATAATCATTAAAAAGGACCTAACCATCGACTCGAAGAATTTCAATCAACTTTAAATACTGATTTTTCATGCAGACTTTATTATGAATAATTTAATGAATATAAATAAGAGATCAACTTTGAAATGTAGAAGCGGAAAAGTATTAAAAGGTGTTGAATAAATATGTGCACTGAGAATAATACATGGGGTGACAATGTATGACAGAATACGGAATGAAGTAATTAAGAATGAATCTGAACTTAAGGCTGATATATTGAGTAAGATGACGAAGAGACTAAGAGGGTTCGGGCATGTAGAACAAATGAATGAAAAAAGACTAACAAAATAAATATACAGTACAAATGTGTGCCGAGGGCGTGGTACAGGATAATCAATGAAAGCATGATTTTGATCAAAAGAATGATATTTTGAAAGAACGAAACGTAGAAAGGCAGAGAAATTGTAAGAGTTTTTTGTCAAGGTGTATACATGTAGAAAAAACAAAGGATGTGTGTTAAGATAGGAAAGTCTGTCGCTATGTCTCCTCTACCTACCCTTGCAGGGAAATGAAGTGATACTAAGTTTTGTATGAATGAGATATGGGTAAGTATTTCTATGAAATTTAAGTTATATTAAAGATTAAGTTGTAATTTGAAAACACATTTCGTAACTCTTGGAACTTGTCTGTCAAAAAGAATGATTGACAAAATTAAATTAGAACAAATGTGTCTCGTTGAACATGTTTTGTGATCTCACTATCATTGATTTCATCAATCAGATCTCCGTATCTCAGAATGATCTTTATATCTCACCAGATTGCACCGATAATCGTGAGATTCACTGCATGATCTCGCGTGACTGGATTTTAACATCACCGTAACCTGGTTTATTTTTTTTCATCATTTTATCACTTTTTTTTCAAAAATATAAGACAACAGCCTCATAGAAGATGCATAATCACGCAGAAAATTAATTAAGTAATCTTGAAAGATAAAATCATTTTATATCAGAAAGAACTTAATTGGTTGAATGTGGCAAACATACGCAAAATTCACACATATTCACTACTATATCCTTAAATATTTTGCTGCCCCCTTTTATCTCGTATTTTTAAGTTGCCGTTAATAGTTCGTAAAATGAGATTGATAAAATATATCTGAAAGAACTTAATTTATTGACTGTGATAAATAAACGCAAATTTAACTTTTTGTCACTAAAGTATAACATCTTAATCACTAAAGTATAACATCTTTGTCACTAAAGTATAACATCTTTGTCACTAAAGTATAACAGTCCTGCCGCTCACATTTATTTAGCCAAAAATGTTCAGCATATTGTCGATCATGGTCTTCTAAGTCCAATCAGATAATTATTTGGACGTTTTTCATGTATCGCTCGACTCCTTCAGAAAAAAACTTACTAATTAAAAATAACCCTGTAAATAATTTAATTTTAATGTTATTTATAACACGCTATTTTTGGTTTCAACAATATATACACGTGTATCCATTTTTTTTTATAATTTATATCAAATGTCTAAAAATTATAAATCATTTTATATATATTTTTTGTTTTTATACTTATTGAAATATTTATTTAACAAGGACTTTAAAATAAAATAAAATAAATAAAGTAAGTGTAGATTATGCATGGACTTTCCTAGTATACTGCTCTATTTTTTTATGTCGCCACTCAGTGAAATCCTGGAACTAGTTATCAACTGATGTTAGACTTGCGTCGTCATTGATGTGTTTTAAAAATCAATTGAAAAAAATCATCATTTCAAGTCAGTAATGTTACGTGTTTCATTATCAATTTTTCTTTCTTCTCTTAGTTTTTCCGATTTATGATATCTCACATTTTGTTATTAATTAAAGTGTTCATGAATTTTGTAAAAAAATATTTATTTAATGACAAAATAAATGACACCTAGGTGTCCTTTAGATATAACAGGAGCAATTAAAAAAATATATATAACCAATCCTTAAACAACTTTAAAAAACCTTATAATCCAGTATACATACTCGTATATCTTCAAATTGTGATGCGAGAAATTAACGATATGGAGTAAAAAAAATCAAATACAATTAATTATGAATAAAGTATTTTTTGCAACCATGTTAGTTCCTTTATGTACATTTGTCTGACTTGTTGGATTGCCAGCTGGTAAGATTTCTCTACAATGAACTGTTAAACAAATTGATAATTAAATTAAAGATAATATAAATTTAAGATTTTTTATAAATGTGATCTATTACACTTTTATTTTTATATTTTTTGTCACCATGCAAAATATATATAATAAAATCTCACATCGTGTGTGTTCAATTAATATTTTGGTTAAATTATTATATAGCTCGGTTCAATATAACTAACAATATTCGTTCAAATTTTGAACTATAATTTATTATTAGAGTTACGCTTTTTTTTTAACTAAACGCCGCATTTCTTTGATTAGCTAAAATGTCCGTAAAAATGTTTCATATTGCAATTCGTCAAAGTAGTATTGAAAAAATATAAACGCAGAAATCTAAAAAAACTGAAACTATCGAAAAGTCTTTAATAAAACTAAATCGACCAGAAAATTTATAGTTCTCGCTTTAGTATTTCTGGCATAAAACAGTCATGCTGATTAGTTCCATTTCTAGGCATGATATTACCTCCAAGAACTGTTCCGCGTTATGGTCTTAAATAAGTTGAAAATAATCGTATCAGATCAATTTATATGGTTTTATACAAAAGCCAGTCATTATGGCGGAACCCTTTAGTCATTTTATTTCTAAATGAATACAGGGTTAGGTTGAATAACTTTTGAGATCACGGAGGTCTACTGGAATTGTCTACTGGTTTGGAAAACTGTCATAAAGAGTCAAAGTCCCATATCTGTTACTGTTTAGCATACCATAAATATACTAAATTCTCCTGCTTTTATTTTGAAAATAACCTTAAAAAAGAATACTGTTATGTGGTGAAAATTTTTATTTTTTTTATAAAGTATGGATAAATTAGGATTATCATTTGAAATGATCTGGTATTAGAGCATCTTTAGTACCAACAAACTCTTGATTATTTGATAATTTCTAAGATTATAACATCTGAGTTAGTAACAAAAATCAAAAGTAGTTTCCCGGCGCCGAAATCTGGAAAATACCGTTTGAGGAAAGTTTACTTCTTGTAATAATAATAACGATGATAAGGCAATTAATATAATGACGTTTAACTCTGGATTCGAACCTAATATTGGCACATTAAAAATTTAACAAAATGAATATACTCGTCGAACATGGGTATAGTGCCCGTTAGATTAGAAGATAGGCAGGTAGTGTATGTGTTCATTAGATTAGGAGCTCTCCCGCATATGCATGTGTTTAAAAAATCATATTTGGTAAGAAAACCACAGAAAACTTACCAAAGGAAGAACAACTAGAACAAAACCTTCCGATATGTGATAGTAACACATTCAACTACAGTATTAGGGGAATTTTTACAAAAAAATTTAAAAGAATGAATTATGTCGATCTTTACTCGGTGTATTTTCTTTCTTAAAATTGGAAAGTGTAAAATGGAAAGTATAAAATATATCGACGAAATATAATATTTTATTTTTTATAAAACTCTTGATTATTCTGAGTAAAACTCTTGATTATTCTAAAGAAAACTCTTAATTTATTCTAAGTAAAACTCTTGATTATTCTAAATAAAACTCTTAATTATTCTAAGTAAAACTCTTGATTATTCTAAATAAAACTCTTAATTATTCTAAGTAAAACTATTGATTATTCTAAATAAAACTCTTAATTATTCTGAGTAAAACTTTTGATTATTCTAAATAAAACTCTTAATTATTCTAAATAAAACTCTTGATTATTCTAAATAAAACCTGTTGCATTAAAGTTACATCACTTTTATTTTATATCTCAATCCACTTAGTTACGAGACCAACGCATAAAAGACCACACAAAAATTGACAAAAGAATTTTGCGCAGATGTTATTTTCGTAACGTGAAGCCATGCCCGCTTCGGTGTGTAGTTTTGCGATTGCGAAATAAAATCGATTGGTGGGACATGCACTAAATGGACCGATCATTATCTGCATCCGGGATGCTACACAAAAAGGAAGATTAAACAGCTAATAAGATTATCTCTCACTTTTTAACTTTCTAATTTCATAAAGACAAATTGCAAATTTGGTCTTACCTCGAGAATTTTTCCGTTACACCATAAACTGTATTTCCGTCCAAAACACCAGTCAGCGTGTTGAATTGTTGGCGGGAACCTGTAAAAAATGAATATTTAAGAAGTTAGCCATTAAGGTAAAAGACAAACTTAACGAAAATAATTACTGGGCAAATTTTATCGAACCATTAATAATTTACCTCACTTCAAGGGCGCTTAACTACGAGTTATGTAAAAGGCTAAAAATCCACTACCTTCCTATGCGAAGATAGGGATGTATGGATACAGAATTAGTTTTACAAGTTTCTAGCATCCAAGAGGGAGAAAACAAGTTAAACAATTCTTTTGAACATCCACAATGCACCATTTTTTAAATTCACGATACATTTACATCGTTTTAATGAAAAGGCTAATCGTAGAATACAAGTTTAAAACCATTATAGAGAACCACTTATCTTGGCAAGGCCTGTGACAAAGTGAGCTCATTTATCAATCACACATTTAATATATATTTGTCCCAAATACAATATATATTTGTCCTAAATAAATCAATAATAACTGGTATATCTAGGCTCCGCTGTCTTTGGATATTTCGAAATTGTATTTTTGCCATTCCAGTTCTTTTTTTTTCCTCAGCTTCGCATTCTCTAATGTTGGTAATAATGGATCCGAAATAAATAATGTCAGCAAGTAGCCTCCAGGGAAACCTTCAAGGAAACCATACTAAAAACCTTTTTTTGATACAAACAGGTTCTAACGGAAATTGAACCTGCAATCCCCGGGATAGAACACAGGAATTTAACTAACTTGACCACGGAGGTTGTTTTGACGTAGGTAGATCATATTATTCTCATTTATAACATATTCTTATTACTCAAGTCTTGTTTTGTTGATATAATTTAATTAATTGTATAGTACAATATTGGATATTTTTTTTATTTTCCGTATTGCACTATACTTATGATACTTTTATGTAAACTCGCTTAGTCATTCATTCTCTCCACATGTCCAAACCATCGTAAAGCTTATTTCTTCAACTTACCTAATATATTCATTTTATTGTATTACACTTTCATTGTATACAATACAACACAACCTGGCAAGCTTATTGCCAAGTGGTAATATCTTCCAACCAAACAGAAAGATCTCAAAGGAGCCCTAAGTAAAAACCAATCTGGATTATTTAAAAAAAAATCTGGGTTACATCGAAAATCGAATCCGAAGCATCTGACTTGAAAGACACCCGTCTTATGAACTATGTCATTTTGGTTGTTAATTTATTCATTTGTGATGTCTTTATTCCACCTTCTTTCATACATTGGCACTCCACAAGTGTGAACGATATAAGTATCCCGAACTATTAGTTTTTTGGAAGATGTTAATATGTTATCATTGTTTTATAATTGTTAATGTAGCATGAGGACACTAGTATCAATAAAAAAATAAGAAGATACGGAATATTGCGTTTTAAAAAGGTTTAGACCTCGGCCACACAGGTAGGAGCCTCGCTTGGTGCTTAGAGCTACACTGTTAGGTGACATATCCTAGCGAACCAACGCACCGCATACTATCGCGATGGCCACACTGCACGCTTCGCGCCACGCTACGTGACTATTAGTCTCCTAGCAAACAGACGTGTTGGTTAACTGTTTGTGTCTCCAAGTGATTTTACAAGATGGCGGAAGTTTTAACAGCAGTTGTGTATAAAAGGGAGTCTTTGTGGAACCCATCGAGCAAATAATACAAAAATATACCTGTAATAAAATCACTCTGGAATGAAGTTGCACAGGAAGTAAATAAAGATGGTAAGTTGTAACGAAATATAGTAGGTTAGTTTTGATAGTGGCATCGTTTGTTAACTCAACCGCTCCCAAATGTCAAATGAATTTGTGCGAAGCACTTTGGTATGGTCAAGCATGAAATCACCTAGTCTATTAGTCACGTAGCACGTAGCTTAGCACTTTGGTGTGGGCTTAGCCTAAAAGAAACAAGAAATATTCAAAAAGTTTCAATATAATATATTTTTTCTCAACACTAAGTACATCATTAAGTCAATTTTAATACATAAATCAATGTTAATTTTCATTTAAAAATTAATTTGTATTTTTTCATTTATAAAAGATTATTTTAGCACAGCTGTATGTTGACTGCAATCTGGATTTATATACAATATAGAGCTATATTTATCATCAATAAGGTTTTAAAAAGTCAGGTGTGCTCTAGAAAAAAATACATGTATACCTCGTTATACGCGATACCATTTAACCCGATTTCGCTGCTACGCACAAATTTAGAAAAAGGAAAAAAAAACAAACCAATTTGAATTTGCCCCATTGAAAAAAACGAGCTTTTTATATCTAATAATTTAAAAGCGTTTTTCCTAACATTTTAAAATTATTGTTTTTTTTTAGATTTGAATTAATATCATGCTCATTATAATTTATTCATTTTACTTGTTTCTCTAGTTACGTGATATTCTCTAGAGCCAATAAATAGTTTAAACCGAGGGATGTGTCTATACCTGAAACAAGGCTAATTTCCGTTTATTGATAGATAATAAATATTCGAAATCACATAAATTTAAAGGTTTCATATAGATTTAAAGATTTCTATTCCGTTATGGATAAAACTGGAAGGTATGTAATATGGTGGGCAAACGAGAGAGCTGTATTCTATTCTGTAACATATTATTGCATAGGAAACAATATTTCAAGATCTGTCATATGATAATGTATCATAATATGTATTAAACTCGAATAATTAATGTGGTAGTCTAGAACGTTATTATCATCATCATTGCGTTATACGTTCAATAAGGATCACAGGGATGGCTTAAAACGTCACCATCCAGGCCGGTCCTCAGCCCGGCATTCCACGTTCTCCCATGACAGGTCAAAACTAAGAATCTTCATTTCATAACGCCGGTGTATAATGTGGTATGAGTGTCCGATTGAGTCGGCATCCTCAATACGTGACCTAACTACCTCTAGTGTTTTGCACGTCTAGAGCGTAGGAGAGCACACGTTTTAATTTATTTTTCTTGAAATGGACCATTTTGCATACGTAAGTAGAAAATGTATTGAATTGGTCAGACAAACAAATAGTCCAGAATAATTATAAATACATACATACAAACATAACATTACACCCTATCCCTAATGGCGTGATTAAAGAGAAAAGACCGCCATCTTTCCTATCACAACAAACTTCCTTTACCTCCTAAGCATCGTGTTGTTTAACTTATTTATTATGTTTCCTACTTTCAAAATTTCATTCACTTGATCTATCCATACTTTTCTCGGTCTTTCTCTACCACAACTTCTACTCGTGTTTGTACGAGTATTATAAATTTGCTTACCCAGTATTTCGTCACCCATCCGTTCAACTTGTCCAAATCACTTCAACGTACTTTTTTAACCTTGCTTACACATTGGTATTTAGCTAAAATTCATCCTTAATAATTTCATTTCTTATTCTGTCGTACACCAACACATAACATATTCTTCTCAATGTAAATAATGTATTTGCATTTATAAGACTTTGGCTGCATTTTTTTTCTTGTATGTCCAAACAATTTCAAGATTTCTTCTCCACATTCGTTTTTTGATAACAGTCATCTCTTTTCCGTTCATTCCTCACTGCATCATATTTATTTATTATTTATTTAACACTTTCATTGCAATACAATCTGGCGGGCTTATTGCCAGGCGGCAATCTCTTCCAACCAACCAGACAAAAGTAAATGAAGCAAGTTACGTGGTCGCATAAATCATTCAAATGACTATCCATCCCCACGAAATCCATAAACATATACGTGAGAACATGCCCACAAACCCCACAAAGACGGACAATCACCCGAACACTATTTTTCATATAAAGTGAGATATCATCAATCAAAAGGAAAGGAAAGGATGGTGGAGAGGAAAGGAAAAGAAAAATCAGGAATGAAACACGTTATTTTACTGACTAGAAATTAAGAGTTTTTTCAGTCGCTTCTTAAAGCATGCCAAGGACGGAGCGAGTCTTATATTGGTTTGTAACTGATTCCAGAGTCTCACTGCATGGACAGTAAAGGACGACGTGAAAAAAGAAGAGCGGTGAACTGGAAAGGCCAATAAACAATCTCTGTTTGAGCGTAGCGCTAATCCATGATTGGAAAGACGCTGAAAATTTTCGGCGAGATAAGAGGGTGCGGCGGGACAGTTAAGGATATTATACAATAGAGACAGTATGTGAATTTGGCGTCTATTTCTAACATTCAACCAGTTCAATGCCTTCTGGTATGAAGTTATATGATCGTACTTTCGTAGGTTGAAAATAAATCTTAGGCACACATTTTGAAGACGCTGTAATTTGTCCAGCTGTTCCTCTGTAACATCCAAGTAACATACGTCCGCATAGTCCAGAATCGGAAAGAGCAGAGATTGTACGAGTAAAATTTTGGTTTTAGTTGGTAGAAATCTTTGCAACACTTTAAGGGAATGAAGGCTGAAGAAGATCCTTCGGCTTACCTCATTTATTTGATCTCGCCATGAGAGAGTGTTATCTATTAGCACTCCTAGGTTTTTAACAGTTTTATGTAATGGTATAATAGAGCCATCAAGTAATATTGGAGGAAGTAAGTCAGTGTTGAATTTACCGAGAAGCTGAGGGCTGCCAATGAGGATCGCTTGAGACTTCTTAGGATTGATGAGTAAGCCATGCTCCGCAGTCCACTCCGAGATCGATTGAAGGTCCGTATTTAAATTGTTCAAAGCCGCGTGAAAGAAATTTGGATCAAAATGAATATATATCTGCAGGTCATCTGCATACAGATGATAAGAACATTTAAGATACGATGTTATTGGGTTGATGAATATAGAAAAAAGGAGTGGGGAGAGAATTCCACCTTGGGGGACGCCTGCAGAGAGATCAGTCCATTCAGATATACGCTCTTGGTATTTACAGGATTGTTGTCTTCCCTTTAAATAGTTCGAAAACCAGACTATGACCGATTCAGAGAATCGTAATGAACGCATTCGAGCCATAAGCAGATCAAAGTCTACAGTATTGAATGCATTGCTGAAATCTAGTAGACATAACAATGTCAACTGCCTAAAGCTCATTCCACGTCTCACGTCATCCGTGATCTTGACCAGTGCGGTAGTGGTACTATGTCCCGGACGAAATCCTGACTGCAATGGATTAAACAATTCAAATTGATTAAGGTGGGAGTCAATTTGTATATGAACAATTTTTTCAATAATTTTGGATAGTGTGGGCAGAATAGATATGGGCCTAAAATCTTTATATGACGTGGGTGAGTCAACTTTCGGGATCGGAATAATTAGAGCCCTCTTCCATACACTAGGAAAGCTGCTAGTAGACAAAGAAAAATTTATAATATGTGTTATGATAGGAAGAATAGCATCGATAATGAAGGAGATGAATACAATCGAAATATTGTCGTCACCCATCGCTTTTGAGGATATAGTCAAAAGAATACGACGAACCTCACCTACATCAACCTCCGAAAAGTGGAGCTCAGGAACATTGGGTCGAGGCATTACATGAATTTTTCGGAGAGTGTTCTCCTTTGTGGTAATGTCTAAACTGAGTGATGGTGTTGCAAAATGTCTATTAAGGTTATTAACATCTAATGTGAAGTTACCTGAGGTGTCCGAGGATTTGACACCCATCGAGTTCAGAACCTTCCATCTTTTTGCAGGCTGACAGTTTTGAAGGGTGTCAAAATAGTATTTTCTTTTTGCATTCCGACATAATTGTGTACATTTATTGCGAAGTCGTCGAAAAATCTCCCATAGTTGATCATTGGGATTAGATTTGAAGTTTTTTTTCGCTTTGTCACGTCTAGCCATGTTTTTTTTAATGTCGTCAGTCAGCCACGGGGCAGGTCCACGCTTTAAGTGAGTAAGTTTAAGTGGAGCGTGTTTGTCGCAGAGCTCTAGTAAAAACGTGTTGAATAGATTGAGCAGAGCTCTAGTAAAAACGTGTTGAATAGATCATACATAGTAATACTTGATATTCTTCATAAAACATGTCCTATAATCGTTTTCTTAATAAAATGTAAAACACTTTCATTGTTTACAGAACAACCTAGTAGATGTATTGCCATGTGGTAATCTCTTCCAACCAATTACAAAGGTAAATAAGCTTTTAGTGAAAATCAGACAGGAACAATTTTATAGTTTATTATTTCATGATAATGATTCCATTATACTTTGGTGGTGGACTTATTGCCCAGTGGCAATCTATTTCAACCAGCCAGAACGATGTTTAAGATGTATTAAGTGGAATTATTTTTTTTTTTAAATCTGGGTACCAACGGGAATCGAACTTACAACCCGGGCTGGAAGACATGCATCTTACCAATTAAGCAACGGAAGTTGTAGGTTTTTCTATATTGACATTTAATATTTCTATTAGGTATGGGTAACAATTTCTCTATTGCCTAAAGCAATAACGAATAAAATATTATGAACATACCGGTAACATAAAGAAACAAATTAAATCGTCGCTTCGTATTTGATCTGATAAGTTGGTAAAAGTTATGACGCAACAATGACTAGAATACAAATGGCGAACATCGTAAATGACTCAGACGTTTAGTTATATTATTTGCAAATGTCAATGGACATAAACCGGATAATGAATAATAGTTCAATTCAGAGGTATTTAAAATTTTAAGCTTATAAGTTATGTAAGATTTTTTAGATGTGGGAAGAGAGTGTTTATATTATAATAAATCAAATTTGGGACGTGAAATAGTCTGACATTATTTCAAGGAATTTTTATTTCTTTCATATGAATGAACTCCGTGGCCTAGTTGGCAAATCCCCAGGGGTTACGAATTCAATTCCCGTTGGTCCCGATTCCCACTTATGGCTTCTTCAACATATTTCTGATTGGTTGAAAGATATTGCTTGTTAGCACTAAACCCTTCAGGCTGTACTGTATACGATGAAAATTTAATGGTCAAATTTCAGTAAATAATATTTACAAAGAATGAAATATGTTATAAAAATCATATTAATCGTAGCAGTTGTATGAAAAAGTGTATGTATACAGAGGAAAATAATACAAAGATCTAGCTCTGTATAAATAAATAATAAATAAATAAATATAGGTTTATAAACAGCAACATTGCATGTACATATTTAAATATATTAAAAATCCCATGTACTCGTATATCTCAAGATAAATAGCAGAAAATACATTTAAAAGAGAAGCTATGAAAAGGTCTGGGCTCATCTCGTAACAGCTCTCCAGCCGAAATACTCCCCACCAATATAGAGCGAGCCCAGCCGCGAGGACAGCAGATGTTTTTCAGCCCCCCCCCTATCTTCTCTGTCTACCCCTGCAGGGAAACGACGTGATGGTTTGTTTGTATTTATGAGAGTCAGTACATGACGGCAAGAAATAAAAGGGTTTGTGAACCTTGTATCAAGTTCTTAATCGTGCAGCGCATTATTAGCTTTGAAAGGAATTGAAGAGAAATTCGTTCACTTATACAATTAAAAATGAATAGGACCAATTAAAGTATTACGAAGGTTACACATGCATACCATCAAGCCATGCCTCTTTCCACACCTTTCTTCTAATGTACCGGTTCTTGCCTCGTCCACATCTATGTACATACACATCTCATTTCCCATACTTTTCCTCACATAAAATTTCTCCAACTATCTCTATTCATTCTATTCTCGGTCTACCTTCCTCGCTCTTCATTAATTCCACACAAATATATTAGTTTCGTAAGTCTATCGCAGTCCATTTTTTCAATGTAGTCAAACCACCTTAATATTCCTACTTTTCAAAGAAGATTGATTTAAAATTTGACTACCATTTATTGATTATAATCAACGATTTAAAAAAAAAAGAGAAAATTCATTATTTTTATTAAATTTTTCCCTTATTCTACAAATATGTTTAAAATAATGTATAAACATATATTTAGTATATATTTTCTTACACGAATAATTTGAAACACATTCCTGAGAGAGAAAGGTTTTATTCTGTATCCCCTTCAAATTAAAAAAAAAAATAACAATGTGACTTTTGAAGGGAGTATAGTGAGGAGTGAGGAGCTTTTAGGGGTCTATATGCGTATGTAAGTGAATAACTGATGCAAATGTAAAAAGTGTGATGGGGAGTTGCTGGACATGATTTTGATGTGGTTATTGATATTACAATATAGTTGAAATTGTGAATGTGATCGCTTGGGATTTAAGTATGTGTAACAAAGTGGAAATATTTCAACTAAGTTTTTTTTAAATATTCAGGACAAATATTAAATTTGTGATTAAGAAATGAGACCACTTCTACATAGGCCTTGCATAATGAAGCGATTCTTTATATCCACACAATTAAGGATTTTTATCTATGTTATTTTGATTATACTTAATTTCTGATGGCAGAAAAAAAACATAGATTCAGTAAATGATTTTTAAAGAAAACAAAGATCACCCCCTATGGTCTGATAGGTAAGACGGTTGTCTCCAAACTCGGGGGCTGAAACCCAGATTTAAAAAAAAGGATTCAAATCTTGTTTTTATTTAGGTAAGAGTTCTTGAACATCTTTCTGGTTAGTTGGAAGATATTTTCACATTGCAATAAGCCATATGCGATGAAAGTGTAATACATTAAAATATTATTCTCAAACTATAACCGATTGGTTGAGTCAAAATATAAAAATTGTACAATTAATCACCAGTTTATTCATTGAAAAACGAAAAAAAGTTCTTCATGATTTGTAAATAAAAATAATAATTTAATCAGATTTGTTTGAACATTATTAATCAAATTTTTAATTTATTTACAAAAGTTAAAGTAATATTAAAATACCAAAATAATACCTTGCATAAAAGTAGGATAAAATCAATGAGTAAATTGTAAAATGTTGCAAAATCAAATAAATACTATATTGGCAACCCTTAGTAAACCCGTTTTAGAATCTCTTATCTAAAATCATGAACATGTTCATAAAACGGTTAAATGTCAATTTAGTTAATCAAACCAGATCACAAAATGACACAAAATTTTGTAATCCTTAAGATTGATTGAAGGATCAACAAATGTTATATGTCATTAACGAGATCTTAAAAGGCAATCGATAATGTTATGGTTAAGCTTTAAACCGATTCAATAACTCATATCTTTTTGAGTTATCTTACACTCGCCGATGAATGCCGACTAAATGGTAAGTTTCATAATCTCATTAATATGGCCTATCTCGAATCGGAACACATGTAGCTAATTTTTATGCCGGATGACGACAACCTGTCATTTCAGAAAGTTTGCTATGTTTGAATAAATTCGTAAAGAACTGCTAGTTTTTAAGAAAGCAACAACTTTTAACTCACCGGAGCTATCTTAATTGAAGTATTGTAACTTGCTCTAATCCTTCAATATTCACCCATGTATGGCATTAATTTTTCCTTTCATACTTTTCTATCACCATGACTTTTGATTTCAATTAATAATATTAATAAATTCTATTACAGTTTTGAAACTTTGCCTTGCTTGGCTTTACTACAAACTCGTAAATTAAAATACTTTTTTTATGTAGACTAATCAATCAAACACTTTGTTAATTTATTTTATCATATTTTGAAATCAAAATAAATTATAAAAAATCCAGTTCTAACTATACGACCAGTGATCACACAGTAGGTTCACAAATTCGAAATTAATACGAGTATTTTAAACACCACACTTTAAATTTAAGTAGAAAACTTGACAGAAATACCTTTTTAACATTCTGGTCAGGATAACCATTTAAACGCGTTTGTTTTTCTAATTAAATTTGAAATTAGTTTACAAAGTTTCTCTATTTTGCTTTTGCAATAGTAACCGCAGGCTACTGACGAGACCGAGATGAAATCGATAAAGGCCTAAGGACATTTTCGTCGTTGCTAACAAGTCAATAAAATAATCCACATGCAGTTATATATATTTGAGTTGCATATAAGGCCTTCGAACATACTCGTTATGGTCACCTTTTGGCCAAACTTGTATTTTAACCGACTCCGTTTATTTAATATTTCACCTCGTACTAAGCACAAATTGCGTTTCATTAAACTAATTATTATTCATGAAGTGCACAATATTTATTGAACGATGCTTAAAGTAACGGCTCAGGATTATCAAAGATCGATTTAGATCAGGGCTTTGTGATTATCATGAAATATTATCCAAGTTACGTTATTATTTGAAATTGTCAATGCTAGGCTATTTGCAAAATTTATCACTTCTGTGATGAAAAGGAAAGTCAAGTCATTATTGTGTGACAGCAGTGATTAATTTATCTATTTACTTATTCATTAGTTGCAACTTTAAAAAGTTTTAGTGTCAGACAAAAAGAAGCTAAGTTTTTTTAATTCTTTGGATTTATATTATATCACATTTTCATTGTTAATGATACAACCTGACGGACTTATTGGCTACGAAACAAAACCATACTGATCTTTTTAAACTCTTCTCAAATAATGACCGCGAATATACGAGTAACATAATATGTTACTGTATATGATGTATACGCCTGTGTAAAGTAATGTCAGTGCTTTAATATTTATTTCTGTACTTTATGATATAACATTATTTTATTAAGTCCATTTTAATTTGTAGATTGTTTCTGTGAAATTCATTAAGCGTCTGTCAATTCACAGCACATCATTTGACACTGGCGTATACTTCTTCATATATAGGAGTTCACGGCCATTATTCAAAGAGAGAGAGACCCTATGTTGTTAAGTCCATTGTTTGTTTATCGTATTAGATTTTTTTCTCTGGTTTCAATTTTTTTAATAAACTAGCATCTTGAGACATAAAGCATTATAAGGACTATAACTACGCACATGTTCATTTTTTGTTTTGTTCGTTTCCATGTTTATATTTTGATGTCCGCATGAATGTAAAAAATGACGCCTGTTTAGTACAGTGCGAGCTGCCCGCCTTTAGGTCACGTATTTTTTTAATAACTATATATATTTCTGAATTGTTGGTGTGAGTTTAAACGAGTGTGCTTGCATTTATGTGTTGTTTATTTACTTTTATTTAATGTTCTTCGTTATAAATGAAGCCAATCATTGTTCATTTTTAAAACTTTGTTATAAGGTACATCGTACAGTTGATAATAACTGAAATCCCCATGTGCAAGCCAAGTATTCAATAAACAAGGCCACGGAGGCTGCACAGTATAGGTCAGGGATCTTATTTTAAGGTTTGTTTATATATATATATTTTTTAATCATATACATAGATAAAATATCTATACTTAAGTTAACAGGTATTAAAAATATTTTAAGGATAATTTATAATATCCATATTCATGCTTTAAATTTAAAAAGAAAATTAATGAGTTGGTAAACAACTTAACCGAGGATTACTTTGTTCAGAAAATATAAATACAAATGCGTAAACTTGAAGAAAAACATCGTATGAGATATTGTTTTATTCTTAGAAGAATTAACGATTGATTCGTTTATGTTGTTTATAGTTAAGGCATTAACGTTGTGGAGGTTTAAAGACATTGTAATTTATTTTTATCAAACACTGTTTATTCCACTTTTTTGTGACGGTATAACCCTACCGGTTTCAAGGCTTTCACCTCATCTTCAGGGGACTGCAAACAAGACTAAATGCTGTTCGAACTGGCATCGATATACACGCTTCAACGGTTGGCGGCTGGGGGTGAGGGAGGCACGGGACAATTTCGGCCAAGAGCGAAGAGATTTTTGGGAAATAACTGTTCAACAGATGTTCCGATCGGTGTACTGACTTAGAAATTTCTAGGGCCTCTAATCTGTCCAATTTATTTCCGTTACCACTGATATGTAAGAATTTGGCATCATCGATAGAATAAGTATGATTCTCACGGTGACAATGATTAGCCATTTCAGAATAAATTAGAGGATTTGTTAAGGCGGATTTGTGTTCACGAAATCTCTTTTCAAAAGATCTTCCTGTCTTTCCTATATATAAATTATCACAGTCAGCACATAAAAGTTTATACACACCACTGTTGCTAAGTATTCAATTTTTGATTCGTTTATGTTCATGGAAAAAATATGAGTAAAGCCTATACAAAATAATGAAAAGAATCTATGGCATAAGGTTGTTATCTTAGTTACTCGAATTGAAAATCTGCCATCTCGTGATGAATCATTAATAATGAATATGGAAATTCTCAAGATGACTACGTTATTTCAATCAAGAAGAATTTATTTAATCATGACTAGTCATTTTATTATGTAATGATACACAAATACACATTGTTTATGATGCAAAATTAATAACTTTAGTTAATCTTATCCTCAAATAACTTTAAAAGAAAGATTATAATAACGTTGGGTTTTCAGGTTTATTTTATTGTATTTTTTTATTTATTTTTATTATTTTATTATTACACATGACAAGAAATATACATAATTTGCGAAAAAACAACATGTAATTTAATTTGGACATACATTATTTTAATGGATCTGGGTTTGTCGCCTTTCATTTGTCGTATCCCCAGTAAATTAGGCTTTTGCCTATATCTCACTGAGGATTTGTATTATATAGCCTAAAAAAGGGTAGTTCATAAGGCTATTATAGTCTTCAAAGAGTCATAATGCTAAACACTGATGATGATGAACTTGTAGGTAGATTTATTGTATGTCAGCTAATTACTGTCTTAATATATCAAACTTGAAGTAACGATAGCTAATAAATAAATAGGTTCAATTGTATTGCATAACACTTTAGTTGTGAAAAGTAACGTGTTTATTGTCATTTGGTAATCTTTTCAAACCATCCAGAAATATTTGAAGTAAGCCTCAAATGATAACCAAACTAGATTTTTTTACTACTTCTAGCAGAATTCCAAGTCAGATGTTTTACCACTTAAAATTAGATTAAAATAGAGAGTCATTGCATTGTTCAATTCATTCAAGTTTAAGAAACCACACTTTGCAGCTTTTTACCCCCATTGGCATAATTCGTTCTGCCGATCTAGTCGTAGCAATGACCTGTATCAATAATTATGTTCTTTTTAATAAACGATCAAAAATAAATTTAAATGCTATATTTTATAAAATGATAGAATCTGATATATTTGAAATATTTTTCCTAATTATTTTATATATTTTTTTCGGTTTAATACTTACTTACAATTAAACAAACCTGAGTTGTAATTTTTTAGTTTTATTGACTTATGTAAGCTGATGTGTTGAATAAGATGAAGACGAGCTCGCTGATATGGTTTGGCGTGTGAAACGAATGAAAGAAGATAGACTTATAAACATATTTATAGGGCAAATGTGATTGAAATGGGTGTGAGAAGAAGGCCGAGGAAGTATGATTGGATCAAGTGAATGATATTTTCAATGAAGGAAGCGTTGAAAGTCAAAGAAGTTGTATGGATGTAGAGGAGAGTAGGGATGTATATACAAGATAGAAAAGTCTGGCACTCTGTTATCTCTACCTACACCGACAGGCAAATTACGTGATTCTATGTGTTTATATTTTTATGTCAAATTCTAGCTACTAAAAAAGGAAATAATATACGACGAAAAATATTAAAATATATCCCACCTTTAGTTTTAGCGAACATTCAACTAAAGTGTTGACCTGAAGGACGAATCGATTATAATATATATAAATTTTCCTCATTTAGTATGTTAGAATGACAGCATTTCAGTTTCATTGCTTAACGACTTCAGTAGCCTTAAAATATTTTAAATTGAAACGGTTTCATTCTGAATATGTCAATTCAGTGTCAATCAAAATTCTTTACGACTAAAATAGCTCGACAGTTATTTTATTTTCAGGTTGTATTAATTAATTCTGCGTGTTAAATTCTTATGTTTGCCGTAAATGATAAAATAATCTAGAGCACATTCTAAATATTATTAGATTACTTCTGGTACTTTGCAAGATTAACGAGCGAATTCGCATTAACACACTCGTGATACATGTAGACAAGCTTTTTCTTTAATTAATGTATTTTACGTTTTATGTACATTAATTTAAGATATTTTGAGAGCATTAAAATGTGCTCAACATTCACGTGTTGAGCGCATTAAAATGTGCTCAACATTCATACTCAAAAGCGATAAAATTTTATTTGTTTTCATTCGTGCCAAACGGACCTTATGTCAAAAAGAATGAGATCAGATGGTTATAATTATCGTACTTAAATAACTCGAATAATAAATATGATACTTGTTAAGTTAAAAAAAATTATGTGGAATATTTATTTCGAAAATGTCAAAACAACAATAATTCTAGTACATTCATTATGAGAGTAATCACAACGTAAGATTGCAATTATTTATTGATTACGTTAGAACTTTTTTTGATGATATTCTGGGTAGAAAAAACAAGAATATTTTTATATAAACTCTTTATATAAATGTATTTTGATTTGACTCATTTTATCGTATAAAGTATTGCGTGGATTTCAATGTATCAGTCTAAGAGGTGCATGGTCGCGCGGTAACGCAATGGACTTCCATGCGGAAGGTCGTCGGTTCGAACCCCGCGCAGTGCTACTCCTCTCGAACGATACAGGCACTTTTTCCGCCTAGTGTTCGACGGTATAAGGATTCCTGTGACCTCGGTCATATTAATTCTTTGAAAAATAAAGGTTTTTAATATTTATTCTGAAGTATTATATGCATTCTGAATTTTCATGCTTATTTTTCAATACGATCAGAAATGGGTATATTAACATACATAAGACCGCTTCAATCATGTCGTGTAGCTCGTGACTGAGCATTGTGACTCTCGTTATAGCCTCTGACGACTCCTCTCCATCCATCTCTGCTCTTCGCGGCTAGAAGAGTAGATGTTAAGAGTAGTTTAGTTGCGTCTCTTCCTTGGTCAGTTCAATCCATTGGGATTCTTCCTCTTGTGCGTCGTCTTTTCACGCCTCCAGCAACCACAAACTTCTCCAATCTATCCCCATGGTCACGAGTCACCCAAATAATTGGATGACTCGTCGAAGGCATGTTGTCGATAATCGATAGTCATTCCGTAAATGCAATGGTTTCATAATATATGTCAGAATTTCACCATTAGGTTTCATATGCTAAAATAAAATTAGTAATAATAAAACAAACATTAATCTAATGTTGTAAATATATTCCTATGCGTACATATTTCATTCAGTAAAAAGCGTTTTTCAATGTAACAAAAACCAAATAATGTTTGCCAAAAATATATATTAATCATAACAATTACATACTCGTAACAAACCAATGAAAATATCATTTTAACAATTACTGTTGCAAATCTCACGCATCAACAACATATTTTTTGCGACGTGCAGATAATTCTTGTATGTATAAATAAGGTTACCAATTTGCACGTAAATTTCAGTAAATATCAATAGATTTCAATTATGCCTACGTGATAAAAAATCACTTAGAATGTGCGCAAATAGGTCAGATAAAATCACGCGATACAATATTTAGCAAATTTACGAGTATGTTGGACGCTCACGATCTTATGGTAAACCTAAAGTTTTGCTCATAAGAATAGAGAATTAAAACCAAACATAATGAAGAAATTATTGACTTTAACTTTTTTTATTGTTTGTTTAGAATATTTGGTTATCTGATGTCTTCAATATTTTATTGACAATTTCCATCCCCTAGTTGATAAGATAATTAAAACCAAACGTAATAAAGAAATTATTCACTTGGACTTTTTTTATTGTTTGTTTAGAACATTTGGTTATCAGTTGACTTTGATATTTACATTATTTTATTAAAAATATCCATGACCTAGTTGATAAGTGAATTAAAATCATAGGTATGTTAATAAAATAATTATTTACTTGGACTTTTTTGTCGTTTGTCTAGAATATCTGTTAACTTCGATATTTATATTATTTTATTGACAACTTCCGTGGCCTAGTTGATAGGATGCTTTACTTCTTCTTGTTTAATGACAACTTCTGTGGCCTAGTTGATAGGATGCTTTACTTATTCTTGTTTAATGACAACTTCCGTGGCCTAGTTGATAGGATGCTTTACTTCTTTTTGTTTAATGACAACTTCCGTGGCCTAGTTGATAGGATGCTTTACTTCTTCTTGTTTCATGACAACTTCCGTGGCCTAGTTGATAGGATGCTTTACTTCTTCTTGTTTAATGACAACTTCTGTGGCCTAGTTGATAGGATGCTTTACTTATTCTTGTTTAATGACAACTTCCGTGGCCTAGTTGATAGGATGCTTTACTTCTTTTTGTTTAATGACAACTTCCGTGGCCTAGTTGATAGGATGCTTTACTTCTTCTTGTTTCATGACAACTTCCGTGGCCTAGTTGATAGAATGCTTTACTTCTTCTTGTTTAATGACAACTTCCGTGGCCTAGTTGATAGGATGCTTTACTTCTTCTTGTTTCGGATTCGATTCCTATAATTACTAACCAATAATTAATAACAGGGTCGCAATCCGGTTTGTTAGTTATTTTGGTAACAATATTTATTCATACGTGCTAGATGAGTCGAATGTTATTACCTGTCCATGTCAGGTAGTATTATAAACACGTACAATGACAAACTGTGACTTATTTGCCTACTTCAATGGTGTTAATTGGGGCTGCAGACAATGTTGTCTCCCAGCTACGCTTTTTAATATGTCCGTTTCCCAGATTTGGATATTTTGAAGGGTGCCATGCGGATAAATACTATTTCATTGCATTTTATGATAGATAAGTTGGTAAGTTGATAAGACGCCTGTCTTCCAGCTCGTGGAATGTAGGTAAAATGTCCGTTTGTACTCAGTAATTTTCTTCAAAAAAGGCTTCCATTTTGTTTCTCACTTTAGCTTATTAATTTTTTTTCTTGTTGGGTAGAACAGATTGCTTCATGATAATAAGCCCGCCAAGTTTTACTGAATACAACGAATGTATCTAAATTTCGAACCTGTTTTAAATAATTTTTTGCAATTTACTTTTTTAAAGGTGATTTTATCAAGTCACAAAGAAATTTATCGTTGACTTTTATGTATTTCGAAATGTTATGACACAATTGCAAAGGTCCAGTCAACACTCGAAGGATGTTGACTCAATGTTAACTAGTTTATAATATTTCATTATCTGGTCATTCAAAATATAACTTCACGTATAAGAGCACCTATGCATAGTAGCAGACCCGAAATCGTATTATTAATGTTGCCTGCAATGCACGATTTGCAGCCAACATTAATAAAAAAATAAAATTTTATGAAATTTGTGAATTGATTAAAATGGTTCATTAATAAAAAAATACTAAGTCGAGTCTAATTGAAAATACTTGTTGAGAATTTTCAAAAAGAGAAGTACTTAAGAAACGTAAATACCATAAAGATTTCAAAAACTTCAAAAACATCACGTTAGTCTTGGATAAAAGACCGATAAAATATATTTAAGTAAGGAAAAATATTATTAGAGAATCTTTATTTATTACAAGGGTGTGGGCTGAAAAACATCTGGTGTCCCCGTGGCTGGGTTCGCCCTATATTGGTGGGGTGTATCTTGGCCGAGGGGATGCTATTAGATGAGCCCAGACCTTTTGATAGCTTCTGTATTTAATGTATTATCTGCAATTTATGTGTTTTAGAAGTGTTATTTAAATATAATCTGTACATACTATGTTGCTATCAATCAACCTATTATTTATTTATTTTAAATCAATAATTCAAGACGATTGGCTATCGTGATTGAGTATGATTGTCAGCAATCCTGTGGATGACAGGCCCCTGTCCGTGTATTCGTTTGTTGTTTGCAAGCTGTTGTACTTCAACAAGCACACAAATCTACCATATCAAATCCAAAGTTACGATGGTAAGGAATTAATCTTTCAAGATGCAACGTTTCGTTAGGCAGAGTTTAATATTTCGCTGTTTCTACGAGTATGTTGCTTAATAGCGCTATAAAAATGTATAATATAATATAAGCAATATATAAGTTATAGAAAAACATAAATTTAGATGTGAAATGTAATGTAACGTATTACACTTTCGTTGTATACAGTACAACTTGTATGGATTATTGCCATGTGTTAATATATTTCAACCAACCAGAAATTTGTTAAAGAGGCCTTAAGTGAAAACCAGACTGGAATCATTTTTTTTAATCTGGGTTCCAACGTTCCAACGAATCGAACCCGCAACCTCCAGGTCGGGAGACAAGCGTCTTACTAGTTCGGTCACGGAGTTTGTCTTAAATGGTAAATGCCCCAAATAATAAAACTTTTCTGGAATGAAATTCGCTAGGAATCGAATGAACTTGGGCAGTCCGCTTGCTTTACATAAAAGCTAACTGTTGAACCACGGATATCGATGATATATGTATTGTAATATTATTATCAAACAACATGTAGATATACATTTCTTGATCCTTGACAACGATAAAAGAAGAATAAATTTGTCGACAGATAATCACCAAGTACTGGAACAAAAAATCGACTGCACAACCAATTTCCTTCAACCCGAACAACAACTAATTAAAATAGCAAAATAATAAAATTGAAAAGAACAGTTACACATGAAAAAATCACAACGTTAAATTTTTTCCCTTTTTATCATATCAAAGATATGATACTTGTCTTTCAGAATTCCGCTCTTTGCGCTGCCTGAGCGTTCCACGAATCAAGTCCCCAGGTTATTTGCACAGTACACCAAGTGTCGGATGGACTGCTCAATCTCACCGAAGTAACAGAAAAGTCAAGCCATCACGCGACATTCTCCTTTTTGACTTTGGTGATTGTTCCAGAATATTAGTGTTGAATAGTATTGGAATGTATTTATTTATTGATTAAATAAAAAATAATTAATATAGGTATTCATGTGATAAATTAAAAATATTTTTGCATAAACTCTTTCAACTTATGTATTTTGATTTCACCTTTTTACGTTACAAAGTAAATGTGAAAGGAGTTGACAGTTTTAATGCTGGAAAAAATGTATTCTGAAGTATTATTTATCTTTGACCTCTGTTACATTGAATTTAATGTTCATATTTTAATTTGACCAGCAATGGGTATCTCGAAGTATCAACAATAAAGTTTTATTATGTAAATAACAGCGATTAATTGAAAATATTTTCGTATGCAACCTTTATTCTTTTTATAACTCAATGTTTTAAAACTTGAAAACCAACAAAGAAAGAAGATTTTTCTTACATAAATTATATTTGTATTTTTATTGTTTTAAATACTTACCTTTCACGATCGTCACAAATAGGAATTTTTAAGGTTTTCATTTGTATGATTCCCTTCTACATACCCAAACTGGTGATTTGGACACGTTAAAAAGCGTGGTTGGGAGACAACATTGTCTTTAAACTCATTAATCGAGCCTTCGGGTTGATCAAATCACGTGTTGGTAATACTACCCCAAATTTGAAGTCAAAAACACTCGCACAAATAGAGCGCATATAAGTAATATTACCAGACAAATTTTTATAGCAGACTAGGACTATTTTTTATTTTTTGGGTTTCAACGGAAATCGAACTTGAAATCCCCGGGCAAACGTCAAGTGTCTTACTAAATAGATCGCGGATGCCGTTTTTCATGTGTCATTAAAGGAAACTAAACGAATAATTAGTCTTTGTAACAGAGAACTGTATTTGTTCGAAAAAAGGATAAAATACAATTTGGCAGCATAAAGTGGTATTCTAAAGGAGTAAAAATTAGCAAAGTACCTAAAAACTTACTAAACTTAGTAAACAAATGTATATTTCATATGTTACTGATAAAGTAATTAAAATAACTTTTTACTAACAACCAAAAGGTAAAGACAAAACCAATGTCAATTATCTATATTTTCTTGAAAGGTAGAAATAATACATAATACACTACAAAACATTTCTGATACAATTTCTGTCTCGTCATTTGGCATACATCTAACCAATTTCTGTCTCCTCAATTGGCATACATCTAACCAATTTCTCCAATATTCAAAATCTTCTATGCACAACTAAATATATACCATCACGTCATTTCTCTGTCGAGTTAGGCAGAGGAAAAACCACCGGACTTTCTTATCTCGACACACGTTCAGCGAAAGAAAATTTGTTAATTTAAGTTCTCGTATGTAAATAAATTAAATAAATGAAGTAAATTAAGATGCAAGTAAATTAAATTAAGATTAGTTTATAATTATTTTTGAAGTAAATAAACAAACATTAATCTTTTTATTTGTGAAGACTATCATTGTGTTGCAAAGTTTATATCCCCCCCCCCCATTTCATATAATTGTTATTGTTTTAAAATGCAGCACAGAATCTTAAGGTAAATTAAATTTATGGTAAGTATGCAGACACGAATGTGGAGCAAGGATAAACAACAGGACGAAAATTGGAGTATTTTTGCAAAGCGGCGCAAGAAAGCTCAAGGATACAATAAATATTTTAAAGGTTAGCTTCGAATAAAATAAAGGTGATCAATGTTTCCAAATCAGAAAAATAATTGATTACAAAAGTTATCAAATCACACTTTAAAGTTTCTCAGTAAGAAATTATCTACTTCTTTTTCAAACTTTCTTTTGAGGTTAAAAAAATTGTGATAAAGCTTCAACATAAGTTTCTGGATTTCGAAATCCAGGGAGCAGAATTCTTTCTGCTTTCCTGATCAGAACCAAGGATACTTAAATGTTAAGAAAAAGCCCTAACCATCTCTGGCGACCTCCATGGTATAGTTGAAAAGACGCAAGCTTTTCACCCGAGGGTTTAAGGGTTAAATAATATTAAAAAAATAACATGTAAAAAGGGGATATCTGGTAATATTCGCACACGCTAGAAAAAAGTGTTGTTGTCTTTCTACGAACGGTAGTATTGTCAACACGATAACGGACTGCGAGTAACGTGCCTACTCCAGTTGTTCTAAATCTGAAGTATTAAAAATTAATTATTCTCTGTACATGATTATGAAGGGATATCTGGCTGCTTTAGAAGAAAGCGGTACTGGAAGAAATTATTACACAGTAATTTCTTCCCATCAACAAATTCATCATTGTTTAAATGCATGATAAATTTTACAAAATAATGTGTTTAAATTAAAGTGAAAAAAAACGACTAATTTAGAAACAAAAATTGTAATATTTTCCAATTCTCTCTTGAACGTAAAAATAGTGGTGCACATCTGATAACTATAAAGTTCGTTCATGGCAAGAGTAAAGAGAACAATAACTTCCAACCACGATTTTAAAGATACCCGCATAATCGATTAGGATATCTTGAAAGATACAATACAAATAAATAAATGACCGTTTCCATTAGACCCCTGCGTCGACAGTTATAATTAGCATACATATTAATTCATCTAATTTTGTAGTAAATGACAATTGTTGATCAATAATTAGACCCTTCTTACCATCAGATCACTGCGTTGACAGTCATGATACTGATACAAGAGAATTAATCTATTTTCGTAATAAGTGACAATTGTAGGTCAATAATGTCATCCTAATGAATCGCCCGCACAGGTGCTTAGTAACATTTTGTATTAAAAATCACGTTTAATCGATTTTATATTCCATATCCGTTTAATTACAAAATACCTAAATCGTTTAGATATTTGTCGAAACATTCCGTTAAAATGTGTGGTAATATAATTTAAAGCGAGCTTTACATTGTAGGTGGTAATTGGAAACGAAATTATTGCATCACATTAATCTATATTTAAATATACATAGACACGAGACACAAATGGTTCAACAAACATTAAAAAAAAGGTGCTATGTGATTTATCAATTTACGCGGTTAAATGGCGAATTTCCGTTGGATGTTGTAAATATTAGTTATTTGTTTAGTTATTATGAAATAAATGCAGATTTTAGTAGATCATTAAACTATTAAATTAAATGGTAATTTTTTTTCGTGATTAGATATTTTTTTGTTTAAATTGTCTATTCATCCATGTTAGAAGTTGTATTGCATTCGTGGAAGCCTGGGTGTTACAGGTATCAACAACAAGATGGAGGAGAGGCGATTGAGATGGTATGGGCACGTTAGACGCAGAGCACCCGATCACATTGTGAACCAGGCAATCTCCATGGATCTTCCTCGAATAACAACCAGAGGAAGACCAAAGAATTCATGGGTGGTGCAAAAAGATAACCTGATGCAGAGACACAGTCTGGGGGACGTAGTCCGGGATAGAAGAGCATACAACCTGAGGACGAGGAGAGCTGACTCCAACAGTCTTCGCAGACAATGATGAGTTGGGATGGAGCCAGGGAGAAGAAGAAGAAGAAGTTGTATTGCATTGTATTGTATTACACTCTTGTTTTTTTACAGTATTGTTGTATTTAATAACTGGTGGGTATATTTTTTTACAGTATTGTTGTATTTAATAACTGGTGGGTATATTTCTATGTAGCAACCTCTTTCAATCAATTCTCTGAGAAAAATCAAGTCATCTAAATGTTCCGAACGATAATTAATGATCTTCAATAATGATTTATACCAAATACCCAATATTTATTAAGAGTTTTAACTTAGAGAACTCCATATTAGAATATCAAATAAATTTGCATTTATACTCCGTTTGCATTTATACTCACACACATATTTTTACTTCTTATCTCGAAGCTCTCTTTAGGCGGAATGATCCCAATTTGTTACGAAATCTTAAGACGAACTACAAAGATACCAAGATATATCATCCAATATTAACTGTCCTGCGATTCTAGAAGCACTAAGTTTATATGTACCCAATAAATATAGCCGTGCAAGGAATCACCCTCTGTTCTACATACCAACTTACAGGACGAATATCGCGGCTAAACACTCAGTCACGCGTGGTATAGAGATATTGAACCAACTGAATGACACTGTTGATATATTCTCGGCACCGCCTAGCAGTATGAGAAGAATCCTGGCTGATATTATTCCTAACGAATAAGCTAACGCTAGAAGCAGACCCTCTTTGTGTAACAGGAGAAATCCGTGCAAAGGGGGAAAAAAAAAGTGATAGTAACACATTCAGCTTTATGTGTAGTGTATATGTGTGTATTGTACAATGAAATGTTTAAATTAAGGAAATTTTTCCCGTATTCTTCATATAAATAATAAACATATACATGGACCATATCGACAACATATTTATTTTATAGTAGAGCGGAAGATGTTTTTGAAATTTGCACAGGTAGTAGTAAATGTGATATATCAACACCACATAAGTACAATACACGTTGAAAATACATATTGAGGTAATTGTGGCGTTGTAGCCAATACCACACGGAATAGTGTAAAGTAATAGTAATAGTTTCCCCTTGAGGCAATAACGATTCGGATTCCCACGCAGCCAGATTACGTCTCGGTCGGCCCGAAGCCACAAACACACCGCGTATAGCTTACTGCTCTTTCGCAAGAGGCATCACCTAGTTTTACATCATCGCGCAGCCACCGTTTGTGATGTCAAAACTGCCGACTATTGTCGCATTATAATTTAATAGTCATCAGGCGTATTCTGTGTATACTAAAATAAATAGTGCCTGTTTGTGGAGACTCCTAAGTACTGGTTAGCGTTTTACGCGGATTTGAGAAGTGCGTCGTGACTTAATACGATAATCTGAGTTTTTCTGCTTACGATGTTGCATAATAGAACAATTTATTTAATACACAATTTTTTTTTCAAAAAACATTGTGAATTATTCAGCAAGACCTGCAAAATACTTTAAAAAAAATTAAGTTCTGTACATAGAATTGATGCAAAAGAAACTTCATCTCCAGTATTTAACCCTTTTTATCCAGCTGATGTACGCGAAATATCCCACGGGGCCGATCATCGGCCTCAAAGTTTTCATACAAGTTTTTATGTTGAATAAAAAAATATTAAAATATTTTTTATGAAATATAAAATTTTTTGTTATTATTTTACACTCTACAGTGAGGTCTCCATAAAAAAATAGGTTTTAACACTAAATATTAACTGAGATAAAAAATTAAATGTAAACTACCTTTTCGCACATTTTATGCAAAATAGGCTGGGATTAAAAGGGTTACTATGAAGTAAATAAAAAAACACAATATTTCTTATTTATTTGACCACTTTCTACACCGCATCCAACCATCATACCACAGAGTCTTCAAAAATATTTTGTGATAAATTGAGAACTCCATTGTATTGATTACAGTTTACGTCGTAGTTCATGATCTTTGGATTCTTTCAAAATATAGATTACAGTTTACAACGTAGTTTACCTCGTAGTTCATAATCTTTGGGTTCTTTCATAATATAGATTACAGTTTACAACGTAGTTTACGTCGTAGTTCATGATCTTTGGATTCTTTCATAATATATATTACAGTTTACAACGTAGTTTGTGACACCAGGAATCTTCAATAATACTCGTATATATTACAGTTTGCAACATGGTTTGTAAAAAGTGTGTTTCATAATATAGATTACAGTTTACAAAGTGGTTTATGGTGCTTGAAATCTTCCATAACATAGATTATAGGTTACAACGTAGTTTATGATACCTGGGATATTTCATATTATAGATTACAGTTAACAACATTGTTCGTTTATTTTATTATCTACGTGTATTAATAACGTGATCGATAATGTACATATAGTATGATTATGTAAATGAAATAGAATTTTTGTGGAGTTTACTGAGGTCTTTAAGTGTATAAGCCTTTAAGATAATGCGTAAGTTGACACTTGGAGTGACTTCGGTCACTACAGTCACAGTAAAAAATACATAAAATGGACTTCGGTTATACTCTAAAATAATGCAAGAACCTAAATACTTACTAATTGTACTATTTCGTGACTCAGTTGTCGACAGTGCACTGATGTTTTGCCAGCACTAAAATAATTGAAATAAACCCTACTCGGGTTGTCCACGCTTAACTTTGCGCGAGGTCCTTGGACAATATAATTTGTTATGTATTAAGTGTCATAATTCAATGGTAGGGACGCAAGATGTTAGAGTGGAGACCCTGAACATGTCTAGAAAGATCCACTTAGATGGGTGAATGATATTCGGGCGATAAAAAGAAAAAGTAGTGGATTTAACAGAGCTGACAAGGTGATCAAATCATGGTATTTAATTCGTCAATAAAAATTAATTATATTGATTAAAATTATGAAATCAAATTAACGCGCCTCTTGAGGTATAATAAATCTTTCGTATAAAACTGAAACGTCGGTACACATACAAACAGTGAGATAATCTCAACGATAATTGGTCAAGGTCTTTTACGAAACAATTTGTCGCATTCGTAATAAGGTGGCCTTTAAATAATATTAGTCGTAAAATTCTACATTGCATTCTCCGAGCGTACGATGTACATTTTAGGGCGATATATTTGAGAATCTTTGAAGTTGCGCTACTCTATAAGTAAGGAACTAGATCGCGGCCGTTGGTGGCCACATAGATCAATTAGTGTTTTGATGTTTCTCAATTTTAAGAGTCACGCCTTCAGAAATGAGATAATCGATTTCTTGTTGATTGTTACCAAACAAAATAATGAAATCTTCGTAAATTGAACAAAGTTTTCTGTGACATAATTTTCGATTCCAATCAGTAAGCAGTTCGCATTTTCGGATATTCCTCATCGAAATTCAATCAACATAGAACCCACTAGATTAGGCTGTTAAAATACTAAAATAACATTTAATTTTTTTTCAAATTATTCCATGTAAATAAATGTTTTCGAGAAGTTTTTCTTCTTCTTGATAATGACGGTATGAAAAACACCTTATAAAGGAAGAATTTTTGTATGCATCATTACTTGAATCGACCGTAGCAATTCCAGAGAAATAAAGTTGGCTACTCGTACTAACAATAAAACAACAATCTTCCACATCTTAGGATTTCCAAGAAAAACTTAGACAGCAAAATAAGGGATGAAAATTAGATTAATGCAGTAGAAATGAGAGCATTGCGTAGAATGTATTACTGCCTAACTATTTCAATGTTGTCTCAACTATCTTATTTCCCAATTGTCATTATGTAAAATTTGGACTCCTTTGAGGCTTTTCTTTTCTTTTTTTTTCTCGTTCTTGCTGGCAGTTAACCTGAGGTGGTATATGTGGGTTTACTTGTTATTTTGTTTTCTGCCATACGTTTTTGTTTTTTTCTTTTTTTTTTTCTATTTATTCTTTAATCTAGATATGCGGGGGTGTGAGATGGAAGCCCCCTGATGCCCTTGCGGTCGGGCTCGCCCTACATTGGTGGGGTGTATCTCGGCCGGGGGAATGTTTGTGGGATGAGCCCGGACCTTTTAGTGTCTTCTCTCTTGAATGTATCTTTTTTTTTGTCATCTATTTATTTTCTGTATTTTTTTTTATATATTCTTGTTCTACGTGTTCAAGGGTGTGGGCTGAAAAACATCTGGTGTCCCCGTGGCTGGGTTCGCCTTATATTGGTGGGGTGCATCTTGGCCGAGGGGATGCTATTAGATGAGCCTAGACCTTTTGATAGCTTCTGTATTTAATGTATTATCTGCAATTTATGTGTTTAAGAAGTGTTATTCAAATATAATCTGTACATACTATGTTGCTATCAATAAACCTATTATTTATTTATTTATTTTATGTGCATAAAGCAATGTATGATAAAATAAGGAATGAGGATATTTGGAAAAATGCGGTTTGAAAGAAGAAAAAGTGATCAAGAGGAAATAAAGAAAGTTGTGAGGGCTCGGCCACGTCAAATAATGATGAAGAAAGCGTTACAAAAAATATCAATACGAGTATAGAAGGTAAGGAAATTTTGAGAAAACCTAAAATACGTACCTCAAGGATATGAATCAAATACTGAAAGAGGACAGAAGGAATAATGTTTATAATAGGAAAGTAAGCATGAAAGAGTGTATAGACGTGGCAGAAGCTAAAATTATATGCCAGGAAATAAGGAAGTGAAGATCTGTTTTTCCTGCGTACTTAAAAAGGGACATATCGTGATGATAATGATGATGAACGTTTAATACTTTAAATATTAACCTGTACACCGCGCCAAAAATCAAATTCCACGAATTTCGGCGTTTTTTTAATTTCTAAGTTTAAACGTGTATTTTGTTTAGAACCACTGATATTTGATTACACCACCAAGTAAACATGACATTCAAGTAATTTTCTGATAATAAATAATAGTCATTACACTTAAGGAGACTCATTAAATAAAGGAGATAAACTAAACATTATGTAAAATACACAAAGGAATGCTACAGATCAGATCACAGGTGTTAGTGCTTCCCGCGAGGAACACGTTAAATATTTTGCACATTCAGTCAAGATTTTATCGAACTGGAAATAATATGACTAAAAAATTAACATGTTCGTATTGTCGTTAACCAAAAGAGGGCAGTCATTCGCAACAATAGGATCAAAATGGACAAATGGAAAAGAATCATCTGATAATCAAAAATTTCGTAGGAGTTATCTGAAAAGAATTAATGTGATGTTCGCCTCTTCATTGTCAGAATATGTTGTTAAACTACAGGATGTTGTCCTCTCAGATTTTTATAGCCACAAAAATTCGAAGTTAGCTATCAAAAGCATATTTCACTAATCCCTTCTTACATTGTTATTTTTCTCAAAAAATTTTTATTCCATCAAAATAGCAAAATTCTTGTTATGAAAACTACTCCCATTAATATTTATCATTCATTATTCCAGAGTTACATACCTACTGGTTCTTAATATACGCTGCTCTGGCTCTCAATGTGAATGTTAATACTAAAATCTTGCTCATGTATAAAATATTTGAGGATAATGATCGAACACCTTCTTAAGAATTTAAAATAAAACATCAATAAAACTCACCAAGTCTGCAGCCTGCTCTTGGAGATGGGAAACCTCTGACAAAGTCAATGCACTTGACGTTGAAGAGGCGGTAGAAGTAGTCATCGTCTGGAATGACGAGCTCGTTGCAGTAGGGGTGCTTCAGATGTGGGGGTCTGTTGCAACATTCCTCAGGGTCGTTGCGGTTGAAGGGATCTAAGAATTGTAAAAAGAATATTAATAGAAAAAGTCAAGTAACTGTTCGGACCATATCTATCATATAATACGATCGGTTGTAGGAAAAGTCTAAATTACTGAACCCGTTCAGTGGAATTTGGAATATGTAAGGTTTACAGTATGGAACTTATACCTCCGGTTATTACTTATTTTATGGGATAGTTGTTGATTGGATCGAAAGATTTTAATCAGTTTATTTCGAGTTTAACGTTTAATGCAATAAAATATTAAGTATCGATAAAAATTAAATGTTTTTACTGACTTATGATGAAATATGCCATTTTTTATTGATATACTCGTATGAGGTTTGACGTTGTCTTGTTTATGAGGTTAGTACTCTTAATATACTCTAAAAAAACTTTTTTTTCAATGTATGTTCACCGAAATTTGGGTGTAATCAGTCTAAACAATTTCAGACTTTTAGCCCTTTAATTAATTAAGTTGGATTACTAAAAGCCTGGATGTTACAATGTATGACTCTTACTCCGGTAGCTCAGTATAGGTAAAACAAGGCTCAATAAGATCTCAAGATGTCGTGGGAAGAGGTAGGCATTCGTCAGTGCTTGGGTAGGTATAAATACATAATGAAACACATATTTGCTGTTAATTGGTTATATATTTAATCCTGACGAGCTGATACTCCGTCAGGAAAATCAAATGGGCAGATTTCTCTCTGCTACTCCGCTAACCTTTCAGATGGACAGGCAGTCGAAGTAATTTATTATCACACAACAGTCCGTTGCGGAAATGTGTCAATTCTCAAAGATTAGATCTCGCCAATCTCTAGAATACTCAAATATCACCATAAAATGACAAGCAAAAGAGGATAAATAAGGTTGATCTTACTCCAATACAGGACAAAATGTATTATCCCAGATCCGCTTCAAGTGTATGACCAGGTCGACTCGTATATGGCCCTCTGACCTTATACTGTTACTACAGGGCCGCTGATGTGAAGAAATTCCCTCAGTGGTTGGCGACCGCCAATTCGTGCCGTAATACACCCACACGACTCAGTTCCTCCAGAATTTACCGGACAAATTGTATCAAATAAGAATGAACAATCAAATGTGAGAAAAGCTTGTTCAAGTTCGCGAACAGCGTCAAGACGAGAATGATGTTGACTTGATAACTTCGTGGCGAGAGAATGACTGTGGGGAGATCGCGGTTCCTTTATTTAAGGGATCTCCCCAAGCTCCGCCATTTTGGAACTCTTTAGAAAGTTGCTCGCGACCGTTAAAAAAAATCATAAATCTTTTTTGCCAATGAATAGTATATTTTAACTTTCGCAGCGTAATTAAGTCGAGAATCCCTTTTGTATGACATCCGGTAACCCTAAAGGCGACACTTAAAATTGCTTAAGGGACACTAGTCACTTCTTTTGAAATGTATCTCGAGTGAAGTGTTTTTTTGTCTTCTTACCGTGGAATCCATATTTAACTATGTCCGCAATAAATTAAGCGCGACGTATTTCTTTAGAAAGGAGAAGAGAAATTTTTGACCCCTTTTTTTTTCTTTCTCGCATAACAATCGCGGTCATAAAAGCGCATACACCCTCTGAAATATATCTTGCGCAAAGTTTTATTTCTTTTCTTAGTAACAATAGTTATCTGGGACTGCAATAAATCAGATCGTAGGACGGAACACTAATTACCGATCCTCATAAAGTGTCGTGTATTTCTATACAAATGGGAAGACAAAGCCAGCCAGTCGAGGCAGTCAAGTTTGAAACAATAGGAAGCAATCCTTCTCGAAAATGACGCAAGATCTCCCTTTGACTGCTCTGGTTCACTATTTTTAATGGTTATTTTTTAACTACAATAAACTAATTGGTCGGCCGTACCCAAGTCCTGACACTCCATTTTATGTTACCGAAAAAAAAAAAATATAAAAAAAAATAATAATTCAAGTACTGATTACGGCCCTGTGTCAATTGGTCATACACCTGCTTGCCGAAACAAGGATTAGATACTATGCTAAAGGGCATGACGTTACTGGGTCATGCCGGATACGCTCGTGGACGATTTAATAAGCCCCTGCATTTGCGAAAGAGTAGGAAACCACGAAAAACTAACTCTCAGGGCTTCCCTATCTAAGAACACCTGGAAACAGTTAAACATTTTATAGAGCAAGGCACAATACAGGAGAACATCAATTATCGCCTTCCCCTCAACATGGTTACACATAATAAGTCTTATTATTATTTTTACAAAAAAAAGAAACATACAACATTTAGGATAACAAGACAAAACAGTCACAAGAGTAATGTTCAAGAACAGATACTATCGCCTTCTCTACAGCATGGTTACACATAATAATTCTTATTAATTTACAATAGAAAAATGTACAAACATTTAAGATTACAAAGGCAACACACTCACAAGAGTAATGCCCAAAAACAGATCAAGTTACTTAATAGTAATTATGTTAGTTCACAACGGCTTCCCCAGAACCGGATCCGATAGTCTGCACTTTTAGGGGCACTGATTTAGTTTCTTAACCTAATCACTTAAATTAAGGAAGCAAGGTGAGTTTCCTCCCGCTTGTCTGGTGATCTTTGATATTGCAAGATACAAGTCTGGCGATATATCAATAATGAGACTATATAAGACACATTTAACATACGATTTTCCATTACACGGCCCTGAGACACCACTCATAGGGGCGACATCTGACTATAGGCCTCCTCCAGGTCTAAAAACTGACAAGAAACAGTTACACTTGGTTATACAATACAGCAAATATGTGTTTATAATATCATCACCTCGGGGATCGTCATCCCTTTAGTGCCAATTCTCGTGCTAGCCAGAGTCGTCAGTGCGACGCCCACCCACATCACGGACGGTGCCAAAACTCGCATGATCCATAAAATACCATGGTTATCCGGGCACCGACGGTGCCATGAGCGTCCACCTAGACCGGGAGCACATGCAAATTTGGGTTCATGACGCCCATGGTTGGAGTCACACTCAACAACCCCCACTGGATGTATATAGGCCATCCGTAAGCCTCCACTGGATGTATATAGGCCATCCGTAAGCCCCCTACTGGATGTATATAGGCCATCCGTAAGCCTTTCGCTGATTGGTTGGAGCCTACTCCACAACCGTTGTCACCAGTGCGACACCCGCGGACCCAAAGGGCGGAGCCAAGTTGTACATGTTGTCCACGCACAAAACTACGGTCGTCCTTGTCCCAATGGTGCCCACGAGCGCCCACCTAAGTCGTCGGTGCGACGGCCGCAGAACCAACGGGCGGACCCAAGATACGCATGATGTCCCCACACCATGCTACCTACGTCCGGGTACCGATGGCGCCACGGACGCCTGCCCACCTGGACCGGACTGACAATAAAACCTTTGTCACCAGTGTGACGCCTGCGGACCCAAAGGGCGGAGTCCATACACACTACTATGGAGGTCCTGGTACCAATGGTGCCGCGAGCGCCCACCTCTGTCGTCGGTGCGACGGCCGCAGAACCAACGGGCGGAGCCAAGATGTGCATGACGTAGTCATATCATACTATGCACCTCCGTGTACCGATGGCGTCGCGGACGCCTGCCCACCTAGACCGGACTGACAGTTACAATAAAAAAAAATATACAAAACAACAAAAAAAAAAAAAATCATTGGCCGAAGCCTCACAATTAAAGGATATCCCATCGAAAGCCCCCCCCACCAAAGCACGCACCAAATCCCTTTCATTCATACTTCCCAGCAGCACTTCCCAAACCCCTGTAGCAACCCCACTCATTCCCTATCATGGAGCTGCCTTCCATTCAACCTATACGACCTAGTGCCAGGTGAGCGACCCCTGATAGAACAGGATAAGGAATTGGTAAGGATGTATCCAATGTGACATCATGAGGAAGTGAGCGTCGACGCTCTATCAAAAGACGCGCATACAAACGCTATGCTATCAGCAAAAATCACCACTCATTGTCCAGCGCATGGTCTATTGAGCGCCACCATATTTTTTTCTTGGAACATGGAAACCTAATTTGGTAAAACTGAATTACCACAAGTGCCACGGCAGCTCTCGCGTCAATTCACCGTAATGGAGCCTTTATTCCACCTTGGCGATGTCCCTGATGCGAAGTTTACCTGCCACTTTCCCCTTCAGGTCAGACAGTTCATATATTGTGTCGGAAATTTTCATTGTGACCACACACTTGACAAATCGGGGCGCTAATTTGTTGCTGAAATATCGCCCAGCGTTTGACTGGCTAAATACCCTCTCCATACCACCTGTCCAACTAGGTGGTTTATAACCTAGGTGTAAACTACACCAAGCAGCGCTTAGCTTCCAGCCTGCCACAACCTATCTGTACTTTTATCCTAAAGGTTGTTCCCTTTGCCTTATACCATTAGTTATCGCAAAAAGTGCGAACAAAACGTTCTTCCGGCACGGCCCCTCTATTCGAAGAACGATCCATGAGGGGCAGGGTGGAGATTATGCCGATGAGAGGAAAGGTGAACTCATCTTGCTATTCTCACAGTATCATTGAGGCATGAACAAATCCTTCCCTAGGTGTTCGCATCACTCACATTGGTTTACTCTAAACCACATGACGAACACGTAATTAATGAGGAATTAAACCTCTCCTATGCTAGTCTTCTGCGGATGGTAACTAACGCTGCTAACCCTTTATCCGTGATATCATATGATTCTAGTAATCCACTAATTTCCAGCAGAGGGGACTAGCCTCGTCACCCTCAGCTGTACTTATATGATGCGGATCACGGCGGGGATATGTATTCCTCATATAACTAATAGTTTTCGATGACGCCACCTCAACGATGAAGTTTAAACAACTTGCCAACTTCATACTACGGCCAGCATCGTGAAAACATGCTCCGCTTCCGATGAAGGAGGTTAAACGAACATATGCTTCAATACTGCATGGTATACTCGCTCGCTTGTATACAGACATGCGCCCTAAGGTCTCTGATTTCCTGCCCGAGCACATTAAAGTTGTCACAACGCGTTATATATGTAGACGTTCTAAAAATCAGGGTGTGTAATACCCTTGCGATAGAAAAACAAATCAAAGTTTTTTTTTTTGCCCTTTGGTGACATACTTGTACTAATTAATCAGCGATCTAGGTTTCTATTACATCTGCGGTATCATGAAGCTTATGGCTGGCGAGCTTACCGCAAGGCTAGGCGTTGTTTCGAAAATTAAACTGAACTAACTACAATATACGGGTAATACGAGTAAAATTCTAACTTATTTACCATGCCGCTGGTTATGAAACTTCTACAATATTACTCTCTACTAGGAACCCTCCTGAGTTCGTCGCGGTACGTAAGATGACCTAGACATTTGCATGCGTCATCGCAAAATTCGGATTTGTATAACCCTGTAGTACGGCTTCCTAATACACGCACAGGCACAAACAATTATAGCCGTACGTCTAGAAGGCAACCTCAAAGGAACACAATACCAAATACAATACATAGGCATAAATACAATACAATACTAACAGAAATGAAATTATAAATATAATTAATGCAACAAAAAAAAAAATACAATTCAGAATAATAAGATGTATGCATGGCAGATAATCAGATACGGAAAAACACACAAGAATTATAACTCTCAAGCCTTTACCTGAGATCAATAAAGTCAATAATTAATTATCTCCAAGACTCTCAGTCCTGTTTGCATATTATTAAACCAACATGGTACAGAACCCTGGTCACCCTGATCGGCGAACAATTGTTCCATCATTCGTTGCATCTCAGCAGGAATGTTTTTTAAGCCAAATGGGGTGACCACAAACCGATATTGTCCCCGGCCCTCTACAAGGAATGCCGTCTTACATTTAGACTCTTGCTTAATGGCATTAGCCAAAACTCATGGCTCAGATCTAAAGCAGTGAGGTAGCGCGTATCTCGAAGATTATCGAGAATTCGGTTGATGTTAGGTAACCGATAACAGTCCGTCTGCGTCACGGAATTTAGTTTGCGGGGTCCAATACGATTCGAGCAGAAGCATCCTTTTTCGGACAATGGAGGCATTATTGAGCCATTAACTCCTACTCGAATGAGAAAACGATTCCGGCGTAAGCCCGGAACGCTTCAAGAAGGGAATACCGAGCACCAAGCAAGTACCTAGAGAAGGAACTACCTGGAATTCCACCAACACAGTTTGGTGATCATAATGTAGGGGCAACTAGATCGTACCCAGCACCCGATGTCCCTGACTATCAGCCGTGTGAACGACTCCCTCAGTAGTTCGCATAATAAACCGTAAGTCCTTAAAATTCTTATACAGATTACCACCTATTACGTTAATTGCTGCACCTGAATCTAGCAACGCCCTAAATGGTGAGCCCTGAATTTCACAATGAAGATAGGGTCTCTCATCCCTTGCATTTGAAATTTCTATGGCACTAATGTTACGGTTATTACTTCCTAATTCTATTGTTTTTGACCAACCCCCTAGTTCCGAATTACCTTGACCGGGTTGGTCCTCTATCTGTTTTTGGAATTAAACAAAACTCGGCGGCGGACGCGAAGTATCCGTCAGCAAAGTAAAAGGTCTAGAAGTCTCGGCACGACTCCTTACGCGATTACTTGGCGACTTATCCGGTTCCTTCTGGATAAGTGGTTTGTGCGGACAGTCGCGGGCAATATGATGCGGAAGATTGCACAAGAAACACCTCAACAAGGTCGGCCCTCTACCGATACCCTTCTGTGAGACGGATGACACACGTGCCCTTACCCTTGGCTGCATCTGCAGCGGCCGGGGTGATACCTCACCACTCCTGTTCATTTGTTCGAAAGAGGCACATACTCTTTCCATCTCTCGTACTGACGCAGGCCGCGTACTGACAAGGACTGAGCTAAACCTAACGTGAAGCCCTCTCTTGAACACCTGTAACAGCTCCACCTCTGTCAAGGCAGAGTCCAGTGTACTGTTTACCTCCAAAATTCGGGAGATATAATCGGTGGAAGATTCTTCGTGACCCTGCTTGGATGCCCAAATATCCAGCTTTCTATCTATCATAAAACTCTCCGATTCGAACCTCTCCAAAAAATGTGCCTTCAATGTAGCCCATCTCATAGGGTTCCTATACGTAATCCTGAAAAAGGTCAGGGCTCTGTCGCGCAAAAATTCAGGTAGGACGGGAGAGAGAGAGTCTACATCGAACCTACGTGCGTGTGCTATTTCCTCGAGCCTAACCAAAAACTGACGTACGCTACCCGAGCCATTAAACGGATCCACTGGCCACGATGAAAAATTGATATTTAATGGAGGTAATTGATTACCTCTAGTGCTAGGAGACGGCAACATTCCCAAGTCTCTTGAAGGGCAAGACCCGGTAAATGGCAAGGAAGAGTCCGAACGAGGGGCTGTCGCTCCGGAAACCAGTTCCATAGAAAATTCCGGGGCTCCTCGCAAATTAACATGTGCCTTAGACCTTTGAGGCAATATAACCTCTTCTGTAGGAGAGTGAACGAGGCCCCGATTGTAGCTCCATGCTTGCCGACGCAACCTGGGGAGTTTGTTACCCGGAGTGATTCCCCTTTCCATCAATTCCCCAATCAATCTCTCCTTAGTTGCACTCGTAATATTGTCAATAGGACTCATTGTGGACTTATCCTCAGCTAGCAAGGTGAGAGTTCTATCTGAAAGATTAGAAATCCCCAAGACTCTAGGCCACGCTGTTATTAATACGCGTTCCCAATCTCAGGAATAGCCTTCACCAGAAATTCCAATCGCATGTAATCGAAGAAAACAACTCTACCTTAAAGGCCTAAAATAGAATAATTCAATAAGTTCGATCACCCGGCCACGCTATTATAACACCGGTCTACTACTAATCTCGCCGACCAGATGTACGACAGGTAGTATTCGTCAAACTTAATTAGCGAAACAGCCGGACGGCTCTGAACGAATAATGTTATAGTTGGCAAACTTAGTGCTCTAAATATTCTATTTTTTGTTGATGATTTAAAAATCTTCAAAGCGATCCAAACTCCGGAATACGCCACTAACTCTATCCAACCGGAAAGAAAACGTAACGAATTATTCCTTGCCAATGCAACAAGGAACTTCTATCAGCTGCTAAACACCCGGCCAATCACAAGAAACTAAGGCGTTCCACTAGCTCTGCCTACCCGATTACCGGCCAAATTCGAGATTATACTCCTCGTAAAACTACGCTCAACTCGATTTTTTCTAATTTTAGAAAATAACTACCTACACTCGCACAGCTTTTATCAGCCGCACGTTATTAGTTGGTTATTATATTTTATTTAATTAATAAATAAAATCCTCAACTCATACACAAAATGACCGCCAAACAAAACGGTACTCGAATCAATTTCCGCCCGACCGACTTGACTGAAGTACAAAGCCTATGCTTTGTTGTTTTAACGGTCCTGAATTGCTTTCGATTCTTTACCGAGTTATACGCAGTTAATCAAAATAATATAACAAAATTATACACCGTATACAATACAACAATGCACAAAATTTTGAATAAAAACAGGAAGAAAAGAAAGAAGAAAACATAAAATTCAAATACACAGTACACAACAAAGCAATGCACAAGATATTCAAATCAAAAAAAGAAAAAAAAAACATAAAACTCAAATACACAGTATACAATAAAGCAATGCACAAGATATTCAAATCGAAAAATGAAAAAAGAAGAAAAAAAACATAAAATTCCAATACACAGTACACAACACAGCAATGCACAAATTATTCTAGTACCAAAAGAAGAAAGAAAGGAAAAAAAACATAAAAATACAAATTATACCGTCCAAGCCCGACGACGAACCTCTAGGCCCCGCGTTGAAAGGCGGCCAGTTTCGGACTTTTTGCCCTTTAATTAATTAAGTTGGATTACTAAAAGCCTGGATGTTACAATGTATGACTCTTACTCCGGTAGCTCAGTATAGGTAAAACAAGGCTCAATAAGATCTCAAGATGTCGTGGGAAGAGGTAGGCATTCGTCAGTGCTTGGGTAGGTATAAATACATAATGAAACACATATTTGCTGTTAATTGGTTATATATTTAATCCTGACGAGCTGATACTCCGTCAGGAAAATCAAATGGGCAGATTTCTCTCTGCTACTCCGCTAACCTTTCAGATGGACAGGCAGTCGAAGTAATTTATTATCACACAACAGTCCGTTGCGGAAATGTGTCAATTCTCAAAGATTAGATCTCGCCAATCTCTAGAATACTCAAATATCACCATAAAATGACAAGCAAAAGAGGATAAATAAGGTTGATCTTACTCCAATACAGGACAAAATGTATTATCCCAGATCCGCTTCAAGTGTATGACCAGGTCGACTCGTATATGGCCCTCTGACCTTATACTGTTACTACAGGGCCGCTGATGTGAAGAAATTCCCTCAGTGGTTGGCGACCGCCAATTCGTGCCGTAATACACCCACACGACTCAGTTCCTCCAGAATTTACCGGACAAATTGTATCAAATAAGAATGAACAGTCAAATGTGAGAAAAGCTTGTTCAAGTTCGCGAACAGCGTCAAGACGAGAATGATGTTGACTTGATAACTTCGTGGCGAGAGAATGACTGTGGGGAGATCGCGGTTCCTTTATTTAAGGGATCTCCCCAAGCTCCGCCATTTTGGAACTCTTTAGAAAGTTGCTCGCGACCGTTAAAAAAAATCATAAATCTTTTTTGCCAATGAATAGTATATTTTAACTTTCGCAGCGTAATTAAGTCGAGAATCCCTTTTGTATGACATCCGGTAACCCTAAAGGCGACACTTAAAATTGCTTAAGGGACACTAGTCACTTCTTTTGAAATGTATCTCGAGTGAAGTGTTTTTTTGTCTTCTTACCGTGGAATCCATATTTAACTATGTCCGCAATAAATTAAGCGCGACGTATTTCTTTAGAAAGGAGAAGAGAAATTTTTGACCCCTTTTTTTTTCTTTCTCGCATAACAATCGCGGTCATAAAAGCGCATACACCCTCTGAAATATATCTTGCGCAAAGTTTTATTTCTTTTCTTAGTAACAATAGTTATCTGGGACTGCAATAAATCAGATCGTAGGACGGAACACTAATTACCGATCCTCATAAAGTGTCGTGTATTTCTATACAAATGGGAAGACAAAGCCAGCCAGTCGAGGCAGTCAAGTTTGAAACAATAGGAAGCAATCCTTCTCGAAAATGACGCAAGATCTCCCTTTGACTGCTCTGGTTCACTATTTTTAATGGTTATTTTTTAACTACAATAAACTAATTGGTCGGCCGTACCCAAGTCCTGACAACAATAATGAGTTGATTACCTTCATTGAGAATATTAGAAGCACAAGTAAAGTAACCTCTCAAAATAATACCACTTTTATCAAATATGAACAAAAAGTTAATTTTTATAAAGTTTGTTCAAAAAAATTGGTTCAAGTTCTCGAAAATGTATTTTAAAGGCAGAAAAGGTTCCTGCCAAATTTGATGTATACTGAGATATTTAAGGAAAGGTTTGTATAGAATGGTTTTCTACGATGGAATCACGAAATACACATTTTATTAGATTTATATTTTTGCATATACAAGACATACTCATCCGATTAATTAATTCATTCATATAATACTCTTCAATAAATCCTTATTGGTGGTACGTACATATTAAACTTCACTGTCTTCAGCCCCTATAATGGCACCGTTGAGTTTGGAACCACTTGAGTAGGCACTGACCTCGTGGTTTGTTATGACTCGTGTTAGAACGTGAAGAAGCAACAACACTCGTAGTTTGTTATGACACGTGCTGGAACGTGACGAAGCAACAACACTAGCAAACATCTAACGCACTCGAGCATTATTACTCCTCCGTGGTTGCAGTCCTAAGACTGGTTTGCAGCAATTTCAACTCTTCTCCTCCATTCCCCCCTGTCCTGTGCGGCTCTTTTTAAATCTGTATATGTTGAGCAGCGCACGTCCACCAACAGGTCCTCCAGGTACTCTCGGCGTGGGCGTCCCCTAGAGTTTGTCCCCTCGGTCATACCCTCCATTATGGCATGCAAGAGGCCCTCTTGTCGTATTATATGACCGATCCATCTTGCACGCCTTTCGGACAGGATCCCGAGCAGGTGCCTTCCTCCTTCGATTCGTTGGAGAACCTCTTCATTTGTGATGCGGTCTCTCCAGGAAATTCCTAATAGTGTTCTATAGGACCACATCTCAAAAGCCTCTAGTCTTCGTCTATCTCTTTCGTATAGGCACCATGTCTCGCAGCCGTACATCAAGATACTCCATACATAGGTCTTGATGAGGAGTATTCTCAGTTTTAGGTCTATATTATTTGATTCTATTATTTTCGACCTTTTATTAAATGCAAGTCTAGCCTGATGTACTATTACTAGATGCCCACTATTAGATTACGCCCTCTTTTTTTTCAGAACATTAAGTATCCTAACAACTATGCCATAGAGATTGTCAATATTTAGAATAACCAATGACTATGTAATATGTTTTAGATCTTTTTTTGAAAATAAACATCCCATTTATATTAAGCGTGGACAAACTAACAGCGCTTTAAGTCGCGTAGATTCAAATTTAATTAAAAAAAAGGAAATTTTTAGTTAAATACTTAAGAAAATAACTTCCAAATTTTTTTAAAGGCCTCTTCTGATTATTTCAGTTAAAATCAGAATAAATTAAATCACAAATAATAATCTTTCTCTCAAATTTGAATATTAGTTGGACCAAAATATAGCTTTCTAGCTACTTAAATGTGTACGTAACAAATGTATATTTGAGCACCGTATAAAATACAGCCTGTTGATTTTATTGTCATATGGTAATATCTTCCAACCAACAGAAAGGTGGGAAAGAAGGCTTAAGTGAAAACCAGACTAGAATTAGTTTTGAAAATATCTGAATACCAATGGAAATCAAACCAGCAACCCCTTAAAATATAGACGTCTTACAAACCCGGTGACGGAGGTTGTTTAGTAGCTTGAAAGTTAATTTTAATGATCAACGAATGTCATTATTTAAGTAGAAAAATAGAAACGCAACCATCATGACCAGTAACGTACTTTTTCATTAACAAATGTTACAATTAATTACCTGAGGATTAAAAATAGCAAGGCTGTCTATTTAACACTGTCAATTCAAAAACACCATATTTAACTTTTCATTTCAGACACAAAAAGCTGATGAGTAATTGCAAAAATAATTATCAAAAATCAAAGAAACTTTTCAAGTACAACCTTTCGATGGTCTTTAGATTTAATATAACCCAAAACTGCGTCTCCGCCAACACAGCGACCGTGGAACGTCAAAATTCCAGTTTCAGTCCATCGCCACTTGCAGACGGGACCTTTGATATTTTTCTTTTGCAAAACAATGCCTATCCTTAATCTTGTTTTAAATGACTTAATTTAACTTTATTGCAGTTTTATCCAAGATAGAGAAAACTTACAAACACCTGTTTATAATGCGCAATATTTTCCATTGAATTTACCATTTGTATTGCAGTTATTATACAATATGTTATACTCGTACAATGACTTATGTGGTCTGGCTAGTAAGCATGACTTCTAATCGGGAGTTTCGGGTGTAATTTCCGATGGTATCCAAAAAAATGATCTCAGCATGAAAACAGATTTCCCTGGGTAATAATGTTTGCCGGCGCCAAATATTTGTTTAAATATTGTCTCTTGTAATGACGAACAGTGAACTCCATGTCTACTCCAGTGATTCTAAAACCAAAGCTCGATTACTATATCCCTCCCACGCTCTTTAATGTGTTTGAATCACCAATTCGTACATATTGAAGGGTACCATTCGAATGAAGAAGAAGAATTGGGATTACTGTAGAAACCAAATATATATTTTTTAATATATACTGCTTTGGTATCCATTGTAATTCAATGTGCCTTCGGGACCTTTCTCATCAAAAGTTCATAGAAATTTATTTCTAGGACATTTCTATCGATCATATTTTTATTTTACTCAAGGCCAGACTTAATAGAGTATTGCGATGTTTAAATTAGCATTCTCCAAATGGAGAGAAGTGTTTAAAATGAGCCTCATTATCTCTCCTTTGAACCGAATAATCCACCCAATTTTTCTTATTGAGTTCAGTAATTTACAGATATATTTCTTCAGAAACACCGGTCATGATGCTTTTGACCTTTTCATAAGCCACTTGGATTATAATTTCTGGTCATTTTACATTTTAGGTGTGTAATTTTCTGCAGTTGTTTGTGAGAGAGATAATAATAAACAATTTGTTATTTTAAATAACACACTTATTTGTTATAAGCATTTTTAAATGTATGTATTATATTTCCCAGAATATTTATTATTTAACAACTCAATTCAATTTGAGATGCATCTTTAAATTTACATAACTATAAATCAACGTTTAAATAATACGAAATGTGATTTATGACGAGTTTGATAGAATCGTTATGCATATCTAATAGGTATTGTTTCTATTACATCTTTATTTTTTCGTTATTCAATATCTGAGTTGTTAATTTGTTAGCTTGTTCAATGAATAATATTTTTATTTGTATTGTCATTTAGACTCAACATAATATGATAAATAAGATGTGTGTATACCAGAATCTTAATGAGTGTTGAATTTTATAGTTTTTGTTGATAACATATGTTAATACTTTTTTATGATTATAAATAAAATTGATTTTATCAAGTATTAAAGGGAATGTCGGTGATAAAGTTATTGTAGAAGTAATTAATAATAGCCATGTGCAAAGCTGTGCACAGGAAAACTTCTGATGGATTCGCGGCCGAGCTCTCCCTATATTTATTTATTTTATTTATTATTTATTATTACACATGACAAGAAATATATACAATTTGCGAAAAAAACAACAGGTAATTTGATTTGGACATACAATTTTAATGGATCTGGGTTTGTTGCCTTTCATTTGTCGTATCCCCAGTAAACTAGGATTTTACCTGTATCTCACTGAGGATATTTAGCATGAAAAAATAAATCGATACTTCTTTCCGATTTTTGATTACACAAAAACAAAGCCCCGTTGCACGTTCTCATCAACCTGACAAACAGTGACACTCAACTACAACTGGAAACATCTTGCGAAATTCAGCTCCTCACACATCATCACTCCAGAAAGACCAAAAATATTCATCCCACAATATACCGCATACAATCATAAGAATAAAAATTAAAATTTAAACAAAAAATACACATAGACAAATACAAAAACAACCAAAATTAAAACAACAAGAAGAAACCCACACTCACGAGTTCACACAAATCTTTTCCACTCGTCATTCATCCTGAAAGCTCAAGTACTCAAAATCCTGTCGCAATAACAACCACGCTCCGATCGACTGTCTAAATGGTTTTCCTACCTTTACCTTTATTGAAGTCGGTACGCCATTGTATGTAATGGAAGCCAAATAAGCATATTGCCTTTGGGCAAAAGAGGTTTTAACTCTAGGGATGGTGAACATTTCATTAGTTGCCATGCATATTGGTGGGGGTGTATCCCGATTGAATGGATGTTATGAGATGAACACAGATCTTTAGATGGCTTCTCTCTTAAATTTATATTCTTTTCCATTGCCAAAAAATATATTTGTAATTTCATGGTATATAAGCACATAATATTTGGCTATCAATACACCTATATTTATTAACATTAAAAACAATTATATAAACAATAAAAAATGTGAATTTCTTTAAAAGTTCGGAGTACTCGACTTCGGAAAATAAATACCTTTTTTGATCTCATAAATAGAAAAGAAATTTCTTTTGTTCTTACCAAGTGGTGTCCCAGTGAGAGTATAATCGTGATCCATGAACTGTCCCCAGGCGATGACCATGACGGTGCCGGCGTGGTCGTGGAAGCCATCGTCAGGGTGCATGGTACGGGAAACGATCCTGGACACCGGCAAATCATGTCCGGTCACCGAAATTCTTGGAGCGTTGATACCATCGGCGTAAAGAGGGGCAATTAATCTAAGAAACAAATAAAATGTAATTTCTGATCAATCTGGGTCAAACTTATGTTATTGTCAATATGATCAGTAGAAAATATTGTCCCCTATAATTCGGCCCCTATAATAAGGCCCCAATAATCGGTTATTCGGGCTTAGAGAGAAATTCGTGGTTCGTCGTTCCACGTGTTGGCACGAGTAATAATGCCACACGTGAAAATATAGCAACACTCGCACACCTCACTCTCTCTCTCTCTTTGAATAATGGCCGTGAACTCCTATATATGAAGGAGTATACGCCAGTGTCAAGTGATGACTCGCACACCTACTTAGCGCATTAATAATTAATATTTGATGTTTATCAAATCGTTTTGTATTAAATATTACCAAAAAACCTTTTTATTTTGACACGGTGAAAGATAGCTAATAAGCGTCAGTAAATCAATTCATGTTGAATGAGCTATAAATGTAATATTCCAATTCATGTTGAATGAGCTATAAATGTAATATTCCAATTCATGTTGAATGAGCTATACATGTAATATTCCAATTCATGTTGAATGAGCTATAAATGTAATATTCCAATTCATGTTGAATGAGCTATAAATGTAATATTCCAATTCATGTTGAATGAGCTATAAATGCAATATTCCATAAAACTCGAATGTCAATTATGAATAAACATATCGCAAGATTTTTGCTACCGACAATGCTACCACTGATGTTTGGGTAGATATTTAGGCCCGAATTCATAGTCAACTTTAACACTAAATACTATACACTAAATCTTAATTTTTTTACTGAAGAACTTAATATAGAAAATTAAAATGCTGTACAAATTTGTTGTAGCTTTCTTAAGTAAGGGAGTCACATAGTGTAATTATTTCACTTTAAAGATTGGAGCTATGAAAAAAAAATTATTTAGTATTCAGTCCGGACTAAGAATTCGGGTCAATTTTATAAAAAAATATTTAAAATCAAAGCTTTATTTCAAAACTACCCTTTAAATTATTATTATAAGCATTAAAAAAATATTTAGTTAATAAGCACTGAAATATTAAAACAATTAAGAACTATCGGAAGTTTTGACATAACTTTTTAAACAATAAAATAGAAAATATTGTACTTTTGTATTGTATTCCTCTTTCATTTTATATACTATATCCCAGCGAGTTTATTGCCTTGATTAGTTGAGTATACAAAATATACGTATACATACTGTATTGTATTACACTTTCATTGAATACAGTACATACAGGCGGGGCTATTGCCTTGTTATTTGCTTTCTCAACATAGTTTTGTAATGTTTTACATTTTAGTTATATACGAGAAACCCTGGAAGTTTTGTAACCATATATCAATATCTTCTAACCAATCAAAAGTATTAAACATCCTATAGTAAAAAAAACCAGCCTTAACTCTTTTTTAAAAAAATTGGGCGAGATCAGGAATCGAACTCGCAACTCTCAGTCTTACCAAAGAGGCCATAGAGGTCATCGAACATTATATTGTATAGCACTTTCGTTGTATACCACATTTCTGATATACAACAATCTCTTTCGACCGAGCAGAAATATATTAAAGAATCCTTAAGTAAAAACCAGTTTAGAATCCTTTTAATAAAAACAGGTACCAGCGATAATTGAGCTCTCAACTTCCAGATTGGAACACAGGCGTCTTACCAACTGAATCATAGAGGACGCGTGTGTTGAATTTTTCAATGATCAATTTCAATGACAATTATGATATCAATGATATTTTTTATAATCAAATCGTGATCATTTCGTCATTATGCCTCACGAAATAATCGATCCCGCTAACCCCAGTTTGGAAGACAGGCGTCTTATCAACCAAGCCATGGAGGCCATCGAACATAGTTCAAGTGATTTTAAAGGAAACTAAACCGGATATATTAAAAATCGATGCATTCTAACAGTTCAATTGTCCGCCGTTAATTTATTCAATTAGCCCTAGGCTAAACCATAAGAAGTAAAAGTGTTTTGACACCATAAAAACCTCGACATTGTTTATAGCCAAATCACCACCTCTATCGACCTAAGTATACAATTATCACTACCGCCTTTCCAATTATATATTTTTTACTTGTCAATGAAATTGATAAAGCCTTGCCCATTGTGAGAAATTATTTTCTATTATACTTGAAATGTTATTTTCACTCTTTCTCCTAAGTCATTTTGCACCAATGCTTGCAATGTATGTACCAAAATAATATCGATGTCTTTATTCTATGGAAATATATTACATAGCTATGTATCCTATGTAATATATTTCCATAGAATAAAGACATCACTATGTCGTGACAATCTAGATATTTAACTAAACAACTCCGGTTTAACATGTTGTGTCAATATTCTGATCAAAAATAAACTCTTGAAGTTTATTCAAAACTCCATGGCTACTGTTAAATGAAATAAGCAAAACTGATTTTAAGTTCTATATTTTTATTCTCACAGAATGGATGATCATTTCAACTTGCTTGGTCATTGTCAACAATAAAAATATAAAGAAAATATCACTTTTTATATGTTCAGTCGAACAACACTAAAAAAAATAATACTCAAGTCAGTAAAGCGCGGTAAATACCGCTGCATTATTTAGTTACTCTTTTGTTGTATATAGTACAACTAGGTGGCTTTAGTGACATGTGACAATCTCCTCTCATACGAAGGAACTGAAAGAGAAGATATATGGATTTAGAAGAGGCGAAACAATTATGTTGTGGTAGGACGTTTGGTACTTATCTTCTTTGACTATCACCACTACAGGAAAATTACGTAAATATATAGTTGTATTTTCGGACTATTTATTGTCAGACCAATGTTGCTATACAGCTCAGAAATGATCTCTGGAATAGTATCATAGCCTTCCCAAATGAGGCGCTGTAAAATTTAGAATTAGCCCATTGAACAGTATTTAGAACACCCTGCCCCCTATGTGGGGTACTAAACTGTTCAAAATTCACCTTTGGACAGTTGAATATAAGAAATACCCGATAAATGGGTTCTATACAGTTCTGAACATAGATCTGAAGCAGTGATGCGTTCAAGAGCGTGGTATTCTGCTTAGAACTTACCTCTGGAACGGTGTCATGGATGCTCCCCAAGTGGGGTGCTGCAGGTTGGTGCAGAGTCCATCGAACCTCCGGTACTTGCCGGCCCGGCACTCGACATGGGCCAGGAAGGGTGGGCACACCTCCCTGATCAGCGTCTTGGATGTGTCAATCAGAGGAAGCCCCTTCTCAATATCCTCGTAAGTTAAGCCATATCTGAAAACAAACATTAATTTTACTAATATTTTCAATACTCAAAAGAATATAGGGTTCCTCAAACTCAATTCAAGTAACAAATTGATTATATATAAAGCGTTGTTCCCCTCAAGAGCATCTTGTTTCTGAATTTATTGTATTACATTTTTGTTTTATACAGTATACTTAATATATTTCCAAACTTCTATGGCTTAAAATGAGATAACGAAGAAATCTCCACGTTCTGTCGACCCTCTTTGAAATAGTCCATTTATCCTTATTTTCACTTTCATAATTGTTAACATACAAATACTATTGAATTTATTATTTTAATTTTTCATCATCTTCATAGTAAAACTTATTTTTCCCCTTCGTGTAACTTAAGACTCATTCAATAAATTCAAAAAATTCAATTTATCTTTTATTTTTCCCAAATTAACATAATGTCATTATTTCAATTCCACTTGTACGTATTGTAAAATATTTTTGCAGCGATATTAAATTCACAAATATTACGTAAATAGAAAACATGTTTTCACCTTTGATGAAACAACGTGATACTCCATTCTGGTCTGATGTTTTTACCCAAAATAAATTGGATAAATTTGCAATTTTATCGAAAATATTATTCGCAAACAATTTTTTAGTCACAATTTCATAACACCTAGTTCGACGATTACGACTTGATCAATATTTTTGTACATATTTTGATATAAAATATTTGACAGCTGTAATTTGTTAGTAAATAGTATAATATTTGAATCATTATATTGTTAAACGAAAAACATATTCTGTAACCATTTGGAAATGCAATAATAAATTGACACGCTTATCACGAGAAAATTTAATGCAATGTTAGTTGCTGAATTCCTAATATCGATTCTCATTATTCTGTATAGAAAGCGTGCCCAAATTTATGCAATCTGAATGTAGTGCTAAATCGAGAGGATGTGAATCGTAGTTTATTAGTTTAATCGCTTATACTTGAATTTGACGTATAAAATATGCTCATTAAAATATCTATTAATTAAATTTTTTTGTTCATCAACAAAACCTTCATTGTCTAGTTAGTTGGACGTTTGTTTTCTATCCTGGAGTTGCGAGTCGATTCCCGTTGAAACCAAATGTATAGTTTGCCTTCCGTTGCTTAGTTTTCTGCGATTTTCAAATATATTTTTCTAAATAAACACATGTTAGGGAAGGTTCCTTATCTTAAACCCGCAGCGACCATCTTCATATCATTACGTTCAACTTACATATATTTGTTTTGTAATATTTAATCTGTCACTAATAGTCCATTCACTCTAGTGAAATATTAAAAATATTACGATAAATCTGCTCTCTAAACAATGCTATATTAATTTATCTTTTATTACTATTATAACTATAACGATTTTTTCTTAAAAGGCTTCAAATCTAAATTTCACTTAAAGACTTGAAAAATTACTACATTGCAATAAACCCGCCAGGGTGTACTGTACGCAACAAAAGTGCTGAACAACAATATCAAAATACTAGCTATCCAGGATCACAAACATTTCACAATATACAATATAAGAATGTAACAAATGCTATATCACATTGTAATGTTTCACACTTTCATTGTATACAGAAGAGCAAAGCGGGGCAAACAACCAGAATGATGAGACATTGAACAGAAGCCCCGGGTAGAAAAATTAGTTCTAACACATAAGGTGCCTTGTTGTATTATTATCATGTGAGATTTTCTTCCATTTAACGAGAAATGTGTTAAAATATTTATATGGTAACCCGACTGAGACCCTTTTAATTTCTTTTGGTATCGTGGAAAATCGAAATCTTGACCCATGGGTGAAAGGCAAGTGCTCCAATAAGGCCACTGAGGTCATTGTTATAAACAGTGACTTTCTATATATTTGTTAAGTAAAAATATTTCAATAAAAAAATTATACCACAAATGCCTTAATCTATTAAATTTTATTTTAACTTATATGAAACATCAGCATATATGATTCTCGCTCTTTGTAAGTGGGTTACAAAGGATTTGTAAGTGGGTTATCAAGGAATCGTAAGTGGGTTATCAAGGAATTTTATTCAAAACATGTTTCAGAATATCTTTATTTTTCCAATATTATTTAACAGTTGTCCCTTCTCAATATGATTATGATAGGCAACACTGTGGTCAGGGAACTATCAACAAATGTTATCAAAGAGCTTAAATTGATTTATTTAAAATTAAAGTTGTTGATTTACTTCCGTAATTATTGACGGGTCATTACTAGTTCTAACTTAATTTAATTAAAAAAACAACTAAATTCTTACAAATGTTGGTTTTAGAACATACCAACTTTTAGTATACTGTGGTATATCAAGCTACGTGTACCACATTATTATGTGTTCATGTGCATCAATTAAAAAAATAAATTTATGACCGAAGTCGTAAATATCCTAATACCCCCGAATACTGCGCGGAAAAAATGGTTGTGACATTCGAAGGAGGTTCGAATTGACGACATTCCGTATGGAAGTCTAGTATGTTACCGCGAGGCTATGCACCTCAATCTATCTTTAAAATCCATAATATATTGTTCTTGCTTATCTTGGCTCGTAATCATGCTAAAAGTCCATATTGAGTTTTCATGAATCATAAACACAGCCAATTTATACCTTTAGTTTACCATAATCACCAATGAAGAGAGGTTTATTTTTTCCACGTAACATTTAAAAAACCGATAAATATGCAAACACCATAGATTCCTATGCATAAGTGGTGTTCGTGATCTGAAATATTCTATTATTCAGATGCATTAAGATTTCATGAGAGTAATAACACGACATTTGACCCATGAATGTTATTGCATGTAAATTTTGCATCAAATATGTGGAACATAATTCTTATGGTTATATACCTATGTATTTCTACATTTACGAGAATCATCAGATATTGTTTTAGATTGTTATGTTTAAAGTGACCCGAATATTGTATTGTATTACAATTTCGTTGTAAACAGTACAACCTGGCGAGCAATCTCTTCTAACCAATCAGAAAGGTGTATATAAATAATAATTATAAGATAACAATTTATATAGCACCAATATAGAGAGCAAACTCTCCTCAAGGGCGCTCTAAGTCGGGACTTGACCCCATTCTTATTGACAGATCAAAAATATTATAAAAATAAATATATATAAGTTTTGTGTAAAGATAGGAAGGTAGTGGCTGCTACCATTGGATAAATTACTTCCCCATACCAGCATGTACGAGTATGTTTGGTAAAAAAAATCGCAGAAAATTTACCAATGGAAAACGAACTATGAAGAAACCTTTGGGGATCTTCCAAATTTGATAGCAACACAAATTCAGCTTTAGATGTAGTGTAGTAGTGTATTATTCATTAAGGGTCATAAATTTTAATAACACCTCCTAAAAAGGATTTCCTTTAAGAGCTTCCTAAAGTTCCTCCTAACTAATCAGAAAGGTTCAAGTTTATAATATTAAAAAAAAAGCTTTTAGAACGGTTAAAAAGCTTAACAAGTCTGATCGATAATATGAATAATGAAAAATATTTTTTAGTTCTTGAGACGTACTCGGTTGTCAGCTGGTGTTATGAGTAGGAAGATAACGGTTTTAAACTTGACCTGAGCTACTTACTCTATATATTGCTGGGTATACCTGTTAGGAACTCAAATTATATGAAATTATGGATGTAAAGAAATATTGATATGTTCTAGACATGAATTTCAGAAAGAACAGATAACCATACTGTCTTATCCATGCACGAAGCTTTTGCCTAACCCATATTCCTACATATCGTCTTACTTTTGCCTAACCCATATTCCTACATATCGTCTTACTCGCAATTACGTTTATCATATTTGTAACCATTACTTCTTACTCTAACTATCTTTTTTCAAGATTTTAAAACTATGTGTTTTCCTCACTTCCCTTATATTTTCCATATTATAATTCCCAGTTTTACACGTTTTTATTCCCAGTTATACATATTATTCCCAGTTTTTAGATGATCAATGAAATTGGGCCAATAAATATTTGCTCAGAGTTGTCGATTTTCACGAGCGGCTGCAGCTTAGACTTGTTAGATTGTTTATGTATGAATATCGCAGGTGTGAGTCTGCTCTCTCAGAACAGCTAATGTGCTTAGTAAGACGGCTAACATAAGCCGTTGGTATTGTGTAGACTTACGCCAACATTCCAATTAAATAATATTAAAGAAATCAGTTTAATTCGATTTGAGTAAACTTCAAGTGATTTAATTTTAGTGATATGTTTATAAACTTGATTGCCAGATAACTTAAAGACAATAAATATCTCACTCAGATAATATGTCAAAACATAAGTCAGATAATAAAAAAATACGCAAAAGAAAACATAAATTTTCTAGTCAAATCTAATTTATAAGCGTTAAATTTCATTTAACAGATTTCCGGTTGCTAAAATAAATTTCTGACTATTCTTCACTTTATGTAAAACTCGTTTGAATGCATCAAATTTTGTGAGAAATCGAACCATAAAACGAATTATCTGATTACATTTCCATAAGTTTCGAAATATACATTCATTGTTTAATTTTAAAACTCACTGTGAATGAAAAATAAATGAGGATAACTTAAGTGATATGTTCAATGTTGCAAGATTACATTTATAAAATTCTTCTGAATATTTAACGAGCAAACGGAGGCATTATAATAATTACATAATAGATAAGTTAAAATTATATCGACTATTATTATATTTGTTTTTTTTTTAATAATCATGTAAACCAATACTTTACAGTATTTCTTGTTATATATTTTTTCATAATTTTGCATATTATTTCTGTTGTTTGACAAGGTTTAATAAATATAATAACCCGTCAATAATTCTTTAATTTTTTAAGGTAAAATTTTAATATTTTGAAATTGAGCCTCGTATTAAAATTAATGTATGATGATTTTTTTTTCTTGACAGTTCAATGATATTTAAATATTTGAGAATTAATGTAAAATGAAATTAACGTATGTATTTTTTTTAAACTGATAGTGACCTTCATTTCCGTGTACATGAGTGACTGCTGTGGCTGTTTTACTGTCACAGTGTCAATTTTTAACATTTTTTATTTTGACAAAGACCTAACCGACCACATAATAATAATAATATAATGACAATTTATATAGCGCCATTTAGAGAGTAAATTCCCCTCAAGGGCGCTCTAAGTTAGGATTCGAACCCACTTATAAACTTTGATAAGATCTCCCAAGAAGGGGTTTCTGTAAAGGCTTCCTAAAGCCACACATGCCACCTATATCTCCCCACCAGGAGGCAGATCATTCCACGCCTCAGGACCAGTAACGGCTTAAGCTCTTTCATAATATCCCGCCTTTTTGGATTAATTTAAAACAACCATAAAATTATTAGATCAAAAAGAAACCGACCTAAAAGTTTTACTTCTGTCTGAATGAACATATTTCTAAGTATATAAAATATTTGATTTACAAGGAAACCAAACTGCAAAAAAAACACTTATACCAAGGAACCAATGCCAAGCAAATAATTAAGCCAAATAAAAAAAAAACACGTTAGGACCCAAGAAAAAAATAATGATCTATTATTTAAAAAAATCTATTAAGCTTCTCAGGTAGTCCGAATATCTAAAAAGACCACTTTTAAAATAATTCATTGCTTTCATTACTTTTTAGATTTTACGTGTCAGATTGTTTTACTGGGCACATACTCGTATAATATTTCAGATCGCACTCTATAAAGCCTTCAGCAAAGTAATTAATGCCTATTGAAATTCATTAATTTTTCCCCAGTCATCGAGTTTCCCATACAGGCATCAATCATGTCAGCTTTATTTCATTTTACCAAGTAATAATAATTATTTCGATTGGGTCTGAAAGATTTTAATTATATACTACTCGTAGAATGACATTATTTCTCTCACAGCGCTAGTAAAATATATTTTTACATTTTATTTCATTTCGAAATGTTTAAGGGAAATAACACTTTTCTTTAATAATTATATGTTATCTGACAAGGGTATCCGCGTATAGCCAAATGTTGTTCATAAATATGTGTTGAAATATTATGTATGTAAGTAGGCAGATATTTTGCTGTAAGTTAATTGAAATCCGACAGGCTTTTAAAATCACATTTAAAATTGTTTCATAGGGTATAAAAAAAAAAAATTTTAGTGTTCGGAATAATCTGCAGATTAACAAATTTAACCTTATGTTTCAAAGGGTGTCGAAGTAAACCACTTAACAAGGTGTTAAACTTAGCAATTAGTTTAATCAGCTACTTGAAAGTTTCTAAAACCATAGCTTGTTTGACATGCACTTAGAATCACTTATTCATGCTAAAATACATAGATATAACGTATATGTATGTACTCGTATGCATGTTGCACACACATATCACACCATGTCCCTTGTGGAGTAAGTAGAGAGAACAGATCTCCATATTTTTCGATCCAATAAGACACCTTTCGCTTTATACGTGTTCATATATCTCACTATGCACAATCTTCCATTATTCCTACTTCTCACTTTACCTTTTTTGAAATCTGGTTTACTTAACCAAGTCACGTTTTTATAAGTTTACCACTTCTACGCACACAGCCTTTCTGATTTGTATATTTGCTTAGTATTTTTTTCGTCACTCATTATCTCCACGTGTCCTAACAATCTTAACGCTCCGTTTTTCAACTTTTTAAAAACATCGATTGTGTTATTTATTTTTATCAAACACTGTTTATTCCACTTTTTTGTGACGGTATAACCCTACCGGTTTCAAGGCTTTCACCTCATCTTCAGGGGAGCGCAAACAAGATGCAAAAGTCTTGTTTGCGCTCCCCTGAAAATGATGTGAAAGCCTTGAAACCGGTAGGGTTATACCGTCACAAAAAATGGAATAAACAGTGTTTGATAAAAATAAATAACAATGTCTTTAAACCTCCACAACGTTAATGCCTTAACTATAAACAACACATCGATTATATTCATACATTCATTTTTAATGTCCTTACTCGTATTCTTCCTTCTTTCATACTTTTACCCTGAGTCCAAGCTTTACTTATATACGTGTGGCGTTAAAGTTGTTTATTAAGTGATATTCAATAAATTTATATTTTTATATAATCCCTAAAATGATAGGCCACTGGAAAAAAAAGTATTAAACAAAATTGGATTTGTAGCGTACCTACGTCCCCTAAATAAAATTAAATTGTCAACATAAGTTATTGTCAATATTGTAAACATACAGGGTCAACGACCGATGAGTTATTTACAATTGTCACAAACAAAACGTCAACAATGTTTACTCACAAATATTTACGTTCTGTCTCGGCAAATAAATATCCTACCGTCAATCAGTGCACGCGCAAGAGTGAGACAAAGTATGTATCGCGGGCATATTCACTCACTACTATAAAATACCTACTTGTAGACAAATAAAGATTATTATTCATTCAACTGTCAAGACTTGTTATTATTTACCCGCTATTCACTTTCACTTTTATCCGCATTCTTGAGTTTTATATTTAAAATAAATACAAATCAAAATCATCACGACGTATCAAGATAAGCAACTCGCTACATTGATGACCCTGAACGAAAAGGAACGCAGAATTCGACTAAAACGAATATAGCGATGTCAACATCAACATCATCAGCACGTCCTAATAGGACACATGCTACATTGATAACGAACATCGCTACAGATTCATTAAAACAGATTCAAATATTGTATAGTGTAGAATGATCTTATATAATATTTTATTAACATCCGCCAAAATACATTAAAAATCGGATTCTTTAAGCTGTTAAAATTATATAATTTTGTTAGCTAAATTTATTTAAATATTTTATTAACATATGTTATAAACGGAAGTTGGAGTTCAGATTTCTTAATGCGATTTCATTAAAATATAAATACTAAATGGAAGTGTTCGGTGAATAAGTACACTTAGGAGGTATTAAGAGATGTTACCGAAGTTCAAAAACCTATCTAAGGATAACACAAACCAAACGCTTGTTCATACATACATACCATCATATCGTCTCCCTTTGGGGTTAGGCAGACAGAAAAGAACGCTAGACTTTCCTTTCGTGACACACACCTCTTTCGACTCTTCTTAATTCATACACCTTCTCATAAAGCTCCTAAGATTTTGCTGACTTTTAAAATTTCTTTCTTTTAAAATATAATACAGTTGATCCAACCATACTCTCCTTGGTCTTTTTCTACGACACATTCTACAATTGACTAAATCACTAGTGACAATATATAAAGCTGGATATCATGAAACCGTTTGTAAAAGCAATAAACAAGGATTGACCTTCACTTCAATGCAAAATAGTTCAATATATCTTGTTAACCGGAACCAATCCAGAACTTTGACTTTTGTTTTCATATTCAGCACCTGAAATCTATATAGTAAATAAACTTTCGTTGTTATAAAAAATATAAAGTTAAAATTTATAGAGCAGAGTTAATTAATAATTAATTAGGTTAATAAAACCAGTTGATCACATCGTGTGACTTTTCTACCGTATGTTTCTGCCGGTGGGTAACATTTTACGCACTCTAGTTTTGCGCAATACTAAATTTATCGAGCCGTTTGTCCTAACTAATGCAACTGAACATCGATTTGTCACGTCTTTGCATCACATTTAGTTTTAAATCTGAAATGATCCGGTTCTTACAAAATAATCTGAATGCCGTCGTTTAACTTTGTCGTTATAATTTATTCAACTCGATGTTTTATCCGGACGACATGTGGAGCGATTGTCTCTCGTGATCAGCATCCATCCTCCAATTGTTTCCATTTTAAATAAAACAGCTGTTGAAATAGCATTCGTTTGGTATTTTATTGTCTGAACACACGCGAAACCTAAAGATAGAGATCTTTTGATATACCCTATTTATGGGCCTATTGTCACGAATTGTGTTTTGATTTTATGGTGTCCAAGTATGTTAGAGTTTTTAAAAAGTGTTGGCTTTGTTACAACACATTGTTAATGATTTCGTTCACAATCTGATTCGTATAAAAAAATATGTACTTTTTCTGATTTCTATGTAAAAAACTTGTCATTTGTTTTCTGTTTGATTTATTTTTAATCGTTATTTTTTTCATCACAAATTAACTATGCCCACTGATATGGGTGGGCCTGTGTTCAAGTGGACATTGAGACCCAAAGTAAGAATAAATTAATTTAATGAATACCTAATTCACATTACTCCCATGTACTAAACAATATATCTACAAATAAGTACATATTCACAGACATGCATTAAAACATAAATGCATCAGTGTAGTGTTAATTGTATATTTATATATTCTTTTAACTCTCAAATAAAATATTTTTAGGTTCAAAGTGTTTTTTTAATAAATAAAATATGATTAATATTGTAGTTTCAATACATATTTAAGTATTCAAGAGGTTTGATCTAACATTTAACAAAAAAACATGTACCATATGTGAGTTATTATAAATATTCGGGAACGTGGATAGAAAAAAATATGATCCCTCTCAGAAAACGAATGTGAGGGTAGAAATAGCGAGAGGGGCTTAAAAAAATAAAGCCTCTTTTCACATGCCGATACCTGAGCTTGGAATCGAGAATGCGTATGGTTCGAAGCTACATCTTCCCAATTTTCCTCTTTAGAATAGAAGCGTGGACACCGAATCTGGAAATACCATGTAGAATCGAGGCTTTTGAGATGTGGATCTACAGATATGTTCTTAATATTTCTTGGACAGATCGTGTTACAAATGTGAAAGTGTTTGTTCACATGGATAAGAACTGAATACTTGTTAAAACTGTGGAGTTCACAGTTGCAGTATCTCGGTCACATAATGAGATGCACAATATAAATGATAACACAACTGTTTATCCAGAAAAAAATATTAAAAGCAAACGACGCAGAAAAAAAAACGCCATATACATTTGCTTAAGAACTTGCAGGAATAGTTTAGATGTAGCTCCATTGAGTTGTTCCGAGATACTGGGAACAGAATACGAATTGTTGTGATGGTGTCCAACCTCCGAAAGGAGATGATACCTAGAGAAGAAGAAGAGGCCAATTTAGATTTAAATCGATAAGATTTAGCGTATATATGTTTATGTAATATGTCCTTCTTTTACGTTGCAGGCAATTCGCTTTTAAGATCGAGTATAATTATCATAGAGACTCTGTAAATAACATAACAAATCAAAACACAAAATACATCGCATATCAACCCATCTTGAATAAAAATTACGTCAAAAATTTTTATTTGTGCAATTTTTATTCACAGTCGATGTAGACCACAAAATGTATTTTTTATAACCTTCTTCTAAGCGGAATTTTTCGCTTATCATTTACCTCAAAGTAATTTTAAATAAATTCAACAGATTATCAACTATTTCTTCCATTTTTACGACTTCATCGATAGGTGCAGTTTTTCTCTTATTCTAAAAATCTCTTTAGTGCTCAGTATGTTTTAGAAAAGTAAAATGTGAACTAAATATATATAAAATTTGAATGGATATCACGAACAATAAATTTTTCCGTCTCTTTTGCATGCATGTCTCAGATTATATAAATCTTATTAGTCATGAAAACAATTTCCATCACACGGTTTCTTAAAAACACATATAATATTTGTAAAATTGTTTTTATACTCGTAAATGTGAAAATTTCTCCGTACGTATTATACTCCGGAAAAAATATTCAAAACGTTTGTTATTCACTTCAACGATTATAAAAGAAACTATAAAAAATATTTAAATATCATGGACTCAGAGTGCATGTAAATATTGCATTTTGTAAATTAAAATGACTGAAATGGTTACGGAAATTATTACGCAAAAAAAAATTGCAACACTTAGGAGATAGAGTTTAAAAAACCCCGTATCCAAGAAAATGTGAAGTAGAATACATTGTTAATTGAAGTAAAAACCTTACAAGATATTGGCGAGATCATGTGCAAAGGATGGATAGCAAATAATTATTTATGTGGCCAAACAAGAAACACGAGCTAGCAGTCGTGCCAGGAAGGAAGACCTTCTAGAAGTGGAGAGATAACTGGAAGTAAACATCTCAAGACAGACTGTCTTGGTGATAACAGATCAGAGATCTAAGTCAAGAAAAAGAAGAAACAATATTTTCTTCAATTTTTTAACACTGCCGTCTTAATTTAATGACATATCGTATAACACATCAAAGCTGTTTTTCATCAAATAAATGTGTTCATTTAGTAATTTTGACGAACTTAATGGATTAAAACAAATATTTCTTTGATAATTTATAAGATATAAGTTAATTGACAGGTTTTGGTTGCAAAGTATTTAATCCACCAGGTATTCGTATTTTAAATCAAGGAAGATAAGAGACATAAATTTAAAAGCAGCATAATTATTATTATTTTTTTCCTTCCTTCTTCTTTCAAACTCCCTTTTTAACCATCGCTATCTTGACACAGCAGCTTTGAACAAAAATATGGTATCTCAACGAAACCATTCCCAAATTCTTCAACTAAGGGATGCGTCTTCTTCCGTAATTCTTCTTTGAATTTTGCCCTGCAGTGTCAGTTGAAAGATCTCATATATTTATCATCGTACTAAATCTCCTAATTACTTTAACTTTTTCCTTGTGGTTATAGATAATACGTGTCTGTCTATGATATATTCATATGTTTCAAGATATCATTATTACGAAATTTGTCGACCCAGGAAATATAGCATTCTTTGATAGCACTACAATTCAAAAGCTTCTAGATTCTTTACGGTGGCCTGAAAAAAATTCTATACTTCAACACTAAAGTGAAGTGCGGGAAATATATAGCAAAGCAAAATTCGCACACGTAAGTCGAGATTGAAATCCTTGTTGCAGAGGATATCCTGCGTTTGATATCTAATATTATTAATAAAGTTTCTTTTTCATTTAAGGACAAAACAATAATTTTGTTTGTCACTAATAACAAAATACAATAACAAATCTTTTTATAAGGAAAGGTCACATTCTAGACAATATTTTAAGCACGTATTGAAAACGTCGGTTATCAATCAATTCAATTCCATTCTTTGGTTGCAATAAATATCTATCCATGGCTTTCAAATTGATTTACTTTTTAAATTATCATAATCAGCTGAGTGCAGTAAGGAACCGCCTTTTCCGCGTCTCTTAACCTTGGAACTTCAAAAGGCGCGATGCGACGACTTAACGAAAAGTGAACTATTTTTTGTTAGAGATAGTCACCGACATAATTGTAACCATTTGACAGTGGCGTAGTAAGTAACATTTAACCAATATTAAAATGTTCAACATGTCTCAGAATCAACGATATGGAGTTTTATTTATAAATCTAACAATACATTACAAAAATGTGTGATGAAAATGATGGGTGCATTATTCTTATGTACTTTTAGATTCGGTTAAGTAAATGGGAACATATTCGTATGTTTTAAAATATAAAACCCTTTTACTTAGGTTTTGTAATTTAAATAAAGTTTAATATATAAAATAAAAAAACGTTACAGGGTATTTCAGATTAAAGAGAGTAGATGAAGTTGCATAGTATCAGTTGTTATTTAAAGTTAAGGCATTAACACTGTGAAAGTTAAAATCCATTTTAATTCTTCTTTTTCTTCGATGGCTCCACATGTCATATCGGGCCTTGGCCTCCATCAATCCTCGCCTCCAACTCCTCCTGTCTCCCGCCGCGGCCTTCCAATCTGTCACTTGTAGCAGTTGGGCCGCGTCCTTTTTCCCTTCATCCTCCCATCGCAGTCTAGGTCTACCGATCTTTCTTTTTCCGCCCGGATGTTTCTCAAGGATCCTCTTAGGTACCCGTGATTACGGCATTCTCTGCACAGGCCCAGCCCATCTCAGCCTGCTCAGTCTGGCATGCACAGAGAGCTTGGGAGCTTTATAGATGTTATACAGCTCATCATTGTATCTTATTCTCCAGGTTTCACCATCGTTCACGGGCCCTAGGATTTTACGTAACACTCTCTTCTCAAATGCGTCCAGCATCTTTGCGGATCTTGCTGTCACCGTCCATGCTTCACACCCGTATGTCACTACTGTCATAATTATAGTATAATTCATTTTAATTAGCTTACTACTACCTTGATCAAAAAGTTTTAGGACCGGCCACCGCTTATGGATCCGCTCAAGACATTTTGGTTAGTGATTTGGGCCTCAGACGTGTCGCTGCAAAACTGGTGCCGAAAACCTTCAATTTCATGCAAAAAAAGGACCGCGTTGAAATCGCGAAAGACATGAGTTTTTGACAAAAAACAACACGAATACTATCCAGCAGCCGTTAAAAAACCGTTTCGCGGAATGCGTTACAGCACCCGAGAGAATGTCATGAAAAAATCGAAGACGGCTCTGATGGATATACCGAAAATTTAGTACCAGCGGTCTTTCGAGGATTGGATCAAGCGCTGGCGTAGATGCGTTGCAGTCGATGGAGAGTACTTTGAAGGGGACCATGTCGATTTTGATGAATAAACTTGTATTTTAGGTTTTATGAATAAAGTCCTAAAACTTTTTGATCAAGGTAGTATTATGATAATGGTATGGCTCCCATCGGTTTTGAGGTATTCACCTTATGAACAGAGAGCTCAAATAAGACTGAATTAATAATACTTCATTCTCGTATGAGCTCTCATGATAATGTAGTCAAAATATTGAAACGTGTAAAATCACATCATTATCTTAAATGTAAAAAAAGTGTTTTAGTAAATCAATCAACAGTAAATGTTTTATACTCGTAGTAACACCACTGGTAGGCTATAAACAAAGCAATAAAATAATCACGAAATGTAATAAAATCCCGGAAACTCAACATCCGTTTCATGAATGCATTGGACATACAATGTTTCTAAAAAAGTCTTAATGTTAAATTTATCGATTTGTCTCAAAGCTAAACCAGTTTTCAGCTTAGTAATGTGTTAAATTCACGCAAAAAAGCTCCAGTTTGAGTTGGGCTGGGCTATGGAATCACCCGGACTTGTTGAAGAATAAATAACTCACTTATTTCATTTTACAAATGTCACTTTAATCCTTATGCATCGAGGCGTGATTTTAATCTTCTGGAAATGTTACTTAGTTCATTGGCAGGGTTTTCGAAATTTTATATAAGTTAATTAAAATCAAGTATTATTTATTGTGCTACTTGATTCATTATTTAATTTATTTCTTGAGCCATGACATCAATGGTCTAGTTGGTATGACGCCTGTCTTCTAGCTCAGAGGTTGCGAGTTCAAATCCCGCTGAAATCCAGATGTTTTTAAAAAAAAGTTTCAGGTTTTTACTTTAGGCCTATACTTGGTTGGAAGAGATTGACACATGGTAATATGCCCGCCTGATTGTACTGTATACAACTAAATTGTAATACAATAAATAACGACCTTGATACAACGCCTGTTTTACAGCTTGGAGGTTACGGGCTCGATCTGTGTTGGTATGCAACTTTTTTTTTAAATAGGATTCTCATCTGGTTTTTACTACAGACCTCTTAAACAACTTTTCAGTTGGCTGGAAGACATTATCAAATGATAATAAACTGTACAATGTAAGCGTGCAACGAAACGCAATAATAATAATTATAACATGACAATCTGTATAGCGCCGTTTAGAGATCAGACTCTCCTCAAGAGCGCTCTAACTAGAGATTCGAGCTGACTATTATTGACAGATTAAAAAATATTACAAAATATAAAACAAGTCGAGTGTAAGGAAAGCAATGCAACCTCCGTGATCAAGTTGGCAAGATGCCTGTCTTCCATCCCGAAAGTGGCGGGTTTAATTTCCATTGGTATAAAAAGGGGTTCAGTCTGGTTTTTTCTAAAGGCTTACTTAAACACTTTTTTGGTTAGTTCCAACATATTGAAATGGACAGCCAAAAATCACATTAACTCAATTAAATTAATTTTGTGTGATACCCCTTAAGCTTCCCAAGAAACTCTTTGATACCGTTCTGTAAATGACCGTTTACGGATTTATTGCATAAAGATATGCATAACGACACACCCAAATCTGATGCGTTTAAAGAATTGCATTCAAACGGGTTCTTGCAACCAGCGACCTTGGTGTGTTCTAGATAAATGTCAAAATAATAATTAATATTGCATAAATCATTCGTGAATTATATCACTTATCACACAAGATTAATTGGATGCAGCTAAACAAGCATTACTTTTATCGGAAAAAAATCTCACTTGTGCAAGCTGTCAGGTGAAAAAAAGCTTAAACCAGATTTTGGTTTATTTTTTTTATTAATTCTTACATATGTTAATAACATGACTCCAAAAGTCACGAGTGACTCGGTCGATCATGTCAACTATGATTCTACCGTATGTAAAAAAACGCCTTTAAACATTTTTTGTTGATAGTAATTTTTTTTATTAAACATGATATAGTTATATATCCATAAGTTTTTTATTTATTTATTTTATTTCATAAAGTAATCTATAACACAAACATTTGCCAAAGACTATTCCTACGAGTATATACATGTTTATACCTTAAAAACTAATCAAATTTATATATTATAATTATGAACTAACTTAATTTCCTATGTGTCATTTTATTTTTAGTAATCTTAATATTTAATTCCTTATAAATAATCAACACCTACAGGTGAAACACAATAGTGTGATATTTAATTTTATTATGTGTTATGTGTTAAGGATCCAACAAACTAGGTTATTTCTCGTGTCTTGTTTGACATCCTTACATCAAGATTTTATATACATAAATATGTGTAATCAAGCCGTTCATCTTGCAGGGTAGGCTGAGGCAACAGATCTCCACTCATTTCTATCCAAGCTCACAATTTTTGCCTTTTCCATTTTCATTCATCATACTTTTCACTTTGCCTTGTTTCAAAATCTGGTACATTTGATTCAGCCACTTCTTTTTCGGTCTACCTCTTCTATGCACACTTCGCACTTCAGATTTGTATACTCGCTTAGTCATTCATTTTCTCCACATATCTGAACCATCTTAAAGCTCCGTTCTTGATTTTTCTTAAAACATCAATATGTAAGTAAACTAGTCAGAAGTATAAGATGTTCGTGGAAGAGGCAGACCGAGGAAAATGTGGCTAGACCAAATTGAAAAGATTTTGAAAAAAGGTTAAGTGAGAAATATGATTAATAGAAGATTGCTTGACGAAATTTATGAATGTAACATAGAGGAGGCGAAAGTTGTGTGCTTGGATAGAAATGCTTGTTCTCTCTGCCTACACTGCAAGGGATACGGCGTAATGATATGTATGACTTGGTCAATTTTCACTATATTTTTATATAATTATAAACAAGTATCATGTGAAAAAAAAAATTATAGTGGGATCTATTAAAAATGAAACAAAACGAATTAAAAAAAAACTACATAAAGCATTAAAGAGCAATAAGAACATTATTTTAAGTAAAGAAATCTACAATGAATACTTGAGTGAAATCGAAGGTCGAGAAAGATTAAAAAGTTAACTTGCACATTAGTTGACTATAACCAGTTTTGTGAAAAATAGTTAAAAAGAAATTGAAGGATTGATAGTTGAAGGTATATTTTCATAGAGAAGACAAAATATATTTACTCTGCTTCCTTTCAAAACGAAGGAGAGTTATGAACGATTCTTAATTATAGAGAAAATTAGAAAGGCATTATTATCGAATGCATGTATTATCGAATTGTGTCGAATTTACTATCGTTTGATTATAACCCTTTCGAGTTTTTATTTGATCCTTTTAGACAATCATTCATTCGTATGATTATCTAATATAAATTATATGCCTATCTATACCAGATTAACGGGTCCTACAATCTCGTAAAGAACAACGAAACAGCATCGTCAGCGAATTGAGGGCAAATATTAAGAGAAAGCATATCCTTATACGAGTAAACAGCCACCAATTTGCTGACGATGCAGCTTCGTGGTTCACTCATCTTATGGATGGCTTTTCTCGAGCTTGTGACCTTTTTTCAATGAAGTTCAGCCGACTCAAAACTGTGGTAATGGGGCAAAATGTGGAACCTGCGCCTAATATTATCAGAAATGAGGAGGTCTTGGTATGATTTCTGTTACCGTAGATCCACAATAACAAGTGATATCTTTCTCAAGCGAATATCTGGCTCAACGCTGTTAAAATTAAAAGAAGTGCTCCAGACGGGAAAGATTGTACATGATACCAACTGATTTAGGGAGCAGCAGAGGAGGAGACAGTGTAAGTGGTCAATCTCGAACAAGGTTCCCAGTCCAACTGGGGAGGGAAATGCCTGTGCTCGACTTGGAAGTTCGATGTCGTGCAATATATCAAAAATAGATCTGAATAGTCCCAGAAAAAAAGTTTTGTTCAACACTAATGCCTGATACTTAGAAAGAATACGAATACCGCGTCTCCATTGTCTGTCATAGACTGATGCTGTCCCAGAAAAAAAATTGTCCCACACAAATGCCTGATACTTAGAGAGAATACGAATATTGCGTCTCCGTTGTATGTCATAGACTGATGGCTGCCATGATTGAAATATGTATGTCAAATAACTGTATCTTGTGTAGTTAAAAAATCATCAACAATTTTAAGGGATATATTTTCAATATAGCAAAATGGATCCTTCTTCTTCCTGGCTCCATCCCAACTCACTGTCTGCGAAGACTGTTGGGGTCAGCTCTCCTCGTCCTCAGGTTGTATGCTCTTCTGCCCCGGACTACGTCCCCCAGGCCGTGCCTCTGCATCAGGTTATCTTTTTGCACCACCCATGAATTATTTGGTCTTCCTCTGGTTGTTATTCGAGGAAGATCCATGGAGATTGCCTGGTTCACAATGTGATCGGGTGCTCTGCGTCTAACGTGCCCATACCATCTCAATCGCCTCTCCTCCATCTTGATATTGATGTCTGTAACACCTAGGCTTCCACGAATAGCAAAATGGATCCATATTTATTAAAAAGAGTGGTCTGAGTAAAATCATAGCAGGAACGAGAAATATTTCCTCAAGATCGCAAAACAGAAGAGGTGTTCCTTTGGAGAGTAGATCTTAAAAATCCCTTTCATCTTCATCGAGTAAGTCTATTGTTCTGAATCGATTCAATGTCATATCGGAAGATCTATAAAGACTTCTTCGTAGTTCGTCATCCCTTTGTAAGTTTTCTACGGTTTTATTGTCGCGTTTTTTCTAAATTTATGCAGATACGGAGAAATACGATTACCTAATCTAATGGCTACAACCATAACCTTCCTATACTTACGTTATAATTATATATGTTTATTTTGGGTCATTTTTAATCTGTCAATAATAATGGGTTTGAATCTCGAGTTAGAGCGCTCTTGAGGAAAGTCTGTTTTCTAAATGGCGTTATATAAATTGTCCTTTTATTATTATTATTATTATTACAAGAACATTTTCATTCGTTTTCATTAGCTCTTAAAAACTAGAGAAAGTCAAAAGTATAATATTAAGGGTGCCATGAGAACTATAACAGATTCTGATTTCTGAGAAATTCACCTCCAAATCCGTTACCATGCTTCTCACGCCTGAAGTGAATGTAAACCATTCTCCAGGCACGCGTTTAGAATGCCAATGCAGCCTGATCCTCGGAATGACGGTCTAATAAAAGTGAGAACGCATCGACAGCTTTCACCAAGAAAATAATCATAGGAGGTCCAATCCGCTATGTCGACTTGTAACGTACTATTATTAGACAAGTCGAATTTATATTTTACGACTTATTTTACATCCTATTGGTATTTGTCGATATATTTGAGAAAGTGATCCACTCGATAGTATCTATTGTTCTATTGTAGTCATCAATCAATCGACTATTACTGCTATTTGTCAATCATTAAGCAGCGCATGATAGGAAATCAGTTCTAGATATTGGAGATACCCATTTAAAATCTCCTTGAACCCATATCAAATACATTAGTTTTGTACCCATATTAAATAAGACTATTTTTCTTGACTTAAGTATTTCCGCAAATGTATCGTTATGATTTGTCGGAACGTAAATTTTTTATAATTTGTGGTTTTCTTTTTAATGTTTTGTGTCTTTGTTATGTTCTTGTTTTGTTGAAATAAATTCTTCATGGTTTTTCTTTCCAATAAAAAAACTTTAAATCTAATAGCACTTGGTCAAGCGGTTAATAAACATGACTAATATGTAAAAACTCTACTAACTAGCAACTTCCCGCGAACAGTACCTACAGAGTTTTTTCTGCTTGATTTCGGAAGCATAATGATGTCTTATTCTAAGTGAAATACCAAAACTTAATCCTCATCGTAAGTGCTTATATTATATTATATATAATGCTATCCTTAGTATACTGTAAGAAGAGGAGACCATGAACTATATTTTTTTACTACCCTAGACATCAAAATAAATATCTTCCGTCCTGTAAATATATCTCAACCACCCTCACTTGATATTTAGACGTGAAGCAGAATGTATTTTTGAAAACTCTTAAAATATTTAACAACGTAACTATTTTTCACGTTATATTTTAATCCCCTCTTTATAGTCATTGGTCAAAAATCATCCTTTCTATAAAATAGACAGCCTAATTAAAAATAATAAATTTGGTTCTGGTTATAATCATTCGTTTTAAAAATACTAGATAGATAAATACTTAACATACTGATTGACTTGGCCCAGTAAAAAGTGCTTTAAATTTCAAAAGTATTTCTAAATAAACAAAAAAGGCGTATTACATATTATGAGAAAAATGTCACTTTTGAACAATACCAACCATCTTTTACTTTGTTATAAGGATATTTTGTTTTCTAAATTGTGATTAGTCTCTACGAGAACAACTTATAAAACAGAGTAAATTTACTACTTTTAAACAATTTCAGATTAAATGCCTTGTTGAGTTGGTTTAAGTTGACCAATGTTTTGAATGAGTTACAGCCTTAATCCTCAGAGGGATAACAAAAATTATTACCAAATCGAAAAACAATCACATAAATCTGCAAACGTAAATGTCAATTAATTGTTTTTAGTGTAGCTGAAACGTTTTAAAGCAAATAGTTCATGCTTTATTAGATTTTTATTTACTTTGCGGAATTCGGTCATTCAGTTCATCATGTCAGAGATAACAATTAACAGTTCATCATGTCAGAGATTAACAGACCGCGATTCGTATTGCAGTTACTTAAATTTTACGAATATAGTAAAATAACTCCAATAAATATTGTAAAACAACCGCTTTATAAGTGTTTTTTTTACAGTTTGATTTGATGTTGATTTTTAAATATATTTATAGTTTTCAATTTTTAGATTGAAATATACAAAGCGCTCCTCTGCCTAACTTGGCATATGTCCGTCCTAAGCAAGCTTTGATGGTGCAAATTTTTAACTGATAAAAAATCTTCTCATCGTGTCAAAAATACTTAACCAATTCCGACCGTTCCGGAATTCTCCTATTTGAACAGCAGGAGAATTCCGGAACGGTTGGAATTAGTTAAGTGCTTTTGACATATTCTCCTACTTGGACAGCTGACGTTGGAGTGGCGAGGGGATCCTCGACAACGTCGACTTGGACAGCAATGGGCGTTCTACTGGGCTCCCCGGGCTCCTACAGCAAGTGTCGCATGGACTGTTCTTCACCGCAAATAGAGGAAGTCGATTTATTACGCAACCTTCCCCATTTTGTGGCATGTCCTTGATTCTCCCAAATGCTGTTCGGATCCTGTTTTTTTCTGAGAGATTTACAGGTCCTCCAGGGAAGTTGAGTGCCAGGTGGTAATGCTTTTACAAAGGAATCGACCCACTTGAGCCCGATAATCCACTCTCTGACTTAAAATAATGCGAAAAAAAAATTGTATTACCGCATGGAGGTTATAAGACTGGCAAAAATCGCTAAAACTGAAAACTCTAACAGCAAGAGATTACCAGGAAGGCCACCGAAAAGGTGGAAGGACAGCTGGACGTCATAATCCCAGGACAGCCCACTGTCACAAACAGGTCATACGACCTAATCCAAGAGGAAGCAGAAGAAAATTGTATTATTTAAATAAGTTTTGGTAAGGAAGATATTATTGTGAATTATTTAAAAAGCATTATTTTTTTAGTATATGCAAAAATACTTAGTAATAATTGATTATTTAAGTTAACGTTATTGAAATATGAACTATACGAGTACAGGTCTTAAAAAGAGTAAAAATATTTTGTTTCATTACGTATCCAAACTATGCTCTAGTTTATCTAATCATTTTGTTTCATTACGTATCCAAACTATGCTCTAGTTTATCTAATCATGATCACTTAACGTAGTTAGGCCTCCTGGACGCATTTTCTCAAGGCAGATCGGTCACACGTCACCTCTTTCCAGTTTCTCTTCACTTCCAGCATGGTAAGGTTCCGCTGCACGTAATCTAAAAATCTTTATTTCGGTTTTCCAAGTGACCTTATTCCATGTTGTTGAAATTTCATAATGATATTTGTTGACCGTGTCAACTAAGATCTGCTTACATGGCTTATCCATGTCAACCTTCGCGACCTTACGTCACTGGTAAACTGGTGGTTTGTAGCTTAATATATTTTATCGGCTGCACAAAAAAGCCCAGACTAAATATAACTTTGTGTTCGGGAGGCTAAAGCTTTACCGAAATTGTATGATCATCTGAGGTAGAAGTGTAGCTTACGTATTTAGACAAAGAAGAAGCAACCTTTTATTTATATAGGGTCTTTCAAATTGAGCGGTTTTTTTAAATTCTTGGATAAAACACAGATGGCGTCCCGAACTTGCCTGGGTCTTATGACATTTCAGCAGAAATTGTCGAACGTGGATTTTTTGTTGTTTTCACTCAAAACGTGTGGAACCCAAGCGCCAACTTCTGGACTTTTCTCATTGATTTAAGACGGCGGTATACAGTCATGTAACTACAATTTATCTGCTTAGCCAATTCTACGGTGGTTTGAAGGGGATCTTCATGAATAATATGGTTTAAGCGGTCCTCATCGAAGTCCACTGGTCGTCCGGAACCTTTCATATCTTTCAGGTCGAAATTACCGTCATTGAAACGCAAAAACCATCGACCTGTGTGCGACCTATCCTCACATATTGCATCAAAGCAAGGACGGACACTGTCAGGACAGAAAGTTTGCTAAGGACAACGGAAATGAGAACTCTGCGCGCAATTGCTGGGAAGACTGCGTGATCGTGTAAGGAACACCACAATTCGAGAGGTCTGTGAGGCTCAAGATGTGGTCAGATGGGGACGACAGCGTCGACGCTACTGGTACCAACATGTACAGAGAATGAATTCCACAAGAATTCCATACATAATTCTTGTGGAATCCATACAGAGTATTCCATACTCTGTATGGGTTGCCGGATGGACGGTGTCCACCAGGGAGACCCCGAAACGATGGAGAGATAGCTGGAGCTCAGCATTACAGGAGGACAATCCTGCAGTAACAGACTCTTTAGTCTATAGAAAGTCTAAGAAGAAGAAACGCAAAAACCATCGACGAGCTGTCCTTTCATTCATAGCATCTTCACCGTACACTTCGCAAATATCGCGAGCAGCTTTGGCAGCTTTATTCCCTTGATTGAACCCGAACAGAAGGAGGTGTCGAAAATGCTCACTTTCGTCTACTTGACATTCCATTTTGAAGGCTTGTAATCAAATAAAATAATATACGAGTATGTAACGTAAAAGCAAACACAATATCTTGTAGAGCAGAAAATTTTCTTCCGAATGACGTATAATCTTTACCATTTTGTTTTACTTTTGGTGCTCATTTTGAAATAAAAAAAAACCGGATACAACTTACGAGTATGTTAACACCCAATTTCAATTACCAATAAAAAGTTTTTTGAAATCAAAGAAAATTGTGTGTATTATTCAAGAGTAAATTTTTTTTTATTAAAAATACCGCTCAATTTGAGAGACCCTTTGTAACTGGTGTATGTTTTATAATTCTAATTTATGTACACGTAATTTAGTATTTTTGTTTTAAAGTAACAGCACAGATATTGAATCGATTCAGATGTGCAACTATTTTTTATGTATACACACTTTATCTTATTGGTTTTCTCAAGTCTACTGTTCAACAAAGTGTTGCAAGGTTACGTGCGTGGAATGTTTAAAAGAAATTCGGGCATTTTTAAATAGTAAACAATTAAAATTACAAAAGTATAAATAACATAACGCCTGTTTGATCACTTTGTCACGCGTACGCTCACTACTCTGCCGGTGCGCGCATATCGTATAATACATCGCCCAAAGTAAATGGAAAAAATATCTTGTTTTATTTATTTGGCTTTTTTATAAATACCCTCAAACCGCATTGACGTCCCCTGATATACGTTAACATATGGCTGTAAGTTTCATCTTCTAAGTTATCGGCCGAGTACAGAGCGATTGGCACCATTCTGAAGGATAGTCTGCGTTTCGTGCTATTAAGAAGGCAATAAAATTATCATCTGATGATACCGATCTCAACAGTCGTGACCGCGAGTATTTTGTACTTTGTGTAAACCTATCCTACTTTTATTTTATACAAGACGTTCAGAGAAAATGCAGATTCATATCAAATTAAATGAGGTACGCGAATGTAGCATTAAAGGGTAAAAAGGATGTTGAATTTGAGCAATTTCGATGCATACACATACATACTGTCAAGGTAGGCAGAGAGGAAAAAGGGGCAGACTATTGCGACACACATTTTTCACCTCTTTCACATACGTACATTCTCATACAACTTCTACGATTTATCTGACTTAACAAACTTGATCCAACCATATTTCATTGGTCTTCCTTTACCATACCGTCCACTCACATTTGAACCGTATATTTTTTTGTAAGTTTTTCTTAATTTATTCGTTCTACATGCCTAACCTATCTCAAAATGCTCTTCTTGATTTTATTTAATACATCAGCCTTATGCTATAATTCATCCCTAATCACTTTGTTCCTTATTCTGACAAACGTGACATATTTATCACTTTGAAGATAATATAACAATAATTATAAAGTATCAAAGTTTTTGAGTTATTATTCACACGAATCTTTAAGATTCGTTAGTCATACAGTGTTACAAATGAGTCGACAATATACAAAACGCACTCTCGAAGACAATTGTCCAACTCCACTCTGCACATAACTTAATCCAAAATATTAAATGTTTCTCTGCATTTCTGTTAAAACTTAATATAAAACTGATATTATTTATTGTTTCTAAAGATAAAAAGCAGAAAATATACCATGTTAAAATTTTATTTACATTTGAAGAAGTATCATCATTTACTCAAAAACGAAAAAGTCATTCAAAACTTGTTTTGCATCTTGACTCAAAGGTGTAAGTGATTTCACTTACGAGCTAATACTGAGGGTTGCTTCATATTATGAATGATTGTAAGTAACAATATCTCTGTAACAAAATAAGAGGAAAAATTACAATGTAAAAATGAAAATAAATGAAAAAAAAAAGAAAATTACAAACTTATAACTTAATCATTCAAAGAATAATATAAGTTATAAAATGAAGAGGAAGATGCCACACTGCTCGGCTCAAGAATTTGCGTAAATGGTTTGCATAAAGTTCAATTGCGGCCTGTAGTTAACAAAAAAAAGATTATCACGTTGATGGTCAACCTTCGAAGTCGGCACCTCAAAAAGAACAAAAAATGTTTTCATTGTACTGTACTCGTATTTCACTTTCATTATATAGTACACAGCACAACCCGACAGTTTTTTTTAAATTAAAGAATTAAAAATATTATATTACTAAGAATAACCCTTACTTCCTTATCCTTGAACGAACTCGTTTCGTTTAGTCCAACCATTAAAGTGTAGAGATAAGTCACTTTATTACATGCATTGAAATAAATATATTTTTTTGTAAAATCTGTCATGGATTGAAACTAATTCACGTATATTTGATATGCTAGCGATTATAGCGACAAGTCCACCAGATGTCCCATGAATAAACATGTACGAGTACACTAAAGAATAAATAAATATTATCTTGTATATAAATATTCCCTTGAGGTTAACATTTGCAGTAATAATATCTTTTACTGAAGGAAATTCAGCTTCTCAAACTCTAAAAATATATTTTACTTATTATAAATAGACTTAAGATATATCATAAATGTTGAAATAATTTTTTAAGAGACGCGGTAGGTTTCCTCTCCTTTATACAGGAAACCTCGTACAATAATTCATGTCAGTTTATTACACCGCTCCTGTTCAATCGATCACTTTTATCACTGCGTATAAAATCAAACCACGTTTTCATAATTATACTTTCTAAATTGATGCGTTTCTTAAAACCTAATTACATCACTATTCTTTCCATTACATCACTTAAGATCTGTTAAGCTCTATTTGCGTTTTTTTTTGTTTGTGTTGTGTCATTTATATTATGCGGTCGCTCTTAATAATATCAATTCTAAAGTTCGTATAATTTGAATTTATTTTACGTTTTTGTTTACTCATATCCTTATTTTTCTGACTATTCAATTCTATACGGTTATAAAATGAACGTTTTGAATGGAACCTTTTACTTTATTTTTATTTATTTGTACGTGACAATAAATTCTATAAATACACAATTTGCGTATAAATAACAGATAATTTATTTTATACACACAACTTGAACGATCTGGGTTTGTGGCCTTTCATTTGTCATGTATCCAGTAAACTAGGGTTTTCCTGTATCTTACTGAAGACGTATCTTTACTGACAATATTTTTCTTGAGGTTTTTTACTTTTCGAGTAAGCATTTATAAAATAGATTTTTTTGTATTTTCATAAACAACTTAATAGATAATATAAGTTACAAACAGCATTTATTAAGTTTGTATAACTTAAAAGCATTCTTTCAATTTTAATAACATAACGCCATTCCATGTTTTCACTGTAGACTCTTAAAATAGATTTTTCGCGATTCACCCAATACCATATGTTTAAACAACCATGATATTAAATTGTTCATTTACAAAATTGGAATATCTTTTTTTTTAGTTGTACATGCATCTCCGATTCTTTGGACATACAGCTCGTGGTCAAGGAGACAGTTTGGAGACAGCTATAGTCACTGGAAGCGTCGAAAGACGGCGCGCAATAAGATGAGCTCCAGTCCGTTAAACTGACCAATTAAGAGACGTAACAGGACTAACTTTCACAACAGTTCTTCGAACTGCGGAGTGCCGAGATTGATGTAGGGAAGTCAAGGACTATCATGGTAGCCATAATACTCAGTACTGAACTACAAGAGATAATAGATGGAATTACAAATATACCGTACATTACAGGTACGATACACCTGAAGTTTGAATGAGAAAAAAGTGATTGTGTCATAATAGAATATATTTTGTTATCAAATGACAAAACTAATCGATACTAAGGTGATGTTAACCACAATACAAATTCCCTCTATTTGAAAGTTTTTCAATTAAAAATTATTCATTGAACCGTGCCTACTCATATAGTGTCGTAATGGTAAAAAAATGCTAATTTCTGTCTATAAAAAATTACAGCGGCTACTGAATTGAGGCAACCCATAACGTAATTAACGGCTTTAATCTAATCGATAAATTAATTGAGACGTGCCCCCATCAAACTAGACTGAAAAACCTTTTTGTAATAAATTTGGTAGATGAATTTAACTTAATGTATATTATTATTATCAAGATAGATCTTCTTAGTTGTCACGACCTCCATAACAAAGTAAAAGGGTTACTCTATAGATATGCTGCCATATCTGAATGTCTTGGATTCATACGGAGAAACAAATATATGATAATACATAGCAAAGTGGACATTTATTTATAAAAAAAAAACATTAATAAAGCCAACAGTGACTTATGAAGTCCAATATAACAAACAAAAAGCTTATTTTGCGAAGCCCACAAACGAAGACTCACGGAGTGATAACCAGAATAGCAGAAAGAACCAAGCATGTTCCAAACCTAAGATTTGTCACCATTATATAGTCTCCAGACAGCAATATCGAGATTGAACTCCAGCTTTATGAAGAACTGGTACTGACGATTCTGATTCGATAAAGTGCGTTCTCTGAATTGGAAGTAAAAAAAACATCCAATGACTTGATAGAGCTCTGTGAACATATATTACTAAGACAACTGCTTTGGCCTCCTTGAAGAGTCCTGAATAGACTCTGAGTAGGGGTGAATGGATGCAAGGTGGTCATTCAAAGTAGAGTTTCTTGAACGAAAGTTGCTTAAAATGTGATTGTGCTGTATACAGGATTCACAAAACATTCCAACTAATCCTAATATTGGAACTACTATATATGCTTAAAGCAAGACCTGATTTATGCAAATAATAGAGATGTCTCTGTTACCTTCTACCGAAAGCACGTGGCACCATTAATATTTGGTATGGCGTATTATACTTTTGTTATTTACGGTACAACCTGGTGAAAATATAATGCCACGTAGCAGTGCCTTCTTATAATCTACAAGAAAAATGTTAAACAAGCCTTTAATAACAACCACACAAGGACTCATTAAAATTTAATTACCAACGAGAGTCGAACCCTCAGAATTACCAAGTTAGGATTAAAATACCTTACAAATAGCATTTGAATCTACGAATAATCAAACAAGGGATCAAATACCGTTCTAGAAAGAGAAGTGACTTTTTCTAAACATTTGGATTTCCGCAACACTTAAGGATTTTAGCATTAATTGGGATTGGCTACTTTAATGACAAATCCCCTATTAGTTAGGTTTTCAGTGAATGTATATATGCACGAAACACAATTAAAATATAAAACATAAGTTAAATGTTCTTTAAGATAAGCTTCAAGCTGTTTTATTTTAAAATACTCGATATTTAAGACTTATCTTTTCGTTACCAGTTTATTGCAAACCCTTTCATTTAACCGTTTATTATGTAACGCGAATCACTTGTGCTAACGTCACCATATTCTTCGTATTACTATTATTGTTAACTTCAACAAGTCACGGTTTTAACCTACTTAGCTATTTTTTGTTCAAATAAGGAATGAATAATAAAATAAATCTAAAATAATAATAAAATAACTTAATGGTTTGAATATTTCAATGACTACAAATCTATATTTAAATTCCAGTACTTCCATATCAAGAGGGACCTTATTCATTCATAGAATATATCTTGAAGCTAAAAAAATATTTTTGGTTAACCTTGTGATGTCATGTCACAAGACCTGGGCTATTTTTCGAGAAGAGTGGAATTTTATATCATAAATTGATCCAATCGGATAGGGTATTGTGACAGGGCTTTTGCCGTTGCTCGTCTTGTGGCGGGAAATGGCATATCTTTAAGTGTAGGGATATGGGGGGCTTGTGCAGCTTTAGGTGTACAACCATTGTAGACAACCCTTTCAGGGACGTCTTATAAAAAAATATGATTGTATAATATTAATACATATCATATATTAACACTAAACACTACACCTAAAACTGAATTTGTCATATATTGGAAGATCTTCAAAGGTTTCTTTGTAGTTCGTCTTCACCTTTTTTTCTTTACCAGTGGCTAATAGGAAATATATTTTAAACATGTAATTAAGTTTCTCATCACCAGACAAAGAAGACAGAGGTAATTGAAATCAGTAATACTTAAAATTAATAAAACAATGGCGAATACAAAAAAAAATTAATAATATGTTTCACTTAACCTAAAAATCAAGTCTTTATTTATTTAACCAAATTAAGTTAATAATTACTACACCGTTTTAGTTAAACTTGGATTAAATAAACAGTTAAAAAAATTATGTTCTCATAACATTTAAAATATCTAGTTATCTTTTTTTTGTAAAGCAAACATAATTTTAAAGCGTCTAATTAATCAAAAAAGTTAATTAGAATGGGCCTGTGTCATTCGCTTCATCACTTTACTAACTATTTTCTATAGTAATATCTGTCTTAATTGAACAGGGTTATAATACCATTAAAATTAATGCATTTTTTGCTACACGAATATTGTTCAAGTGCATAAATTTCATATGAAAAACATAGTGTGTCGACCTTCACACAAGTTCTATTCATCGTACATATAAAATCATTTGGTAATTGATAATTATAAAAAATGTCATATTTCGAGATTATGTTTTATGGGTCACCAACATTTTTAATATCTACACAATTTAATTCCTAGTTCACTGATCTTCTCTTTGTAGATAATGTTTTAGTGGTTAGTTGCAAGTAGCTATAATGCGGGGATTCTGTAATAGTACAATCGAATAGGTTACTATGCCATGCTGAAAGATCTGCAAAGGTTTCTTTGTATTTTGTCTTCTCATGGTATGTTTGCAGATGCGAGGAAGTAGCCAATATAGTTGCCTCAGCCGCCCCTTTTCTATTTTAAGACTAATTTTATTTAATTTTATTTAATGCTGTTAATCATTCAATAATAGTGGGTCCGAGTTCCGATTTAAAACATCTTTGAAGAGAGTCTGTTCTCTAAACGGCGCTATGCAAATTTTCTTTTACTCGTAATTATTAACATGTCATATAATTCTAGTCTTGTTCACTATATTAAAATCTTTCTGATATCACATATTTTTCTTTTTTCAGATTCTGTGTGGTTTTATTGTGTTTCGTCGTTTTTTTATTGTATATAATGGTTGTCGATTATTTTTGGGAGATAATAAGTTTTTTTCCAAGTGATTAAAATAAATATTTTGCAATGGACTTAACGACGTGATGAAATAAAACAGATATCTTTTGTAAAAAGTGCACAGAAAGTAACCATACACCCGCCTAATGTCGGGGGATGGGAATTTCCAGGCTGTGGACCAACATTAATGGAGGTGTTTTATTGCATCACTATGTTCCTGATAGAACGTATAGTATAGAGTAATGATGATGATTAATACTCGTATATATTATTATAAATGCACTAATATAGGGATTTATATACATTTAAATCATTATGTTCCTGATAGAACGTATAGAGTAATGATGATGATTAATATGTATTGTTATAAATGCACTAATATAGGGATTTAAATCATTATGTTCCTGATAGAACTTATAGAGTAATTATGATGATTAATATATATTGTTATAAATGCACTAATGTAGGGATGTATATAAATTTAAATCATTATGTTCCTGATAGAACGTATAGAGTAATGATGATGATTAATATGTATTGTTATAAATGCACTAATATAGGGATTTAAATCATTATGTTACTGATAGAACGTATAGAGTAATGATGATGGTTAATATATATTGTTATAAATGCACCAATATAGGGATTTTAATACATTTAAATCATTACGTTCCTGATAGAACGTATAGAGTAATGATGATGATTAATATATATTGTTATAAATGCACTAATATAGGGATTTAAATACATTTATAAATACTGAAAACAATTTTATAAAACGGTATCGTGTTTCTGAGGCGAAAATAACAGTCATGATTTAAAAAAACAATGTTTTAAAAATTCTAAATAAAAGTACATTAAAAAAACCGACTCTTAAGCTGTTACTTCGAATAAACGTCAGAACAAATATAATTTATGAACAAAACTTTCATGATTGCATCAGAACACTGCAAGCGACAAGTTTTCACTTACCGATGGTCCAACCTGCCTTGACCTTTTTTGTGAACCATTAATCTCCTTCTGGCATACATATGCTGCTTACCGTGTTCTTTGACAGGTTGCTACCGTTTGTTAAAGAAATCGTTCTAGTATGAAGGCTTTCAGGTTCTATTTAAGTGTTTGAATTAAAAAAATATATATATTATAATATCTTAGAATAATTTAAAGGATCCTGATTTTTTTAAAATTGATTGTATACAATAAAAAATATATAACAATAAATTGTTCTTATATACTTGTAGACACCTCTATAAGTATATTTGATTATTGTAAGTGGTTTTTCCACCAATTTTTTATATTTCCAGAGAGTTAGCAATGTTGGCATGATTATGTTCATTGAGAATATGGAATTGATCAAATTCTAAAATAGGAAAGTATTTTAATAGAGTATCCATGACGAGGGGTATGGACGTTGCAAAAGCGATACACTCGTATGTGTGTCAGAATGGAATTATTTGGAAATTGGTTCCCTCTACCTACCCCAATACGAATATGGCGTGATAATGAATTATTTAAATGGAAAGTTCTTACTTTAAATTGAATAAACTTTCCTACTTCCTGTTGGTGGTTTTATAATACATTTAATCTCAATACAGTTTTTTTTTAAATAATACTCATCTTTATTGAACACGTATTAGAATGTTGAATACTGACGGCATTCAAAGACGTTTTGCAAGATGATTGAGGTGAAAGAAGACTGAGAAGATTCGCGGAAACCTGTTATGATCCAATAAACTAGACAGCAATGATTATCACACAACCAGCACTGTAATTAGAATGGCAAGTTAAAAGCCAAAATATCAAAATTAAGAATCTTTAGATTAAATGCTAGATAACAGCATCGCGAGGCGTTCTTGTTTCACTTTTGACAGGTGTATTTGCTAAGTGGATCATTTGCCCGGTTAATTTACTCAAAATATGTTATAGACCATTAAGTTTAATTAATAGAATAATTAATTTAATTAATGGATTATTTCAGATTCAGTCACTGTGCACTGTTTACTATTCAAAAAGAGTTCAAAGAATATTATATCATTTCCAGCGGTTTCTCTTTTACTCAGTTCATTTATTTTACATTAACTAGGAAGTATTAAGTATAAATGATGATTTTTTACAATTGAAAATAATTGAAAAATTATTTCAATTTTGCACAGCGTAGTTTGGGTTTAGATGCCAAACCACGCGGTACATCACTTTGAAAGACCATTTACAACGGATACGAGGAACCGCGAAAGTCTTATTTTAAAATATTGGGGTTTTTCTCTCTTAATTTACATAAAAATACATAAAAATACTTTTAAAGTTCTTTCAAAATGTTTTTTGAAGTTCAGTTGAAAGCACTAAAATTTTAATTGTTTTAAAACATCGTGTCTTGTGCATTACTCGATTTTCTTTAAGTATATGATACATACTTTAGACACTCGGTGTATAATACAATGAGAGCGTAATACAATACAATAAACAAAGTTAGTAAAAATACTCCACACGGCGTGAATACTACGAGTGTCAACATACATATATACCATCATGTTTTCCCCCTTTTGGGGTACGCAGAAAAGACAGATCTCCAAACAAGAACGTCACCTAGTAAGGAACACGCCTTATTCAGTAGGTTCAAAAGCAAAACACGATAACTGAAGTAAAATTTAATCAAATACGTATAAGTGAACTTTTAAAAAAATATCAATTTATAAGAATTCAATTTACAAATATAACTCATTCACATAAAACGTTGTTTTATTTAATTAAAAAAGATAAGCTTGTTAAATAGTATATTTAACTTTCAAACATTATTTAACAGCAAAAGATACTTAATAATTTTCACATTCGTGTTATCGTTTCAAATATAGATTTTCTATTGATAAACTAGTTTACCCCTAAATGCGACTGGCAAAACTTCTCGTCTAGGCAAAATATCAACGTCAGTTAGTCAATCAAAAGTTAAAGTGGTCATAGAGTTCATGATCGTACGCTCCCAAAGGACACCCTATCTATAGTAGATCACGATCACGGATGCTAAAAATCACCATTCATTTACGACCGTGACTAGACTGATCTATTTTCAGACAGTGCTGATACAAAATGATTGTAATGATCGATTTCACTCGAGAAACAACAGATCGTTCAATCGTTCTACATCTATCATCTACAAAATATACACTTGAATTTTTTTTGCATTACTGTTCAAATTTATGTTTTGTATGTAATGGTGTCCTCTGTGGTCTAGTTAGTAAGTAGCCTGCTTTCAACCTGCAGAATGCGGATTCGATTTCCGTTGGAACTCAGTTTTCCTTTAAAAAGTTTCAGTCTGGTCTTTACTTACTGTTGACGTCTTCCTGATTGGCTGGAAGAAATTACCACGTGACAATGATTCCAGAAGGTTGTACTGACACTACGAAAGTATAATATGAATGTAAAGTTTCAAACTATATTTATAACTAGTTGCAACCCGTGAAATATTCCCGGAAGTAAAACAAATTCTACATTTATGAAAAGATATTTTCATAAATGTAAAATTAGTTTATATATATCATTTATACATCGTCCCCTTTTACACTGGTTCAAAAATTGTTAGCTGGGTATTTAAAATTCGTTGAGTATCACGGACCCACCGAGATTCAAATTTCGAATTACTTTCGGAGAGAATCCAAGTATTCCTCTCTCGCTCTCTTGTATTCAAAATTCAATTCTCGTATACTTTCTTTTGCGACAACCATCGTATGGGTTTTGGCCTATTTATACTATAACTAGTTGCAACCCGTAAAATATTCACGGAAATAAAACAAATTCTACATTTATGAAAATATATATTAATAAATGTAGAATTGGTTTATATATATAATTTATACTGTTATTGCGACAGGATTTTGAGTACTTGGGCTTTCAGGATGAATGACGAGTGGAAAGGATTTATGTGAGCTCGTGAGTGTGGGTCTCTTCTTGTTGTTTCAATTTTGGTTGTTTTTGTATTTGTGTTTCTGTGTGTTTTTTTTTTTTTTTTTTTTTGTTTTGAATTTGTTTTGATTTTTATTCTTATGATTGCGTGTGGTATATTGTGGGATGAATATTTTTGGTCTTTCTGGAGTGATAATGTGTGAGGAGTTGAGTTTCGCAAGATGTTTCCAGTTGTAGTTGAGTGTCACTGTTTGTCAGGTTGATGAGAGCGTGCCACGGGGTTTTTTGTGTTATCAAAAATCGGAAAGAAGTATCGATTCATTTTTTCATGCTAAATATCCTCAGTGAGATACAGGCAAAAGCCTAGTTTACTGGGGATACGACAAATGAAAGGCAACAAACCCAGATCCATTAAAATTATATGTCCAAATCAAATTACCTGTTGTTTTTTCTCAAATTGTGTATATTTCTTGTCATGTGTAATAATAAATAAAAAAATAAAATAAATAAATAAATAAATATATCGTCCCCTTTTACACCGAGATTCAAATTTCGAATTATTGGAGATAATACATTTTACAAAACTTTCGGAGAGAATCCAAGTATTCCTCTCTCGCTCTCTTGTATTCAAAATTCAATTCTCGTATTCTTTCTTTGGCGACAACCATCGTATGGGTTTTGGCCTATTTATACTATGATATGGGTAAAAGCAAAATGCAAATGAAAACAACAGCACATTGGACAGTTATTAAACTCTTGATCAAATGAAGTTTTAAGTTTGATGATTCATTAATTTTTTTTATAATTATGTTGTTTTCCTTGTACCTAAACTTTTTGGGTTGTTTTCCTGGTACCTATAAACTTTTTGTGTTGTTTTTTCTTGTACCTAAACTTTTTGTGTTGTTTTTTCATGTAGGTACCTAAACTTTTTGTGTTCTTTTTTTATGTTCGGCGAACTACAGCATAATAAATTAGACGCGTATATAAGAATAAGAAATAATTTGTGCGCACACGCAAATCTAAAACAATAAACACTACATACATAAACTACACTACACCTAAAGTCGAATATGTTAATATCACATATCGGAAGATCTTTAAAAATACCTTTGTAGTTTCTGCGATTTTCTTATGAAATATATTTTTTTAATCATACGAATGTGTAGATCCGGGTAAGTATATAATATGTACCTATCCTTACGCTCTACTATTATAATATATATTTATTTAATAATATTTTGAATCCGTCAATAAAAGTAGGTTCAAATCCCAAATAAGAGTGCAATAGTGGAATCTGTTGTTAGTATTTTTATCAGAAGTCATAAGCAGTAAGCTGCCATATTAAAAAATACAGATGCTCGGAAACATGTTTGAAATATTGATTCTTTTGCAATTTTCATGGTTTTTTTTAAGATTCTAAGTATTTTTATTGAAACAATACTTAATCGTATTAACAATTATTTTCAGAACATTCAATTTTTTTCAACATCATATGTCAGATGTTACTGGTTAATATTATTGAAAACATAAAATAACATTGGTTAATAATGTATTTATATGTTGTTTATAGTTAAGGCATTAACGTTGTGGAGGTTTAAATAAATTATAATGTATTTATCAAGAAAATATGACTACACTGTTGAATAGTAAAATGTAAATATCACAGAATTACATACATACCGTCCCATCATTTCCCTGTCGGGGTAGGCAGAGTGTACCACCCTAGTCTTTTCCACATCCACATCTCATACAACCTCTTCGATTTCTCTGACTATCTACTTTTCCTTCTTTCAAAATATCATTAACTTGATCCAAACATAATTTCCTTGTTCTTCCTCTCATACGCTTTCCACTCACATCTGTTCTGCATATCTGTTTTGTTAGTCTTTCTTCATTAATTCTTTATATGTTTCCAAACCATCTCAACGTACTCTTATTCATCTTACGCAACACAACACCCTAAAGTTCACATTCATCCCTTATCACAATGGGGTATTCTACTCTAGAGGCGTGAATTTCGGCCGTTTTTTCAAACCAAATTAAAAAAAACAAAAAATATATTTTTTACACATTTTTTTAGTTTGTTCATTGATGATTTGAAAATGTACAAAGAAAGTTTAAAAAATAAATCAAAATTCAAAATGCCATCAGCTGTTATATCTTGTCGTAAAAAAGGGGAAGTGGTCGACATGATTGTAACCTTTTTGTAACTCTGAAACAAAAGTTGTACAGAATTTCCTAATAAAAAATAATGGTTTTATAGTTGGTACCAAAGAGAAAATTTTTTTTAATTTTTTTTAAATAGTAAAATAAATAATTTTGAATTTTAAAAGGTAGGAACGATAGAGGAACATGTATCAAAGTTTAATAGAAAATTTCAAGGTAATCGGTTAAATATTAGGTCCTTGCATATGAAATTGGCGTTTTGCCGTACTGGCAACTTTGATCTCAAATATCTTCTCTTTGGTTAGGAATTCCAAATTAAAATTTATACAGCTATTTACTCAAGTATTTGTGTTTCGAAAATTATAATTCATTTGTTTTTTTCTCAATTGTTTTTTTTCTTTGCGTCACTCAGTTTACAAAATGGAAAACTTGAAATATCGCGTTATTTACGAGTACGAGTTCCACCGTGGCACCAGTGCTGCAGAAACGGCTCGAAGGATTAATGATGTGTATGGCGACGGTGCCGCAAAAGAAAACACAGTGCGTTTTTGGTTCCAACGTTTTCGTTCTGGAAATTTCGACCTGCGGGATAAGCCCCGTGGACGGCCGGAGACCAAAGTTGATAATGAAGAATTGAAGGCTATTGTGGAAGCGGATCCATCGCAAACCACGTCCGAGTTAGCTGCAGGCTGTGGTGTTAGTGATAAAACTGTTTTAATCCACTTGAAGCAAATTGGGAAGGTAAAAAAGCTTGAAAGGTGGGTACCTCACGAATTGAGTGAAGCAAATCAACAAACGCGCGTTGACTGCTGCGTTGCACTACTCAACCGGCACAATAATGAAGGGATTTTGAATCGAATCATTACCTGTGATGAAAAGTGGATCCTGTATGATAATCGGAAGCGCTCATCGCAATGGCTGAACCCTGCCGAACCAGCCAAACCATACCCCAAGCGAAAATTGACTCCAAAAAAGTTACTTGTGAGCGTTTGGTGGACTAGTGCTGGTGTCGTTCACTACAGCTTTCTTAAATCTGGCCAGACGATTACGGCAGATGTCTATTGTCAGCAACTGCAAACCATGATGGAAAAGCTAGCTGCTAAACAACTGAGGCTGGTTAATCGCTCTAGGCCACTGCTGCTTCATGATAACGCTAGACCACACACTGCACAACAGACGGCTACCAAATTAGAAGAGCTTCAATTGGAATGTCTAAGACATCCACCGTACTCTCCGGACCTTGCCCCAACAGATTACTATTTTTTTCGAAATTTGGATAACTTCTTGCAAGGGAAAAAATTCAACTCCGATGGGGTAGTCCAAACCGACTTCAAAGATTTTATTGATTCCCGTCTGAATGGTTTTTTTAGTAAAGGGATCGATGAACTACCTATGAGATGGCAAAAGTGCATAGATAGCAATGGTACATACTTTGATTAAATAAATATATTATATTAAAAAAAAATCAACTTTATGTCCTCCCAAACAAAACGCCAATTTCATATGTAAGGACCTAATATATAGAACTCGAGATTTTATGTCGACCAGGTCGAAAAAAGTAGTTTCGTGAGAAACGCGTTTAAAGTTTTGAGATCATTGTCCGAGTCATTCCGGTGCGGCGTAATTGCTGCTTCATTTATAGCTCAAACTTTGTAAATATTAGGAATTTAAAAATTTCCTTTTGTTAACATATTTTTAAAGGTCGAAACTTTAAGAATATGAAAAAAAAACTTTTTTTTTTCAAATTTCTAGTTTATAATACCCACTTAATTCCGTATTCTGTCCCTCCACGTTTTCTTCTATATTAAAGTTTACTTTTGTCATTCTTGATTGATTATTACTGGTTATAATATAATGCTTTATGTACTGTCATTTTTTTCATAAAAGAAGTGTTCATGATAAAAAAATATTAAAATATTCTCCACTTGATACAAAATATCCTTTAGTAATAAGAAAACCTTTACAAGCATACACTCGTATGTTGTTCCGATAAACGATACATCTGCAGAGTTATGTAACACTCCGAACACCAGAGGTTGAGAAACTTGATTTAACTCACATTCTCATTGCTAATTCAGAATGCCAAGCAGCCTTGCTCTTGGAATGGCTTCAATTGAAATTAACATCGTGTGAAATATATCCCTTTGTCTTTTGGTAGATTAAGTAGTTATAACTGTAATAGGCAGACTGAGTTTCGTGATGCATGATTAACACACATAAACACAACATCACGCCATTTCCCTCTTGGGGTAGGCAGAGAGAGCAGCGTGCCAGATTTTCCAATCTCGACACACTTATTTCGCCTCTTATATATCTATACACCTTCACTTTCTCATACAGCTTCTATGAATTTTCTTACTTATTTTTTTTCCTTTCTTTCAAAATATCGATCACTTGATCCAAACATAATTTCTTTGGTCTTCCTCTACTACGTCTTCCACTTATTACATTTGCCCTATATATTTGATTTGTTAATCTTTCTTCGATCATTCGTTCAACGTGCCCAAACCATCTCAGAGTGCTCATCCTCATCTTATCCAACACATCAACCTAAAGTTTACATTCATCCCTAATCACATCATTCCAAATTCAGTCAGACATTGTCACTCCATGTATTCTTCTTAGTGCACGCAATTTACTGCATTTATACGATTCTTTTCACTACATCCGTGTTTCACTCCCATACATCAAAGTTAGTACTAAAATCTTTTGTGGGCTATTAGACGATTTTGATAATCTCAGATTCGAGCATATTTGTTTTAGTGTCCCACTGACTTTGTTTCCTATCGCTACACGCCGTTCTATATCCCTCGTAACTCTTCGACAATCTGAGAAAATAATACCTTAATAGCAGAATTGACATATGGAGATTGACAGATTGTATTAAATTCAATACAAGTGTAATATACGAGTATATAAATCGTCAATAGATTTAATTTTGAGAATGATCACAAGACCAAGAAAGCTTAAATTTAAAAGTGAAACTCAGTCAGTTTCAAGTAATATTTCACTTATTAAATGTTTTTTTCAATAAGTTTTTTGTCATCTTCCAGTGCCATATCAGTACATTTAGTTATGTATACCTTAAGTGATTATATTATAATTAAGTGTACACTTGAAACATTTTACTACTGGGACAAAATATTTATCTGCTTTGAGATTTTTCTAGATTTTCTTGACCACGACTGGAATTCTTGTTGTATTTTAGTTTTCAAGTCCATTAAAATTTCAAACCTATCGAGACGAGACGATACAAGACATACTAAGTTATGTTTTAATGTATTAAAAATAATAATTAAAGGAAAATGTGTATTGAGTCGTTAAACGAGTAAATTCTCACTTAAATTAACAAATTAAAAATATTGTAAAATAAATATAAACATGTTGAGTATAAAGACAGGTATGCAGCGGCTGCGGTCAACAGATTAGGCGCTTACCCGCATCTGTACATGTTCTGAATAACATACTCGTATTTTGTGAGAAAAATGGTTGTTGGAAGTAAGATGAAGAAAGGAACGATAAGAAAATTTCGACATTTAGAGAGAGTGAATGACGAAAAACTACTAAGGAAATATACAAATCGGAAGTGCGTAGAACAGGTAGACTGAGAAAAACCTGTCAGGATCAAATATAGCAGATTTAGAAAGAATGGACAGTGAGAAGCACGAGTAAAAAAAGATTCACACACCTGAAGGGAGACAATCGGATCACAACGGCATATTTGTTTCCCGTTTTTTTAAAGAATAAATATGACCGAAGTCATAGGTATCCTTATACCCCCGAATACTTGGCGGAAAAAATGTCTGTCATTCGGGGAGAGTAGTACAGCGCTAGGTTTGAACCAGCGAACTTTCCGTAGTGCGGTAACGCACTGGATTTTCATGGGGGAGGTCGGATTTCCATGCGGAACATGTACTTCATAATAGAAAAATATACATATCTATTGTACCCATTAAATATAATATTGCAACATATTGCCTCTGCAAATAGCATAGAATCTTCAAGATATTCGTACTTCGTGTTTCTTCCTTAGTTGATAGTTATGTTGTATTTGGAATAAATGTTGACAGTCATATTTAGTAGAGTTGACAGTCAACTTCTATTTGGTCTATAAATCACGTAGGAGTATGCTGCTTCTTCTCATCGCCGCTTTGTATCTTTAGATCTGTGTCAAGGATTTATCTCGTATCATCACCATTAACGATGGCACAAGCAAACACTGGAGGTATAAATAAAACACTAATTAAATATAATGATTATACGATACATGTATGGATTATGTTGCATCTGATAATCTGCCTTCTGTCCGAGATTTCGTGTTTTCTTATCTCAGATTAATGATCCGTGAATATTTCGTAACTTGTTTGTATATGTTATTATTTAACTCGTGTTCTTAACGATAATAATAAATAACATGAAAACGGTAAGAAATAACACCTTTAAAAAAATATTTCTTTTTTATTCCACTTACAATTTTAAATTCACATTAACTCAGGTTTCTACATTCAATCTCGAGGCTCTTTTCAAGCGAACTAATCTTGATTTGTTTCTAGAGCAATATATATATGTGGTCAGATATATGTTGTCTATTGAACCAAAGGAAATATCTTAATAAGGAGTAACATTTTTACATTTTTTCGTTATTAACACTGCATTATTTACAATCTTACCTCGGTCTATCTCTTCCTAGCTTTTCGTGCATTTATGGCATACACTCATATATTTGTTTTGTAGGTCATTCGCAACTCGTTCTCTCAAGATGGACAAACCATCTTAATATTGGAATATTTAATAATAAATTACTTTCTTATTCCACTAATTATATTTATCCCCGCTACACGTATTTCTACCTCCTATCCCGAAGCTCTCTTGAAGCGGAATTATCCCGGTTTATTACGAGAGCAGAGTAATATGACAATAGCCTAATCTTTGCGCTACTATCATAACAAACCAGTATTATTTCACCTGAAGAGAGTCTCGTGATAGGTGGTAGAAAAACGTGTAGCGAGGATTAATTAAATGAGTGATTTTTTGTATATGTCCGAATTAGTGTTTCAGGCATATTAAAGAAAGTGGCCCGGTGACAAAATTGTCTTCGGTTTCAGTAAGCAAAGCTTCGCGTATGGGACGCTAGCGCTCGGTGCGTAGGATTATTACTACCAGACTGGCACCCATTTTTATGAAACTATCAGGCATCGAACTTGACATCCCTGGGTGGAAGTCAAGAATGTTACCATTAAGTTACAGAGTTCATACAGTGAAATAATAAAGTAATTCAATGTTACATATTCCTATATGAAATTCCACAAAATTAAAGTCGAAATCTTGGATAAATCATCTCAAAATACTTAATTCAACTTATAACATCAGTCTTTTAAAAAACAATTATTATTTTGTTCAGTCCAACACTGTTTATTCCACTTTATATAACGCTATAACCCTACCGGTTTCAAGGTATTCACCTCATCATCCCTTGATGATAAGGTGAACATTGAAACCAGTATGGTTATACCGTTATACATATACCATAAAGGGGAATAGACAGCGTTGGACTAAACAAAATTACAATGTCTTCCACAGTGTTACATCCACAGTGTTAATGCCTTAACTATAAATAACAATTATCATTTCTTACTCTGTCAAATATTGTTATTACATATCTAATAGTTAACTCCAGATATATATTGTTTTCATATCATTTTACAGAATTGATGTCTTGTCTGTGTGACTTAGGAAAGTTATAAACAGATGATGTAACAACTACAGAATATAGTGTTGCTAAATCTTAATGACTGAAGATTTTGTTGCAATTCCTAGGTTTATTATACAGGCGAGATAGATACAGTAATGAGATGGTACAGCCACTCATTTGTAACAACATACTCGTATATAATAATACGATGTTGTGGTTGCTCTTCTATACTTTAATGTGTGTTTCATTAAATAACAATGTATGATATAACCATACTGGAACATATTCAACTAGAGCGTAGTTAATTTTAATATTAAAATATGAACTTCCTTAGCCTATTTAGTAAGACACCTGTCTTCCAGTCTAGGGATTAAGGCTTCAGTTCCCGATGGAACCCATTAAAAAAAATATGTCAGTCTAGTTTTCACATAGGATCTTTTTGACATCGTTCTGGTTTGTTGAAAAAGATAACCATACGGTAATAAGATCTCATTGTTGTACTGTATACAATGGAAGTGTAATACACCAATATAATAGAACATAAAAAAATCCGAATCCCAATTTTCTTTGTAAGTTTTCACTGTTTTCGTTTCTGTTATTTTTATTTTGGGGTCGATTTCCGTGACCAAGTTGGTTCGATTTCTGATAGTATTCAAAATCAGAGTCCATGTATCAACAAAGCAATGGTTACTTTTTTGTATAAGATAGTATTACAAATACGCACGATGAAGAAATGTAACTGACTTGTCTACTCAAGTCTCTCTAAATTCGAAGGATCAACCAATAGCACTTTAGACAATATTTATTTTCAATTTTATTCCCCAGCCACCGTATTCCATATTTTTGAATGGTCAATCGACGACCATTTAGTGGATATTCCAAGAGCGAAATAGTTCAATGGTTGTATAAGGGAAAATTTATCAAAAATAAATTATAATATCAATTAAAAAAAACTATACTCCACAAATTTTCCTCAGTGCACACATCTCCACAGAATTAATCCGTTTTCTCCAAAATTATCCGTTTTCTCCAAAATTCAAGATTCACTTTCGTACATCAAGTTGTAAATACTTGCCTTTCGTTACCTATTTTATTTATTTATTATTACACATGACAAGAAATATACACAATTTGCGAAAAAACAACAGGTAATTTGATTTGGACATACAATTTTAATGGATCTGGGTTTGTTGCCTTTCATTTGTCGTATCCCCAGTAAACTAGGCTTTTGCCTGTATCTCACTGAGGATATTTAGCATGAAAAAATAAATCGATACTTCTTTCCGATTTTTTATTACTCAAAAACAAAATCCCGTTGCACGCTCTCATCAACCTGACAAACAGTGACACTTAACTACAACTGGAAACATCTTGCGAAATTCAACTCCTCACAGATCATCACTCCAGAAAGACCAAAAATATTCATCCCACAATATACCACACAATCATTAGAATAAAAATTAAAAAAAAAAATACACAGAAACACAAATACAAAAACAACCAAAATTAAAATAACAAGAAGAAACCCACACTCACAACTCACACAAATCCTTTCCACTCATCATCCATCCTGAAAGCCCAAGTACTCAAAATCCTGTCGCAATAACAACCACGCTCCGATCGTCTGTCGAAATGGTTTTCCTACCTTTACCTTTATTGAAGTAGGCACGCCATTGTATGTAATGGGAGCCAAATAAGCATATTGCCTTTGGGCAAAATAAGTTTTAACTCTAGGGATGGTAAACATTTCATTTATATAATATTTATAATAGATCGTAAGAATAAAGTAACGGCATGTGCAATAAATTAATCGTATTCTTTACTGCAAGGACAAAATTAATCGTTTCGCTTAGCATACAGGAAGTAGCAAATTGTTTTATTAATTATTCAACGTTTACAATAGTGTTAAATTAATGTTGACAAATATCTTTCTTCTACATATTGATCAGTATACCCTAACACTGCACGAATATGTCATTGAAACTAACTCGCATCGTTACAGCTGACAGATTTTGATGTATTGAATAGGAAGTTAGAATAAAACTAAAGTGATAAGAAGGATTTTGTATATTTAACAAAGATAATAATTAATCACTGTCAGCTGATCAAAAATTAGAGGATATTTCATAAACTACAGGATGCCATTAATATTTGTGTAAAACTATTCTAACTTCATGATAAATATTTATATTTATTTTTCAAAACATTATGATACCTTTTATTATGTATCCGTTTATTTTACATTTGATACAGGTTTAACCCAATAACATCAAATAAAATAAATAACATAGTAAAAAAACTAAAACGATGAAAGTCTAAAAATAATTAGATGAACAATGATTACTCATATTTTGCTGTGAAGTGGTTCAGTTATACCTTCAATGTTGATTAAGGATCACAAATCTCAATTTATCAATATCGGAATGTTCATTGAACAAGGTCATTCCGTATGCGAGTGGTGATGCTTTAAATTGCTTAGTTCATGACTTCCTAAATAACCCGACCAAAAATCCTTATTGTATTTTACTTTAAGGACAGCCTCCCCAATATCGGTACAGTAAATTATAAATAGAATCAGACTGAATATAGAATCTTGTGGTAGACTTTCTTGAAGTTCCCGTTTTGTATTCCAATGGTGCGATCTGAATGGATATTATGAATGATATGTTCTCACTTTGAGGTAAAGTCGATATTCAGTAACTTTTTCTTTAGAATTGGGAGTGTAACATCGTAGACTTCACTTAGATCAAACAATTCCGTAAAAATGAATTCTTTGTTGAAAAAGAAAAAAATACGTCGCATTACATAACGTTTGCTAATATTAGCTCGCGTATTCATATTTTTGGTTCCTGAAAATTCTTTTTTAACGAAACATGATTGAAAAGTAAAATCGATAATCGATTTGTGTTATGATTTCCAGTTTCTTACATTTTAGAATCATATCTCGTAGAAAAGTAGGACTACAAAAAGTTACATTCGAACTAAAAATGCATTGAATGTCCTTATAAAAACCGATATACTATACTCATATTTAAAGAAATGAGATTTCAAAAGTTAGAATCAAAACCGAAATGAGATTTCAAAAGTTAGAATCAAAACCAAAATGATCTTATAAAATGTCTTCGTAGTTTCCTATTTCAGTTTCTATTCTTTAACTTGATCTCAGAATTATATTTCGTCAAGATAGAATACATGACTCTTATGTTTATTCGAGCTGATAAACGCACTAAATATATATATATGTATTTATAGAAACGGGTTTTCAAAATATTTTTTTTAAAAGTCAACGAAACTATCTAATCTGTTTTCATTCATATGGGGGTATCCATCAATATATCCGAACAAGTGATTTAGTCAAATCGAAGAGCGTGGCCATGGACAACATTGTCTTCGCCCCCATTGTCTTCGCCCCCTTTTAAGTTTAGAACCACCTGAAAAGATACGGAACTTACTTATCTATATTTCAAAGAAGATAGATAAACATATATCACGTTTTAAAGGTGAATCGATATTTACAATTTTCGATGTAGGAATTAAATTTTTCATGGTCAGTTGGAAGTAATAGCTTAATTCATAAATATCTCAATTTTATTAATTTCAGTTGAGGAGGATTATTGAATCATTATTGGGAAACACGATTTAACGTTTTTATCCTCACACGTTTAGCGAATTAGCAGGTCACATCAAGGCAATTTTCCATCATAAAATTTTCATTTTACTTTTAATATGATGACCTTTTTAAAATTCTTGTATATGCATTAAAATTTGAATGGTAATAAGTGAAAATAAGAACTTTTTCGAATGCATACCTACACAACTCTATAAAACATATGTTTCTGTACATAATATAATTGTATTCTTAGAACACTTTGCTATAAAATATAATAACGAATTTATAATAATAGTTCATTAGTACCGCTATATAAATTCAGATTTAGAATGGTTAGACTTTATTCACTAGACCAGTGGTATCAGCAATGCTTCCTAAATTATGAAAACCTTGTCTCTCTATTCACTAGACCAGTGGTATCAGCAATGCTTCCTGAATTATGAAAACCTTGTCTCTCTTTTGGAAATGATTCTCTATATATTTTGGACACTCAATTCCTACATTATGGTATTTTAAGAATATCTGATAGCAATCATTTTATTGTGTATACTTATCATTACTAGGCAATTTCTCAACCAACCAAAAATATATTAATATTTCACGATATGAAAAATCACAATACTTGACTTTTTTTTGGCCATAATGAAAACCCGCATGTATCACAAATGAGTTTCCTGCTATCTACGGAGGTTAAATAAAACAACATACTGACTTACTTTAACCAATATATCAGACATTTTTAAAGCTCCGTTTAGTGACCAAAGCCACTCTAAGGGTATATTGTCACATTAGAATATTTTTCAAATATTATCATCTTCTATATTACTATTTCATAACCTCATTTACAAAAAAAAATATTAAAATTTAAAAAGATTTTTTTTTATTTTCCTAATATATTATATAAAGTTAATTTAAAAAAAAATTATACGATAAAATCTCTCGTAACATCAATAAATTCCTTTTGTTAACTGAAGAAAAAAAAATTCAATAAAATATCTTGACCTTAGAAACAAAAGAACACACGCGACTCTTTTGTTCAGTTTTTTTTCAAAAGCTTCTTGAGTAAAAAATATTGATGTTATCAATCTATTTCTTACGGATTGAGTCGTACTGATAATGGCCGACCTTCGCGAATACCCACGAAATACGACCTGATCGTAAAGATGCAATCAATATTCCCATACTTTTTTTTTTAAGTATCAAGGTCGGAATTTTACGAGTAATATTAACTGCACTTAACCTAAAAAAATATGTTTCGTTATAATGTCATAATATATTTGTATAAAATAATATTATAGACAGTGTCGTGAGAAAATGTCACGCAAATAAATAAAGTGAAATTAAAAAAATATATTATTTGATCATCGGCCTTCGAGATGATGTTGGAAGCAGATTTAACGCATGCCATTTTTCCTCCAGTCCTAAACATAGAAACATTTATTGATTGTTGAATATTGGTTGGTTGGTAAAATAACTACAGGGGTATAAATTAACTAGTAATTAATGAAATATATTGGTGGAGGTAATAGAGAGAATTACTACAAACAAAAATAAAAGTTGTATGAACACAACACCGATTCCTAATTATTACGAAGTTAAAAATTATATAAATACAATTAATTATTTTTATGAATTGAACTTAATATTTGTATATTCCGCATACTAATATTTCGGCACCAATAAATAATATAATTATTAATATATATGGATCTATTGATAGCAACGTAATATGTCCATGTATATGATAAACATATACTAAAATTGCATATACTCGTATATCTCAAGATAATGGCGAAGAAAATACATTTAAGAGAGTAGCAAAAAGTCTGAGATCATCTCATAACACCGATAGAGAGCGAGTTCGGCCGCGAGAATATCAGAGGTTTTTCAGCCCACACCCTTGCACATGTAGATAAAAAAAAACAGAAAATTATTAAATGACAATAAATCAGCAATTGGTAAAATCAATTCAAGTAATAAAATTATAGGTCGCCGACAAAAAAATACCATGCAAAATACAATATGTGTACTCGTATATCTCGCAGTCACATGTACACATTCTAAGGCAAAGGAAAAGAAAACACTGGGCTAATGGCACAACACCTTCCCAGCCGAGACACACACCTACCATTAGGAAGGCGAGCACGGCCGCTAAAATACTTGACATTAAGTATGTTTTTATAATTAATTCGATTGCAATGTTTTTTTTATTGCGTGCAGGTACTGAGATTAAGGAATTGAAGATAATTACTGGTTAAACCTTAGTTTTCCAACGAATTATACATAAAAGTTGGAGCTTCGGTGCTGAATACAAGTTTTTCGCTAACTAGCTTAGTTCAAATTATTTGAATTTTTTAAACATTTTACAACTTTATCATTGTAAACAATTGATACAATATCATATTAGTACTAACATTTTACAACTTTATCATTGTAAACAATTGATACAATATTATATTAGTACTAACATTTTACAACTTTATCATTGTAAACCATTGATACAATATCATATTAGTACTAACGTTTTACAACTTTATCATTGTAAGCAATTGATACAATATCATATTAATACTAACATTTTACAACTTTATCATTGTAAACAATTGATACAATATCATATTAATACTAACGTTTTACAACTTTATCATTGTAAACAATTGATACAATATCATATAAGTACTAACATTTTACAACTTTATCATTGTAAACAATTGATACAATATCATATCAGTACTAACATTTTACAACTTTATCATTGTAAACAATTGATACAATATCATATTAGTATTAACGTTTTACAACTTTATCATTGTAAGCAATTGATACAATATCATATTAATACTAACATTTTACAACTTTATCATTGTAAACAATTGATACAATATCATATTAGTATTAACGTTTTACAACTTTATCATTGTAAGCAATTAATACAATATCATATTAATACTAACGTTTTACAACTTTATCATTGTAAACAATTGATACAATATCATATTAATACTAACGTTTTACAACTTTATCATTGTAAACAATTGATACAATATCATATAAGTACTAACATTTTACAACTTTATCATTGTAAACAATTGATACAATATCATATTAGTACTAACATTTTACAACTTTATCATTGTAAACAATTGATACAATATCATATTAGTACTAACATTTTACAACTTTATCATTGTAAACAATTGATACAATATCATATTAGTACTAACGTTTTTCGCTTGTGTTGTATCTTAGTTAGTTTCGTTAATGTTTCAAGAAACGTTAACGTATATTCTAATTGTTATTAGCCTCTCCTTGAAAGATAATTGCAAGGTTGCTTGCTGGTCTGATTTCCCATTCTGCTGAAGATCTGCATTAAACACTAGATATCTATATGGGTTAACGAAGTACTTTGTCTTAAAATTAATGTCTGCATGACCAAGATTCTATCCAACGAAAACATCTATCTAAACATCAATGTAAATGTACAGATCATAGCATCAGTGCAGCATTTTAATGACATGAATTGCATAAGGAATGACAAAGCGAAAAATAAACGACGAGATTCAGAGTAGATTAAGTGCAGCTTACCGGGCGTTTTGAGTTATTCATGGGCTTTATGGGCGAATATTTGACTATCGCGATATAATACTGATAACTTAAACGGCAATCTACAAAGCTTGATTCTCACTACTCCTAATATGTGGATGCGAATCATGGGTTCCCCACAAACGACACATTAAGGCACTCTAAAAATGTTATGCAGCTCAGATAAATAATGAAGATTCGTCGATAGTACCGTAGATTATTAAATGATGAAGATTTGAGAAGAGCAAATTGCTGAAATATCGGGATTCTGGTTTCGCGTATTCATCTGCGTTGGTATACCTATAGACACGTAGCTCGCGTGTTTGCACACAGACTCTCAAGAAATATCCTGTTTAGTGAGCTGACAGAAGGTAGAAGAAACTCGATGTGTAGTGCGAGAGATAAGAGGACGTCTGCATGAAACGTTTAAAAACATAAATGATCATCCCAATCAAGAGCAAACACAAGTAGATAGAACCAAAGAGCATATAACTGTTGCTACTTATTAGGGACTAAATGTGAAAAGAAGATGCAGAGAAGGTGCAAGTACTAAAGGCTTGTCCTGCATGTAACAGGATATGTCTATCACAAATTGGTTAACATGGTTATCTCCGGTGGCACCAACGTCATGTAACTTGATTCCACTTTGTTTGTTTTTTTTATACTCGTTACGGGTAATGGGCATTTTAGTTATAATTTTAAGAAAATATTGTTTTTTTGAGGGTGAAAAAGGAAGGAGTTAATTAATACCCTCAGTGAGATATTATCATCAGTGAGATACAGGCTAAAGCCTAGTTTACTGGGGATACGACAAATGAAAGGCAACAAACCCAGATTCATTAAAATTGTGTGTCCAAATTAAATTACCTGTTGTTTTTTCGCAAATTATGTATATTTGTTGTCATGTGTAATAATAAATAAAAAATTTAAAAAATACCTACAATTGATACTCTAAGAATGAGGGGGTAAAACTAACCAGTTTATTTATATATGGCAACATTTTTAAAAAATAACAGGTAATTAAATATGGACACACAATTTTAATGGATCTGGGTTTATTGCTTTTCATTTGTCGTGTCCCCAGTAAACTAGGTTTTTGCCTGTATCTTACTGAGAAAAACCAACACCATTTGAGTTAAGGCTCATAATAATTCTATCCTGTCACTTAAATAAGAATATATTTTTCATTTTTATAATAACTGCAGTGTATTTGTCTTAAACATGTTGGTTTCATAATGTTATAATAAAAATGTGAAATTCGACATTATAATTCATAACAAAATATTTTAGCGTGTAAATTATTGAAGAGTTTGACCGCAAGCAAAAATATTCAAACCCAAACACCAGTGTTGTGAATATAATATAAAACATATTTATTACATTAAGAATCATAAAGATTTTATCTTTTTTTTAAGGTTGTTTTGTATTTTTAATAAATTTAGTCATAAATCGATAGCATCTTTGATACAAACTAGGTCAGAGAAAATGTTTTTGTAAACAAATAAAACAGTTTAAACTTTTCAAGAAATCGTTTGCCCATTTAATATTTGTTTATTTCAGTATTATTTTTACTAATATAAAATAAAAAATTTGCAACTTTTTCAAATTCATCAACAACTTTTTTTATAAATATGACTGTAATCATTATAGACAGCCAGCATTAATGTTGTTAACGTTCAAGCTGAACTTTCATATGTTCATAAATAATTTAGTTATATTACTATAAAACGCATGTAATATTTTTTTTTCTATTTTATGGTCATACTTTCAAATGGAAAGCAAAGCTGTGTCGCGACTTTTCTTTGTCTTTTTCTCTTCTTTAAGTCAGTGATCTCTTGCACACCAGCAAACTCAACGGCCACACTAATGTACTGGATCCAATGGCACGCCAACGTGAGACGATCGAAGTACACCGGCATATTGATTCCTTTTTTGTTTTATTTTAAATGAAAAAAACCTAGAAACTTGAAATTAAATTTTTTAAATATTTGAAATTATGGATAAAACTTAGGAGTTTTTTTTATTGCAACATCGTTTTTTTTAGTATTACTAGTTGCAACCCGTGAAATATTCATGGAAATAAAACCAATTCTACATTTATGAAAATATATATTCATAAATGTAAAATTTGTTTATATATATCATTTATACATCGTCCCCTTTTACACCGGTTCAAAAATTGTTAGCTAGGTATTTAAAATTCGTTCAGTATCACGGACCCACCGAGATTCAAATTTAGAATAACTTTCGGAGAGAATCCAAGTATTCATCCCTCGCTCTCTTGTATTCAAAATTCAATTCTCGTATTATTTCTTTGGCGACAACCGTCGTACGGGCTTTAGCCTATTTATATTATGATTTTTCCAACAAATACGTTTGTGGGTAAAACATTTTTTAGTACCAGAGTAAAACATTTTAGCGGCTTGACTCTCATGAAGCTGATAATTTAGCAGACTCAGATATCGCGTCCTTGGTAAGGTGTTAATGACCTAAGACGAGTTAAAGAGAAGAAATAGATCAATGAACCTAAAGCTCTTAAAGATTTGTATGTCTATCAGATGTAATGTAAAGTCAGAAAATCATCTGGAATATTGACTTAATATTTTCAATTATTTCGGGAATATTGACTTAATATTTTCAATTACTTCAATTATTTCGTCATGAATTGAATAATACATTTTCGTAATGAATTCATAGATATAAAAGAAGGGTGGAAAAATACTGAAAGGAGCCAAATAAATTATGTAGAAATGCGTTCTCTAAGAATAATATATGGGAGACAAATTATGTAGAAATGCGTTCTCTAAGAATAATATATGGGAGACAATTTATGACAGAATATATAATGAAGTAATTAGGGACGAATGTGAACTTAAGTTATATGTAAGCGTTATTCCACTAAAAGCAAATCTGAATTATTTACCTCTATAAAATAAGTCTTCGACAATTACGTAAGTCTGCTTGGTGAAGTTTGGTAATATTTTGGGGTATACATACATATATTGAACTTAAATATACATATAATTATTTAATAACTTTAAAACAATGACTGTAATTTATTATTACTACTGCTTTTTGTATCTTCATGTTAGTTTAAGATAGAGTTTTGTATTTTTTGTCAATAATTTTAAGTACTTGTATAACCTGTCACATGCTCATTTGTATATAAAAACACTGTTGTGTCGTTAATTAAAAAAAATATGTTGCGTAAGATGAAGAAGAGTACTCTAAAATGGTTTGGACACGTGGAATGAATGAATGAATGAAAAAAGGTTAACAACACAAACATTGATTGCAAATATGAGTGGAAGGCGTGATAGAGGAAGACCAAAGAAATAATAATTGGATTCAGTGAATGATATTTTGAAAGAATGAAACGTTGGAAATCGTAGGATGTATATGAAAAGGTGTATTAAAAAGTGAACGATGTTTATAGTGATAGGAAAGTTTTTTGCAGACGGGAATGGTGTGATGGTATGTATGTGATTTAAATAATACAATCACATTATATTTTCGAAATTCCTAAAGACTTCTTCAATTCCAAATATCCTTTTATTTGAAAATATCACGTTCAGTTCTACAAAATGATTAATGAGTCAATTTCCATAATGCGTTTACTTTAGAACTTCGAGCCCTGAATAAAACGGCCTTGTTTATTTACTGCTTCTGGCCATTTTAAAGGAATGAAGATGTTTCTATTAAATATTCAAAGAAGATACTGTTATTGCTGATATAATTTTAATTATAAGGAATGCCCTTATAATTATTATTTATTATATAACACTAACAACATAGCATTAATGATTTATTATATTATATGTAATGTGTTGATAATAGATAACGGGTAAATTATTAGAGACCTTTAAAAGTTTATAGTTTTCATTAATATTAATTATTTATAGTTCAATTCTAAGAATAATGAGAACAACTTGAACATTAAGTAGGACACTTATTACACGTGTCGCCTTAGTAAATTAAAAAAAGGAAATTATTTTTAACAGTTTAGTTGAGTTCAAAGTCTGAGTTATTGCTAACACCAATCAAAAGCCGTGTGCGTTATCCTACATACCAGTTACAACTGTATTCATGCAAAAATAATATTAATTATGCAGTCCTATAGTATAATTTGGTCAAAAAAAAACTATCGAACCGTTGTCAAATGTTTTAACACCTTAAAGGGGCCCAACATATGTTAATTTAAACCATTTTTTGACCAACATAAGGTAACCAATATAATTTTAACCAAGTTTTCATTGAAGAGACGTGATCAAAATATGTTATCCAATGAACGTATTGCACCATTATCTAGGCGAGGCGAGGTATGCCATGTTTACACGAGCTTAGTACTTGTCATTAGTACTTCACACTCGCACTTGTATCCACGTGTAAACAAGCATATTAGTACTAAGCATTAGTAAATCTTAGTACTGATATGCTTGTTGTCACTAAGCAACTTAGTACAAACGATTAGTACTAATGAAGAGTACAAAGCTCGTGTAAACATAGCAGTATATGCGCAGAAGAAGCCAAATTCGGTGAGATACCGTTTCAGTCGTATGATAACTGGACTATTACGTTTATTTTTGGCATATATCAAAAGATGAAGAAAGAAAACTCAATGTATATTTTTTGTCAAAATATAGGTTGTATCGTAATTAGTTGTTATTAAAATCAACGTGGGTATTCCGATCTATTTAAAACCCTAAACAAATTAACAGTAACATTTAGTAACATATCACATCAAAAGTACGAATGACCTCCGTGACCAAGTTAGCAAGAATACTGGAATGCTGAGGGTGTAAACTCATCATTGTGCTGACTTTGGCTAGATTTCCAATTAAAATTGTCATATTACTAGTATGTGCTCCTCACGGAATACCTCAGGGTCTAACATGAGCTAAATGAAGCATTTACACTGGAGGACAAAGAAGAAATATATTTATTTATCATTTTGTATACATGGTTATACTCCTACATGGTGCATTGGGTGGATTTATTGCTATGCAGGAATTTGTTCCAACCATCTTGTTGCAATTTGAGACTTTACCACAAAATAAAATAATTGTATGACTGGAAGAATTCGTCCGAGAAAAGGAAAGGAAACAATAGCTAATTCCGGTGAAAGAATATTGTGAATAATGTAATATTTTTACAATTTTCTCTTAAACATGATTAAGGGTGGTGCACATTTGATAATTTTTACAAGTTCGCAATTGCTTATACTCCTTTTGATAATGAAGAAATTCATATTGTTAAGTCTGTTAACTTGTTGTTATTGTTAGGTCTATTAGGATTTTTAGCCTGTTTTATAAGAAGGTCTATTGAGTTGTTATTGTTTGGTTCATTAGGACTTTAGGCCTGTTGTTATTGTTAGATATGTTAATCTGTTGATATCATAAGTTCCATTAGGTCATGAAGCCTGTTGGTAATGTTAGATATGTAAACCTGTTGTAATTGTTAGATCTATTAGGTATTTTAGTATGTTGGTATCGTTAGGTATTTTAGGCTGCTTTTTATTTATACCATTGGTTGATCATTATGAAACTAACGCAGGCAATCTCGCAGTATGACTCTGGTCAAGTGAGAATCTAGCTTTAAGATAATGCAAATGTTATTTGTTTATATTTGCTAGTTCATGCAAAAAATTATAGCAAATAATTATTCGATATTACTATTCAGCGTGCCACAGCACCAGATCTAACCGTTAAGATTAATAGAAATATCATCGACCTTTAAGAAGATTCATTGTAATTGCAGATTCATTTCATTTATAATTATCTGTTACTATTTGATATTTAATGATCATTATTAACGATCGAATGGCAAATAAAATAAAATAATTGCACATTACGTAAATAATGTTTCTCGATACATTTGAATAAAAAATAGAGAGAGGACTGCGCAAATCGATTGGCAATCAAGGACTACGATTACATTAATTTTATCAATATTTTATGGTGTCATTTATGCAACAGAATTTAATTATATATTAAAATTATGGCATATTAAGATGATAATTAATTTTTCAAGTCAAAACATAGAATTCATTATAAATTGATATCCTCATACAAACTGAATAAAACTTGCCATCAATAGAGTAACTACTCCAATCTAGTATCGTAAAAGGATAGTTTGGCCGCATTCGAAAATTTTTCAAGTACTGGCAACTCGTTAGGCCGTTTAAACTCAAGGCCTTAAATATATTTACTGAGCTACGAGTTATTTTCCGTCTACAAAAACGTCGTACCTTAAGTCTATCGTCGTTAGTATTATTTTATGTTTCAGATATGTCCCCACTAGAGGATAAACCTCTTTGAGCAGTCCCTTCTTTGTTACCGCGTGACATCACGCTAATAAAAAGGATTTCGGTCTTCTTGTATAAACCGCACTATATGGGGATTTATTTTGTCCCCTATAACAAAGTAAATGATGGTGAGATCGAACTCAACATTAATAGAGTAAACTAATTAATCGAAACAATAAAGAAGTATAAATGGAGACATATTAGGTTGAATGAAAATAATTGCATTTTATTATACTTTCATTGAATATATTTACCATATATTCTCATTTCCACATTTCGATCAGGATTTTTATTGCTGGAATAATAGAAAAATAATTTTATGACCATACCACTAACTTTTATTGTATTTAATTAGTTTCATTGTATACATTATATCCTGGGAGATTTAACGCTATGTGACAATCTCTTCCATTCAACCAGAAATATGCTAGGGGTTTTAAGTGAAAAACAGATTGTATGGTTGCAAGAATTTCTTAGATTTTGTCTAAAGAATATTTCACGATTTATGGTACCCTGTAGGTATAATACCATTGAATATCGTTTTAAGAAGGGTTGTTTTGGAGTCTTCTGGTCATGATCGAAGCAAGTATCCTAAAATTTTCCCGAAGTTGCAACATTAGACCCTCCGGAGTAATATTTTCAATAAAAATACCTAAAAATCGGACAACAACGTAAATCAAATCCACAATTCCCTGGTTGGAAGAAATATTTCTTACCATTAGACTACGGAGGTTGTCATGAACGAGTTTATTATTTATTTATACCCGACAAAAAGGAAACGACCAACAAATTTTTTATTTCTTTGGGACACATTGAAACATTTGAGATTTATTCTGGTATCTACAATTTGATTTATTTCTTCTAAATTAGTGATTTATACCTTCATATCTACTAAACATTACTAACACACTAGTATAAGATGACTTGGGCAGTGTTCTCATGAAACAAAATGTTTCATAAAATATAGTTTCATAAAATACAAAATATTTCATAAAATATAGTAAACCAAGTTTTCTTAAGCAGTTTTCTAATATTAATATAAGTAAAAGCTTCATAATCACTTTTTTCCTTTAAAAAAATCCCATTATTTGGTGCTTACTCGAAGCTCCTAAATTAACTTTTAACCCACAGATGGCCACGCTATGTTCACTTTTATTTACTAATAATAACTTGTTAACTATAGGATAAATCAATCACTTTTTTAATATATATTTTTAATTCACTAAAGTTCTTTAATGACTATTTTTTTATGAAAATATGCGGATTTTTTTCAATGAATATAATGATATTAAAAAGTAACCACTGTAAAAAATTATTTGAAAAATAAAGATTTCAGAAATATGTTTTGAATAAAAAAATTCTTGGTTATTGATGTACGAACGATGAGAATTATATGTGTTGGTAATTGCATTATACTATAGCATAATGATTAGAAAGAAGGATTCAAAAAGAAACTTACGTTCTGGCAAGATTGATAGAGATATCAAGCATGAGCTCTCCAACACTGGCAATGTCTTCAGTCTTCCAGTCACCTTTTGGAGTTGCCACATCTAAAAAATAAACAAATAATTACAAATAACAATTAAGTGCAAACAAAAATGCGAAATAATATATTATAAATGTGTAATAAAATCACCAGAAATGTTTAACGTTACAATAATAAACATTCAAATTTAATGGACTTTTTAACAGCTTCGCTGATTGAGGTGTTTTAAAATGATAGTATTTAAGTCGTGTGTACGGCTAATGTTCATAATAATAACAAAAGATAAAAAAAATATAAACCTGACTAAATAGCAATAAAAAAATATGCCTAAAATAGTAATGACAGGCACTGGCAGGCATTTATATTTGTTAAATAACAATAAATGATATGGAAATATCATTCTTATTTACAGGTTACCACCGAACTTATTTCCCATTTTGGAGAGACTTCTTTCTGTGGCGGCGAGCACTCTTGGCGGAAAAACAACCTCTCCACGACAACTCAAAAAATCCTCCCCTATAGGAATAACATCAACCATTAAGAAGACAAAAACGACGCCTCGACAAAACAAAAATCAGCCACAAAACACGAAAAAAAGGATCTTCAAAACTTCTATGAAAACTTCATCATGTCCTATCGATAGGCACCCCGCCACCATTGACACGTATTGACTTGCAGTATTACCATTATTGAAAAATATATCTCCCTAAAAATGTTTCCAAAATGTTGTAGATACATTTGATTCTTCGGCGTTCCGCCTAAAATTCACATATTCCTAGGAAGGTAAATATGCCATATACGAGTATTCGACATCGCTCTTCTAAGGGCGGGTAGGCTAATGCTAATGAAGCCTTTACTATCCTTCTCACGTTGATTATCTTAGCCATACCTTGAATAATAAAGTTAGCTTTTTGGGCGTCAATTTGATAATAACAAACATATTGTATCAGTTTTTAAGGAGAATAAACGGTGTTTGACAAGTGAATAGATATTGTTTTTAAATACATTAAGTTTTATTTTCAGAAAAAAAGTAAAACAAAAAAACAAACGATACATGTGCTTTTTTCTATACAGGAGAGTGAAATTCGATATTTATTTTACGAAGAAATTAAAAAAACATATGATAACATTCAGATAAATAAAGTTTCTGATTTAACGAAAGTTTATTAAAATGTGAAAAAAATCATAAATTAAATACGTTAAGTATACCATAAACAAGCATTACAATTCGTTGTTGTTTTATGGCGAAATTTTTATATTGAATCGAATCGATTCAAAATAATTTATGTTTTCAACAAGTTGTTTTGTAATACGTTTAAGATTTATTGTACACAGTTTTCACATTGTTTTTATAATATTCATTGTTATTGATTGTATAATTTTTATTAATTGTTATGTCTATGAGCTATCGTTTTTTTTTTCATTAAGTTTGATGCAACATTGAATTAAAAATTTTGAATAATAATTTTTTTTATACTTTGTTATTTCATTAATTGCAATTATTATAAATATGTCACAAAAGTTGTATAGTATAAAACGTTGAATATATAAATATTAGAGATATACAAAACTATAAGCAAAAATAAAAAAAAAGTAATAAATTACCAAATAATGCAGTGTTTAGCCCCCTCTTAAACATATTCCATTCATGGCAAAAGATCATACACTCAATAAAACATGGTAGCAATCTAACCTAACCTTTGCTTCCGCAATAAATCGGAAAATTCTGCCTGAACAGAGCTTCGAAATAGGAGGCAGAAACACTTGTTGTGGGAATTATTGTATATAGTGGAATAACAAAATAATTTGGTATTAAATATTCTTATGCGAAACTTCACAAATTAAAAGCAGAAACCTTTGAAATAATACATACTTTCGATTTGTAAGTTAAATGATGAGTAACGGATTCTTATCTTAGGACAGAACAAAAACCAAAGTAAATTCTTCCTACTTATGTAAAAAAAAATATTTGCTCTAAAAAAATAAAAGTTGATTTAAACAATCCAATATTTAACATTTTCATTTTACACTATTTTTTTTGCTAAGTGACGATATCTTCCAACTAACCAAATATGTGACAAACCTAAGTTGCACAAAAGCCGGGAATCAAATCCCCAACCTCTGTGCTAAGATTCAGGCATCTTATCAAATAAGACATGGGAGTTGTCAATTGTTATGAATTAAAAAAAAATTGATAATTAATTTGTACTTCGACAGCATTAATAAAAATTCTGTAAGAAAATAATACTAGTTAACAAGATTTTTGTAACCAGGGTGAAAACGACCATTTTAGGTAAATTTTTGTGTGCTGATAACGAATATGAACTTGAAAATGTTCCATCACGTACCTTTTAAGAGAAAAACATGTAATTAGTTTTTGACTGAAATAAAAACTTTTGAAAGATGAAAAGTTCGAAAAAAAATGAAGTGTTGAAGAACTAGAAGCTTGGAAAGCATTTGGAAGAGTTGTTAGTGGTTTCCTAGGTAATAATAAAGCTGACAATTACGAGAACTCTTGCAGTTGTACAAGAACTCTTGCAGTTACCAGAATCTAGAATGTCGAATGTCACTGAAAATACACTTCCCGCTTTTATTCTGCTTTTTTTATTTTCCCATGTAACAACATTGCATTCTGTGTCTAAATTTAGTATTTCAGGAATTTATTTATTTTCATTGTTGTAAATACGACTTTTGAAAGGCGCAAAAACGTACTCAATTTATTAAAACACTCCCCTTTCTGTTACACAAAAATGTTACGTGTTACAAACTTTTCACTGCAATTTTCGTAATCAGCAGGGTCGATTTAATAAGAATCAGTTAATTTAATCTCTGTTACATAAAAAAAGTTAAAATTTGTTAACTAGTGTAATTATTGAAATTTAAAAACACAGAAACACACCTATAAAACATAACAAACAAATCGACAAATTATGTGCAGTCAAAACATAACACTCGCAGTCACAAGAATAAATTATTATAAAATCGAGAGACAATAATTAAGAGTAATCATAATCAACATTGTATTACACAAGTGTTGCAAAAGCATACATCATCTTTACATAATAATTCTTGGCAAAGAACAAGCTCCATCATTGCAGACAAACCATGATGACAGAACAGCGACAATCGGTCCACCCAACCATCAGAGGCAGCAGCCGAAGAGATGAGATGATCAAGCATTATGTTATGTTACGTGAAAGTTATTGTACATAATAAGAAAATGCACCAGAGTGTGTGGTCATTAAAATCTGATCAGTATGCATGAAAGTGGTCCATACGGTCTTTGAATAGAAACAATAAAAATTAACTGTAATTTGTTTTTTCAAATAAACTTGTACTCGTATCAGACAATAGAGCATGTATTGCAGAACTTATTTAAATCCAGAATAATTTACAAGTGATGTGAAGTAAAGTCTTAAGAGTATTATTATGTTATTCAAACTTGTTTATGTATTTATATACCAAATATTCTTTCCTGTAACGTTTCTACCGTGTTTAATCGACTCTTTTCATCAAATCAGTGAAACGTATAAACGAGAAAACTCCGTCTTAAAATTGCATATATTTCACATACACTACACTCAACCTAAAACCAAACAACATTTTAATATCCGCTCTTCAATTATTCCTGCAAAATGGATTACTACTGAAATTTACTCTCGATATGGCTCTATACAAAATGTCCTTTTATTTATTGTTATCCACACAAATCCATAAAAGCGATGTTATGTATAACTAAATCTGTCAAAATAGATAAAATATGTGTTGGAACTTTCAAATTTTGTAAAATCTATCTTACTCCATATTTTCTTAAACATAATTTCTAAATATCATAAAAAATGCCTCATGCATATTTTACTGAAAGTGAATTGCGTAATCTAAACCAAAACGAATACAATATTGTATATTTTACAGCTTGTAATTGCATACAACTAGAAATTAGATATACGGTTATAAATAAAAAAAAAACGGATATTAAAATGAATTATGACTTTTACCGATGTGAAAGAAGACGAGTTTATTTTATACGTTCTTGTAATAAATAATAATAACAATTTCTAGAAATTGCCAAATAAATACATAATCTTAACCGATACCTATTATTACTTGCAATATTTGATTAATGCAATTTTGTTCTATTAGTGAATTACATTGCCTATTAGAATGATTTGTTCTTAAAAGCAGATGTTATAATGTGATTCAACATGCCACATTATAAATTCTATTACCAAACCAGAAAAATCACACAGGGTCAAAGACATCGTATTCATATATGCAGTGGCGTATACTGATTATATATCCAGGGGAAATCATCTTTCAAGAGTTTATTTTGTGTTTTGTGAAAAGACTCTACAATATGAAATATCACCTTACAATTTTTCTTGTGGCCATTTTTTTATTTGAATTATTATTCAACTATTTCAAATTAATTATTTTCTGATAGACGGACGTGTGAAAATGTTTTTTTATAGGTAAGCATGTATGCCGAGATGTATGGAGGTGGTAGAAACGAAATATGTGTACCAGGATAGAATGAACTGGAGAGCACTCTGCCAACCCAAATAGAGTAATAGCGAACAGTGGTGATGAATGAATTATTTTGAGCGTTAGAATAAACTTGATGTATTTTATGTAACATCGTTTAAAGTCATAAAACAAAGGATTTTGTAAGTAAAATAGAAAGTGTATGATTTATCTTGTTTAATACGAGTAGATTGTTAACACATTAGCAAAGTTTTCGTAATGTCGATCTATAAGAACGTAAAATTAGCCTACGCACGTATCTCAAAAACTTGAAAAAGCTTTGATTCCATGATAATTCTGATAATTTACCGAAATTTTGTATTATTAACAAGCATTACGCTTGCAATAATAATAATTACGTTACGCTTATAATACGATTTTAATACGTTACGTTTACATTCATAATTCAATTGTAACACTTGTTATGATAATACTAATATGTTTCAGCCAGTGTGCAGAATGTGTAGTAATACAACAAAGATAGAAATAAAAAAAAGTTTTATTTATTTATTTGATGAAGTAATCTATGATTCACAAATTTGTCAAAAGCTATACCCATATACAAATTTATTACTTCAGAACTAATCTTATTTGTATATTGTAGTTTGTTTAGTGAAACACTCATATTGTTTGTGCTCTGTCAGTCTTATTTGCGCTCCCCTGAGGATGGAGTGAAAACTTTGAAACTGATAGGGTTATACCGTTATATAAAATGGAATTAACAGTGTTGGATTAAACAAAATAACACTGACTTAACTCCACAGTGTTAATGCGTTAACTATACATATAAAATATTTTCTGTATTAACTATAAACTAACTTCATTTAAATTTCCTACATGTAACTTTTATTTTTAATAACCACTCGTTCAGGCTTCTTGCATTTCACCCCATTCACCCAAACTTCGGTCCTCTCTGCTAATAATTAGGTTGAATAGTCAGCCAACAGATGATGCTTTGGAAGCATGTGCTTATAACAAAAATGTAGTAAGGACTTACTCTCGTAAGCCCCCAGAGTAGCGATTGGAAAGAAAAAAATATTAAAATTACATTTGATACCAGATACGAGTTGCTTTTAGGTTGACTTTGCTACAGAAAATAATTTAATGTCACAAGTAAAATTGACTCACAAAAACAGGATTCAATATTTATTTTGTATTTAAAATAATAAATGAATAATACATTACACACAATAAGGCAGTGAAATTGTAGTCGATACATGAAATTGGTTGCTTAAATATGAGAAATCTTTTTTAATTTTGGTGATGTTATAATTTTTATCTTCTTTTGTCTCAAAAGTTTTTTATTAGTTCCACCACTGTGAAATAAATCAAAATAATAATTTGGTACGAAAAAAGACTGAAGCGTAGGAAGATAATCTATTCAGAGTGACTCAATTCACATAACTGATTAGTTTCTCCAATTGGACGTATGAAATTTCAATAGATTTTTTTCTCTTCAATAATATATTTGGGTCAACAAAAGACTTATGTCTATATTTGATATTAAATTTGAACTACATTATGAATCATAAAAAAACAAAAACACATTATCGTAACATTAAATATATGAGAAGATGTTGTTTTACTCGTAATATTATTTGATTAAGAGAGCGCTCACAATACGAAATGAGTAAACAATTTTACGAGTTTACTTGCAAAAAAAAAACAGTAGGTCGTCAACGATGATCTAATAAAACAGAGGCATGAAAAAAATTCAGTTTTCGCAATTTTGCGTGAGTTGATTAATGATATCTCAAATTTGAACTTTTCAATAAAGAAGCTGACTGATTTCTATCTTGATAATTACGACAATCATCTTTTTTGACAATCTTGAGATTTCGAGCGAAATCCTTAGAGCGTACATACTATATTTTCGGAAAACAAACCGTACAATATTTTATTTTTATTTTTAAGTGTTAAAATAATTAAAATGAAAAAGAGGTTCATTACGAATCAAAATGTCATCTTGATGATTTCATTTATACAAACATGCGATATTAATGCCTGGATTTAAATACGAGTATTATTTTTTTCACATCTCATGACTGAGGATGGTGATTTTAATTTAATAACACGACATATCATCACGCCCTTTCCCTGTTAGGATAGCCAGAGAGGTCACAGCGCCAGGTTTTCCTATCTCGATACACACCCTCCTTCTACATCAATGTACATCATCATACAACTTCAATGGTTTCTTTAACTTTTTACGTTTCCAAATGTCGTTGTTCTTAATTCTTGTCTTTCTCTACTCGCATTTGAAAGATTTATTTGTAAATACCCTCATAGAAGTAATCTGTAAGTCGATGGCAGAAACCTTTTATGACTTTACACTATATGTAAGCGATCGCTCACACGACCTTGTATCCTCAATGCCATCAACCACTAACAGTTTCTTTTGTCAGGTATACAGTAATCCCTTCATTTACGCGATCTCCATTTTCGTGAATTCACTTAATCACTATTTATTCTGTCTGAAATTTAAAATACATAATAGTGACATTTATTAAATAATTACTTGATTTACATTTATAGATTTCTATATTTTTGCGTACAACTATAAGGGTGACAATTGTAACGAGGCTAAATTCATCCAGCGAGAGTGATTTCGAATAGGTACAGTTTATTGAAAATTCGTATAACTCGCATCAAAATGAGTGTTTTTAATTTTCAGTCAACTCAATTGCTCCATTTACGCGGTTTTCATTCACTGGAATCATTTACTCACGTGAATAGAGGGATTACTATAACTACGAGTATATATTATTTATTGAATACTTAGATGAAGTAATTTTTTTATAAGAGACACTCTTCTATTTCTTAACATTTCTTGAAAACCTCTTCTTATTTTATAATAAAATAAAATATATAAAAAATAATTTAGGAGTTGAAGGTTCTTCGAACTAGGGTTTTTGCACACAAATTCACTACACTACACCTAAATCCGAATGTGTTACTATCACATTTCGGAAGACATAATTCATACTTTTATATTACGTTTTTTTTCGGGTTTCTTAGAAAATATGTTTTTTTCTAAACATATACAGATGCGTGGAAGTAACTTATTTAATAGCTGCAGCCACCAACTTCCTATCTTATTTATATTTATTTTGTAATAATTTTAATCTGTCAATAAAAATGGTTTTTCAGCCTGAGTTAGAGCGCTCTTGAGAAGAGTCTGCTTTGTAAACAGCGCTACGTAAATTATCGTGTAATTATAATTATTATCGTATTCATACATTTTTTTTCTTGACATGAAATATTTATAAATCATTCTGATGTTGGGTGAAATACCTTATTAAAAAAATGGCTGAGGAATCTTCACTCTTATAAACTATAAACGTAAAAAAATGCTCACGAGGAAATAAAAGCAAGGTCTACTATTGTTGACCAAAAATCAGTTTGTACCCCTACAACCTACAGAATACCTTAAATGAATTGCATATAATATAGCGAACTCTTTATTTCTAGAATATTGAATGCTGATTACCTATGTCAAGTTTACATATGTTCAACGGTATCACGGTGGCTAGTTGGGTACATATAACTTGTCTAATATTCTTGTTTACACTGACCCGGCAAAGAAATTAACAAATCCTACTGTACCCAAATTGCCAGAAGCAGAATATATGACTAAAATTATAATTCTTAATAAGACAGTTACAAAGTATAGTAAATTATACTTATTTACACAACGCAGTTATATTAAAGTTTTATATATAAAAGCCCTACAGAAGTCTTATAAAACTAATAAATAGACATGAATACCTACAACTAGATATTAATTTCTCTTAAAAAAAAGGCGTTTATATTGAGAAAGGTTTAAATTATTTAATGAATTATTCAAAGTATAAACAAAATTAGTATTTATTATAAAGGTGTATGGGAATTATCCGTTACTTGCCCGAAGTGATTATTACGAAATTTTTAGAGACAAGTGCGTACCCATATTTCATGTAAATCACTCTCAGTCCAAATTGCTTATGCCAAGTCATAGAATAAATTATGATCATTGCAATGCGTGTTTTCTATATAATTTATATACTCGTATAGAAAAGTGGTTTGAAATTATTACAGCGAGGGACGTCACTGTACAAATTGGTGACTTGATTTATTTATGAAGTATGAAAAACAAGCTGAAGAAAAATTTGAAATTCAAATTTTGTCGTAAAAAAAAATCTTAGTGAAATGGATCTATATATAATTTGAGGGTACATTAAAATAAATTCTGTTATGATAGTTTGAAAAATATAGACTTTATTTCGAATTCAATTAAACTGGTAGCGCAACTAATTCATATGAGTTTTTATAATACAGTAAATATCCTGTACGAATCTTAATATATTAGCGTTTATTACTTGTATTATATATAACATTATTATATGATACAGTACAGCCTAGCTTATTTTTTCCATGTGGTTATCTCTTGTTTAATAAGCCTCAAGTGAACACCAGCCAGGAAACCTTTTTTTTTTTAATCTGAGTTCCATCTGGAATCGAGCCCGCAACCCTGAGGTCGGAAGACAAGCGTTTTACCAACTAAGCCACAAAGGTCATCAGCATTATACAGGTATAATTTAATAAGTCTTGAATAAAAAATGCCTAAATGTGAGAAAAAAACTTTCTGGGGCTGTGGTTCGGCCGCCATCGAACATTATACCCGAACTCTCCAGACGAAAGACAAATAACATAGTTTACTTTAAGACCACTAGTGTTATTGAGTGAAAAGAATGATAAACCATACCATACTCCTTTATTTTAATCCAAACTCTAACTCAACTGTTGTATGGAATACTTTTACAAAAAAATGTTTACAGAGATGATCCGGAAAGTCTCAAAAAAAAAAAAAAATATATATATATATATATATATATATATATATATATATATATATATATATATATATATATATATATATATATATATATATATATATATATATATATATATATATATATATATATATATATATATATATATATATATATATATATATATATATATATATATATATATATATATATATATATATATATATATATATTTTTTTTTTTTTTTTTGAGAATTACGAAGTTATGGTTGCCTATTTATGAGAATTACGAAATAATTACAACCATTTTTTTTAGAATAAGGTATTGTTTATAGCCCATTTCTTTAGAATTGACAAGTGTTCGTTGCCTTAAGAGACACTATGTTTATAAAACATGGTATTACTTTCAAAATATGGAATATTTACTGAGTAAATTGCGAAAATATACATTCACACCTTATTCCTCATATGGACTGTTTTCGTCGAAAACTGATACTAAAGCGTTGAAAACGGATACTAAAACTTTGAAAATGGATACTAAAGCGCTGAAAACGGATACGAAAGCGCTGAAAACGGATACTAAAGCGCTGAAAACGGATACTAAAGCGTTAAAAATGGATACTAAAGTGCTGAAAACGGATACTAAAGCGCTACAAAAATCCCATAAGGTAAAAATCACTTGGCAATGTCTTCTTTAACGTTACATTTCTTCATACCAATAGCAGTTGCGATAAAAATAATTTTAATATTATCATATATTATACTTCTCGATAAACCTACAAAGTTATATTATATCCAATAACAATTGATTTCTTGCGATTTAATATGAATGAGATTTTTTCATTTTATCATCTTCTATACACGAATTGCATTGTTCTTGAAGAAATGAATTTTTTTATCTTTTTACGGCGGAGAGTACGAACTAAGTTTAACATTTTAAATATAATTACTGTGTGTTTGGATATTCACAAAAATAGGTTTAAATGTGTACAAATCTAAAATATTTTTTTAACAAATGGTGATCGTATTATATTATTAAATAATAGCACTTTTGTTATTTACAACCCAACTTGGCGGGCTTATTGCAATATTTTCCAAAACAACCAGAGAAATGTTAAAGAGATCTATCGGAAAAAACAGACAGGAATAAGTTTTTTATAAAAAAATCTGAATTAAAACGGGAATCGAGCTTACAACCCACTGGCTGGAAGGCAGGCGCCTTACTAACTAGACCACAGAGTTTGTCTTTCTATGAGTTTATTATACAAACAGTAAATCAAACTTACAAGAAGGATATGTTACGTAATAAACATTATATTCAAAATGACTTGCGTGTTGTGCTGTTTCGTAGTATAATATCACCGCTAAAGCTTTTTTATTCACCAGACTATACATGAGCTCTTTGGCCTAGTTGGTAATACGCTTAACTTCGACCCAAATGTTTCAAATTCCATTCCCTGGAAAAATAGTTCACATGGTAACAATATTCAAACGTTCGCGAGTACTGTCTATTCACGTGAAGGGTAGTATTGATAACACGTGTGCTAATGAACCGCAAGTTCCATGCGTACTCCAATGGCTCTTAACTTAGATTAAAGTGAGGTTATATCATGTAACATCGATATGCAAAATATGTATTTGAGATACCTGAGGAAACATAAAATATTCGCCTTTCTGGATAATTTATTTTTAAGGTTAAGTTTAACCGTAAAAAAGTTGAGTTTTTCTTATTAGGTATTTAAAACTAAGTTAATATTTGCGTTGGATACTTTTGCATCTATTGTGTAATATAAAACCAAAAAAAAGCAATTAATTGTACGAATTTTTTTCAAGTTTCAATTGATCGAATAAAATATAATGAAAATACTCACTAATCCTTTTTCTTGCATCTACGTATGCTGCATTGACTGCATCGTAGGTAATGCAGGTGTGTTGTCCATCATAAGGGCTGAAAAAAATGCAATAATTTATAACTGTTATTTGAATTTCTATTTTCAATAAATTCAGAGAATAATTTCCCTAGTAAGATACAGTCAAAATATTAGTTTACTGTAACCACGACAAATGACAGGCAATTTTTTTTTTAATATTTTCCACTTGAGAAAACACTTTTTATCTCATATTACTTAAACATATGATATATCACATACTTGTCGTGGAAAATTAAATAAAAATAAATTAACGTTAATTTTTCGTCATAAATGGAACAATAAATACACGCAACGACGACATACAAACCATTATAAAGTTTTTTTATTACAATTGAACAATTCATATCTCAAAATACTCTCAGAAGGGTGAGAAGTCTTATTTTTATATACAATGTTATCATTGTGTGGACTGAAACACATCTGATTTCCTCGTGGTCAGGGTCGCCCTCCATTGTAGGTATGTATTTCGACTAGGGGATGCTATGAAGTGAGCCTAGACCTTTAATAGCTTTTTTTTTTCATTAATTTTCTTTTACATCATCTTGAATTATACACGTATATGCAATTTCAGGATATAACATAACACATCGATCAAAAAGTCCCGGGACTAACTACTAAAACAACATTTGTTTGCCAAAATTCTTCTTTATTCATCAAGACAGTCTCCTTCAAGAGCGATACATTCATTCCAACGCTTTCCTAACTGTTCAATACCAGCCGTGTAGAACTATTTATCTTTGGTTTCAAAATAGGCGTTGGTTTCGGCAATCACTTCTTCATTGGAGCCAAATCTATTTCCCTGGAGCATCTTTTTTAGATCTGCGATCAGCCAATAGTCGCTGAGGGCCAAATCTGGAGAATACGGTGGGTGCAGAAGCAATTCGAAGTTCAACTCGCGCAATTTGGCCCGGATAACACTTTTCAAGCCATCGCTGAGTTTGAACGGTATTTTTTCCATTAAAAAGCAATGTTTTATCAACACGAGAAATTCGGTTTTTCCATTGTTTTGAAAATAGCAAAAGTTGCGTCACTAAAACCACTGTAACTCAATGACACAATGTCGGAATGTCATGAAAATTTGACACGTAACTTCTAAAGATTGGTACTAACTGAGAATGGTATGGATTTGTTATTAGAGGCGCCATCTGTTGGTTAATCCCGGGACTTATTGATCGATGTGTTATGTATAATACTACGCTGCTATCAATAAAGCGATATTTATTTATTTACTTGAAAATATTTTTTTGATTTCCTCTCATCGTAAATATTTTTTATATTTATTAGTTTACTATTCGTTTGTAACGCTAATAATGAATAAACAAATCTTTGTTTACCACAAATATTTTTTGCACAATGTAAAACAAATTAAATAATCTTCTTTCTCTTTAAACTCAAAACAAAATATTTCCCGTAATTCTTTTATTAATATTTATATCTTAGTAAGTCAAACAAAATAACTATTGTATGAGATAAATTTTCATAATTGATGTTAGATACGATTGAAAAATAAGTCTCAAGTAATTAATTCTCACGGTTGATTACAATTTCGAGTAAATACTCGTATTTTTACGTTTCAGGCTGATCGCACAATCCGTCCTCAGTTCGTTCGTGACATAGTTAACTGAACGTCCTTGAACTTAGATTATATTTTAGACCAGATATCTTTGAGTCTGGGGTTACTAGTTAAGGTTGGTTGTTTACATACTGCATTATATCTTAGTCTTGTTTGGAGTAATACTCTGTGATAACACACAGTGAGTGAAACAAGATAGTTTACAACAGTATTGTATTAGCAACATTGATGTATGGAAGTGAAACGATATGAATGTGAACTTTAAGTATGATGAATGTGAACTTAAGATTAATTCGAGTACATTAAGTAGGTGGAAAAAGATCGCTCTGGAATGGTTTGGAAATGTAAATGAAACAGATATACCGTGCAAATGTGTATAAAACTTGAAGTAGAAAAAAATATTCTCATATCAAGTGAAAGATATTTTTAAAGAAGGAAATGTAAAGAATCAAACAAATCGTAGGAGTTAAATGAAACGGTGTATGAATGTAGAAGAGGCGAGAAACATATATCAGGATCAAGCACTCTTTCTTCTCTGCCTACCCTTATGGGGAAAGTGTGTGACGTTTTGTATATATGTTAATGTAAAAAAATTGAGAAATCGTAGGAGCTGTATAAGAGGAGGCATGGATATGAAGAAGATGTACACGTATATCGCGATAGGATTATCTGGGGCTCAGTTCTCTCTGTTTACCTTGACATGGAAAGGACGTGATGGCATGTATGTACATATAATTTTAATTATAATTCTTAACAACTTATTATTAAATAATTTAAAATAATAGTACTTTTAAGGGGAGAAATGAATGTTTTAGATCATAAAGTTTTATTAAACGTGGTCTATGCAATAATTTTACCAAGAAATCAACCAGAAGAACTTTTGATGTGTGATGATGAACGAGCAATTACACGCCTTCAATTGATTTTTAACCTTTAATATTCAATTTATTATTGGAAATCTTAAGAAGCGAATAATCACAGCTTCCATATAGCTATAAAACAGCATCCTTCAGTTTTATATGAGAGCAAATAATACGATTTCATTGAATCTATCGACAGTCACGAGAGGCTATTTAAATTCCTGAGATTTTTCTTAATATTTACGAACCACGAATCGAACTAAATTATAATCGACACCTATGAATACATAAATTTGCGCATCGCATGATACCAAAATGTTGCAATATGTAATACACAGGTTCTCAAAGTTTTTATTTAACGCAATTATGCGTTATTTCTACAATGGTTTATTTTATTGATACAATATTGTATTGTTAAATATTGGACTCCTCAATTCTGGATGAGCTACAAATCGAACAGCGTTTGTCTTCAACTATAAAATTGCGAATCTTCAATCTTATAGTTGAAGACAAACGCTGTTCGATACGTCTGCGAGAGACTGGTGAACCAAGGGAAATTAGAAAGCTCCCGATTACGGAATAGATGACCAATACGATGGACAGACCTGGTAATGAATGGAACCAACAACTCGCTCAAAGAATGTAGTAGAAATGTTGGGGGAAAAATAGATGTGTATCATTCTTCCTGTAGTGCGGTCAATTTACTCACAAGAGCAATTCCATGCACGATAAGAAATATTATTTTGTATTACACTTTTGTTGTACATAGTACAACTTAATGCGTTAATTATTAGGTGGCAAATTCTTTCAACCAACCATAATAAAGTAAGAGTCCTATTTAAAAAAATCGTGAAGTAATGAGTATTCAACCCGCAACAACCGAGTCGGAAGATAGGTGTTACAAACAAGAATACTGAGGTCGTCTACCTTACCGTAGAATAAACCTTTTTACAAGTTTTTTTACTTAATTTCATTTTTTTTTCAAATATCTTATATCAACTCACTCACTGCTGCGCTCATTGGCTGTTCTGAGACAGCTGATGTAGACCCGTAAAATTCACATATAAAAACAGATATATAATTCAAGTTTAAGTTGCATCCACAGTACTCAGCAATTTAAAAAAATTAAAAATATTTGGTTTTGATTATAATCAGATATTATCGCTATAAAAATACAAGCAATAGGTATTGTAATTTGTTTAGTAAAACTGTTTATTCCGTTTCACATAACGGTGTAATACTACCGGTTTCAAGGTTTTTACGCCATCATCAGGAGATCACAAACGAGTCTACTGACTAAACTATAAATAATGTACAATAGATATTAAAATAAAAGTTTACACACGTAGATGTGTTTTCGAAAGTACTGTTTCTGATAAACAGACGGAGAAATTCAAAAATTTGGTCAAAAATCACTTAATATTTACCCCCAAGCTTTTTATAACCAATGATCCCTCATTAACGATATTTATGGAAAATATTAAGATATTTTGTGTTTTTCTAAAACACTTGGGGAATTCTCGATTTCATTAAATAAATTGTTTACGGTTGAATGCATGCCTAAAACACTATCATTCATGTACTTAAACCATACACAAGCGTTATTCTGCGTGCTGGTCGAACTCGCCATTAGATACTTGAATCTGAGAAGTGGGCAGCGCAAACAAAACCGCAAGTGGAAGAGGCACGCGTTACACTTCCATAAAACAGCCTTGTCATACTTTGGTCATGTGAGAATGATGCACGATTGTGTAACAAAACGCATAATTATTTTTAAAATATTATATCATAGTATCTAATCGAGATGTTACATCCGCTGAAGGAATCGTCGAATTTTATGGCTTGTGTTAAGCTGCAAACCACTGCGTACTAGGGTAGATCGCCACTTTACCATGATAAGACGACATCCCTTTGAGTTGATATGTTAAACATAGCAGTAGGCCACAGTTCACTACAAATCCAACCTTATAGAAACACATTATTAATTTTATATTTATAAAACTTCCCTTAAATAATAAAAGTCAATTCCTTTCGTAAGTACAACATACTTAATGAAGTTTTTAAATCATAATTGATTTTTACACACATACATATCATCACGCGGTATCCCTGCAGGTGTAAGCAGAAATAACAGAGTGCCAAACTTTTCTATCTCGACTTTCGCCTCTTTCACATCTATATACCTTCTCATAAATTTTCTACGATTTCGCTTACTTCTTATATTTTCTTGTTATTTAAATATTATTCACTTGATCTAACGATACTTTACTTGATCTTAATCTACCATACATTCTACTCACATTTCCGCTCTATATTTGTTTTGTTAATTTATCTTCATTCATCTTTATCTTCAATCTTCATTCTACGTGGTCACACCATCTCAAAGTCTTCTTCTTCATCTTACTCAACACATAAGTTTTAAGTTCATGTTCATCTCTTATCACTTAATTCCATATTCTATCGTACATTGTCAAGTGCACGCATTTCTTCAGCATTAATTCGGTTCTTTTCAGTCTTTTACCACATCCACGTTTCACTCCCATACATGAAAGATGGTACTAAAATACTGTTGTGGACTATCGTCTTTGCAGATTTTGACATTGCCCGGTTATACTCGTAATTGACGTTTCAACCACTGTAGTTTCTAAATAATGTTTAATGTAGTCTAGTTCCAAAATTTCGCAATACATTTTTTTTAGTTGGGTTCGGGTTGTAGGACAAACAAGCAATTACTTGGGCATATTACTTACTTAATGGCTATATTTGTGGAGACAATTTCGCTCGAATTTAATCGCTACGTACGTTCTACTTTACTATTGACGTCCAATTAAATATGAACAAACGTATGAAATAATGTCCTATTAAATTTAAATTAAATTAAGCTTTTCATTATTTGATATTTTCTTTGTTCTGTATGTAAATATTTGGTTTTCTCTCTCTTTGATGATGATTTTTTTTCAATGTGCAATAGAATCCGTTGTTATTTTAATAATATTCGTTAAAAAACATTTATCGATGGCACTAGTACTTTCGGTTCAAAAGTAAAAGCAAATATTGAAATTTATATAAATTATGCTTAGAATATACAGCTTTATAATAGTATAATAGAATCAGTTATTTCTCAGAAGTAGTAGACATGGAAATTGACTCAAAAAAATAATAGCTACGTGTTGTATGTTATGATTCGAGTAAATAGTATAAATAATAGTCTAGAGTTTATTTACTTTATTTATTTATAGAAATAAACGGTACCATGTACCTTACAAAACAAACAATAAACATTAATGAGCCAGTAGTGAGTGCTCAACACATTCAGAACAAGATATATAAATAAAATTAAAAATATATATTTTTAATTTACACGACAATCAAGAATATTACATAAACAATCAGAAACAACAATAAACCACATGTTACCAACACAATTCGGGGCCCTCAACAGGTGCACAGCCCGCACTGCGCAACAAAATTCAGACACAAAAGACAAATAATTGAAAAATAAATTTATTTGGAAACAAAATATAATAGTTTATGACCTGACTTTATACGAGGATCTTGGAGGCATGAATGTGACGCGTAGAGTCGAACCTTCCGTCATATCTATCTTACAAGCATCATCGTAGTCTGTTTACTTACGTGATTTAATCTACCGGGCAATACGTGATCGAGCTATCAGAATTATAATAGTAATAAAAAGAGAAATTTATAAAGTGCTGTTGTTTAGAGAGCAGACTCTCATCAAGAGCATTCTAACTTGGGATTCAAACACAATATAATTGACAGATAAAAATATTACAAAAAAGTTCAGTGCAAGGATAGAAAGGACTGTGGCGTGCAATGGCGTGCCGACTTCAATAAAGGTAAAGGTAGGAAAACCATTTCGACAGTCGATCGGAGCATGGTTATTATTGCGACAGGATTTTGAGTACTTGGGCTCTCAGGATGAATGACGAGTGGAAAGGATTTGTGAGTTCGTGAGTGTGGGTTTCTTCTTGTTGTTTTAATTTTGGTTGTTTTTGTATTTGTGTTTCTGTGTATTTTTTGTTTTAATTTTTATTCTTATGATTGTGTGCGGTATATTGTGGGATGAATATTTTTGGTCTTTCTGGAGTGATGATGTGTGAGGAGTTGAATTTCGCAAGATGTTTCCAGTTGTAGTTGAGTGTCACTGTTTGTCAGGTTGATGAGAGCGTGCAACGGGGTTTTGTTTTTGTGTAATAAAAAATCGGAAAGAAGTATCGATTTATTTTTTCATGCTAAATATCCTCAGTGAGATACAGGCAAAAGCCTAGTTTACTGGGGATACGACAAATGAAAGGCAACAAACCCAGATCCATTAAAATTGTATGTCCAAATCAAATTACCTGTTGTTTTTTCGCAAATTGTGTATATTTCTTGTCATGTGTAATAATAAATAAATAAATAAAAATAAAACTGTAGACTGTAGCCATAACTTTCTAGCATCTGTATATGTAAGAAAAACGTATTTGGTAAGATAACCAAAGAAAAGTTACCAAAGGAAGATAAACTACGAAGAAATCTTTGTAGATCTTCCAATATATGATAATATTAATTAATTCGACTTTGGTGAGAATGATACACGGAGTGACAATGTATGACTGAATACGGAATGAAAAGATTACGAAAGAATTTGAAATTATTACTAGTGTGTTAAGTAAGACGGAGAAGAGTATGTATGAATGAAAATAGACTAACAAAATAAATATAAAGTTAATTTGAGTGAATGACGGGGTTAAAGAAGACCTTGGAAAGTATGGTTGGATCAAACAAATGGTTTTTGTTAGAAGTAAACGAAGAAAGTCAGAGAAGTCGTAATAGTTGTATAGATATAATCAAGGCGAAGGTTGTATGTTATGTCGAGACAAAAAAATCCGACACTGTCCTCTCGACCTAACTCAACAAGAAAATAACGTATGTACATTATAATAATAACCGAGAATGTTTTAAATATTTTCTTTTATCAAAAGTTAAAAATATCTTTCTCCACTAAAACACCAAATAGTTTTCGAAAATTTTATTTAACTTTGAGAATCACTGTTTGATCGCATGTATCATTTTATTATAACATTTGTTACATCTCAATATCAAATGTCTTTATTGGATTTATCTCCAAAGAACTTATTGTTCTCGAACATAACATGTTTCCACACATGTGTATGTACAAACTGCACCTTGATTATTTTTCAATATATTCTTTTTCAAACCACCGCCGCCGCCTTGGAAATCATCGCCTAAAGAGGCATATATTTTAGAAAATTTTCGATTCACTTTCTGTCTCACAATTATTTCGTAAGCTTGATTCGATTTTGACAGATGCTTCAGCAGTTTTGAAAGTCTTATAAGTCAAAATTGCCCATAATTTTCCTATTTATGTCCATAAATCTTTTGAGGCGTGTCTAAAACATATGGGGAAAAAATCTGACCAAATGCGTGGCCAGACGTACAATTTGGAGCCACGTTTGTGGATTTTTCAAATTATAGCTCCATTTAGATTCTTTATATGGTTCTAAAGCATTAATCTTGAAGCTCTAAAATTATTTTGTCAATCGAGCAATAAAAAAAATATATTTTGGCCTTGATTACTATGCTAAAGATATAATTGAAATGAACTGGAGTTCAAGGAATTGATGAGCCTTTATGTATTTTAGTATCATATTTTTTTGTATTGAGGTACAAATACTTTGCAAGTCTTAACAATAAAAAAACAAGAATAATATAGAATGGTTGAACCAAAGTGATGAAACTTTCGATGATAATTAAGAAAGTTAAGGATCTTATAATTAAATAAATTAGTTGCGAAGACCAGGCTAGCTCGATCAATCTTTTGTAGTGGTTGATCATATGGCAATGAATAGACTTCCTCCCGGAGGTTATAGATTTGATTTCCGACATGTAAAAATTAAAAAAAAAAATCCCCAGTCCAGTAAAAGAGTTTATCATGTATTTGTTTTTCTTGGCTGTTGTTACTTCGCGTGTGGGTATTATTACCAGCACGTGTAATGGATGAACCGTCAGTTACGTATCCATTATACTGACTCTTAATCTAAAGACTCAATTAATTGTGCTGAAAACAAAATTATTTCCTGACCACGTTCTTCAATATATCCAAATCACTGGTTCCGATATGTTGAAGGGGAACATATAAATGATTAAAAAGAACGATGTCGTCATCTTTGGTTAGACTTCAACTAAATATACACATCTGTCAATATATTTTAAAAGTTCCAACTCACCTTTAGTCTTGGATATTTACAAGGATCACAGAAGGTGTATCTAAATGACACGCCAGCAATGCACTTAGATGTTTATTGCCCTCCTTCGATTCACTTTAGATCTCGATGACCTTTTATATCGAGAGACAACTATTAGCTGAGAGATATGTGAGCTCACCAGATAACTGACAACAGTAATGCAATTGGTCCTCGTTGGAAATTCTTAATATTGTAAATGATCCTTACGTACTTCTCCAACGATTTTACTTGTCACAAATATTATAATGCACCCTGCTTCATCTTGAGTGTGGCCACGGCTGCAGTAAAGATGCCTTGTATAAGTGAGGTTTCATGCATTTCCCATTTTTCTCATATGGAGAAGTCCAGACTGTTGAATCACATCGCGAAACTGTGTTCTATATATTCATTCAGAGAGGAAGCTGCTTCTGAGGTTTTATCACGGACGAAAACCCTGAATATTCGACGGCGAGAGAGAAGCTAGGCAACAAATCAAAGTACTCGTATAATGTCCACTGAACGGAATACCAAATTCCACACGTTGGAGATATCTCCATTATATCATTCGAATCTTCGTCTGAGAGATGTTCCTACGGAGAGAAGGAGAACTTTTTGGTCGATTTATAAATAGACGACCAGAACGGTTATTTATTTGAGAACTTGAGTTAACTAAAAAAGTCTACGCCTGTCTTCGTTAATTTAGAGTTTTAATCTTAGATATACCTTAATATATACTCATTCAAAGTGTGTTTATATATTTCGGGACATCCTGTAAAAAAACAATGCTAGAATGGACCTTCAAAGATTGATAGTTAGGGATGACTAGATAAAAAAAGCTTAGTCTAAAATTCTTTTAAACCTATATGGCAATCGAAGGCAAGGCTACTTTTGTTCGTGGATACGTATTTTTTTTCTAATCTCAAGATCACGTGCTCAGTGGAATGCAACGATAATTAATTATTAATAACATTTCTTTTAAGTGTTCAATAATTCTCTTCTAGCAAATATGGACATGATTTTTTTTATTATATTAAATTCAAGGACTTGAATCGGCGCGGGCAACTTAACTGTCAAATGATTACTTAGTAATGCTCTAAGTATGTCAGAAATTAATATGCAACCGGGGTATTTGGTCAAGAGAATGAGAACGGTGGCAACGGTTGGCCAATATTTATCTTTTTGGCTGACGAAGACGACTTCTTAGATTTAGTTTCATAACAGAATAGCTGATGTTGCGTTATTCATTATGAAAAAAAAATAAACTCTAGATAGAACGTTTGGGTTTATATGCTCAGCTTTTATTGATCGAGGTAGAGTTTGTATGCTCAGACTTTATTGTTCAAATAAACGTCAGAGTTTGTATGTTCCAGCTTTATTGTTAGATTAATCGTTTGAGTTAGTATGATCAGCTTTTATTGTTCGAGAAAGAGTTTGAGTTTTATGCTCCGACTTTATTGTTCAAGTAAACATCAGAGTTTGTATACTCAGGCTTTATTGTTAGATTAATAGTTTGAGTTAGTTTACTCAGCCTTTATTGTTCTAGTTCGAGCTAGAGTTTCTATGCTCTGATTTTATTATTTAGTAAACATCGGAGTTTGTTTACTCAGGCTTTATTGTTAGATAAATAGTTTGAGTTAGTATGTTCAGCCTTTATTGTTCGAGTAAGAGTTTGAGATTTATACTCAGACTTTATTGTTCAAGTAAACGCCAGAGTTTGTATGGTCAGGCTTTGTTATTAGGGTAAAAGTTTGAGTGAGTATACTCATACTATACTTCATTGTGCTACTAAACGTTTGAGTTTGAATGCTCAGGTTTAATGGTTAAAGCTTAAAGCGATACCAAAATATTGTTATAATATATTATACTACAGTTTCGTTGTACACAATACCACCTGGAGAGTTTATTCCCATGTGGCAATCTCTTCCGCACTGACACATATATACATACTATACATACCATCACGTCATTCCCTGTCAGGGTGGCAGGAAGGACAAAGTGCCATTCTTTCCTAGCTCGACACATCACCTTCCAAATCCATACATCTTCTCAACAACTTCTACGATTTCTCTGAATTTTTACGTTTCCTTATTTCAGAATATAATTCAATTGACACAACCATACTTTCCTTGATCTTTCTTTTACACGCATTCCACTCACATCTGCACAATATATTTATTTTGTTAGTCTTTCTTTATAATTCGTTCCACATACCCAAACCATCTCAACGCACTCTTCTTCATCTTACTTAACACATCAACTTTATGTTCACATTCATCCCTTATCACTTCATTCCATATTCTACCATACATTGCCACTCTACGTATTCATCGCAATGCACGCATCTCTACATCATTTATTTGGCTACTCTAAGTCTTTTTCCACGTCCACGTTTCACTCCCATACATAAAAGTAAGCACTAAAATACTTTTCAGTACTGTCACCTTAGCAGATATTGATACTGTCCGGTTGGAGTATAAATGTGTTAGTGCCTCATTGACTTTGTTTTCTAACGCTTCACGCCGTTTGATAGCTCTCTTAACTCTTCCACCATATGAAAATCGTCTTCCATCATACTGACACATGATATTTTTAAATAAAATTTGTTTATACCTGAATTTTGAACTCTTGTCATGAAAAAGTATTAAGTAGTAAATATAAACTCATTTTTCTGGACTTATATCTGACATTCCCATGTTTCATAATTCACAAAAGTCTAATTTCTTTAATTACTCAAGTAAAAAACTAAAGCTTAATTCTATGAAAGCTTTTTATGAAAATTTACATTGAGTTATAATATTTTTATTCAATTTGTATATGAATAGACTTCTAATTACTTTAAAATTATCGTATTCTTCAAATAAATTTTAATTGCTACCTACTCTTTTATAGCTTTATAATTAGACAATCACGTTGAGTTATATTTTATATATTCTGCCATTTTACAATGAACAATGTAAATATAAAGAGTATTATTAACTTAATTAGCAGTTGATAAAACATATTTTTATATCCGCTAACTCCCATATTTTAGTTATAGATGCTATCACACTCTATTTGTATTAAACAGTATGAACCATGCAACAAAAAATACTGATGATATCTTAACAGCTATAAGTTCATCTGAACTATGTGCGATTTACAGTCAATCCTTGATTTAGTCCCCAAAATGTTTTTCAATTTTATTTAACATTCTAAAAGCATTCATGCATACTTCAACTGACTTACAATATTGATACACTCTTCTGAAATATTTACGTGGAAAATCTCGGTATCAAGTGGATAAGACCATTAATATTTAAATTATTTATTTATAGAGCAAAAAGTTGTTAAGTAAAACGAATACGTAGAACTTTTCTTTAAGGAATCTTTATGGATCAAATTTTCAATACCTAATATAATAAAAAAAATAAAAGATCTTAAACCAATATAACGTAAATAAAGAAAATCAAAATTAAACGCTTTGATAGTTATATATAATTTATACAATATTTACTTAGTGACCGTTGTTTCGCCATGCAATGACCTTATCAAATTGTCCTGGCAAAATAATTATCACGGAATAAATAAATAAAAGATATAGAACTATCAAAATACTAATTTCGATTTTCCTTATAAAAAATAGAGATTTATTAATTAGATATCAACACCATCAATAATTGTCACAACATGTTGATAACATATATTTAGATTACGTGTTAAAAGCAAGTTGATTTAAAAAGTGACGTATGAATTTGCATTAAAGTTAGATAAATTAGGTTGTTTTCAATTTTTTATTTTTAACTGATGATTATTTACTTACTTATAACACATCATGCAACTTGTTTTAATTATAATATGCGTCTAGATTCATTATTTGTTAAAAATCCATATTTGAACTAAATCTTCGTTGTTAACAGTGTCGAAAAGATTTACAGTTACAAAAATCATTATTGCCTGTTCCTAATTGATAGATAGTTGTTAATTCGTATACCCTCGTAAATGTTCATAGTTTATTTCTTAATTTTTTAAGCCATCTACTTTGCTTTATATTTTTTACATAATTGAAAAATTTTGTTCTACCTTTTTCAAGCCTTCTGAAGACTTTTTGAGAAAAAATGCACAATTAAGAAAACAGGCTTTGAGTTATCGTAGTTACAAAATGTTTTAAAAAAATAAATGTAATGCTAAGAAATCAATCGAGGATGATCTAAGTGTTACTGTAATAGAGTTTTGAACCCATAACCTGTTGTTTAACTTTCACCACTAGCCTAGGGCGGGTTAACTCATCGCAAACGGCCGTAGCCGCAACGTTGGCGGTACACCTCATCTCAGCAGGTCTATCCGACCAGAAACTTGACCACTAGTTTGCGGCTAACTGGATACTACATTCAATGTTAAGCGTTATTTAATTAATATTACAAATCTAAAATCTGGTTAACACCTAGCTGTGATTATAGTGTACTGGTGTTATATCAATTTTAAAATCGTTAAAAAATTCAAAAGGTTCTTAATTGTTTAATCATATAAACTTATACGATAAAAGGGCCTGAATCACCATAAAGGCATTTTAAGACACTCAAGAAGATAAAAAATTGCTATGCAAAAAAGGTTGTGGGAAAAATTGCTATGAAAAATTACGTGGTTAACCTCCGTTTTTTTATTATTTTTGCATACAGTTTGTATGCAAAAAAAACTGAGGTTAACCATGAAATACATATACAGTCGGTTAATATTTTTCGTCTTGAAAGGTTAATCATATGACTAGAAACCATCTATAGAATTCAAAAAATTTAAAATTTCGTGCAAGGTTTTTAAAATATCAACATAGTTTTAAAAGAATTCTTTATTTAAAGCACAAAAAATGACTTTTTAAACCCTAGGTTTGGTATTAATTTAACCTGTGAAATGCAACTCAAAACATTGTATTTATATGCATCAACTAGCGCATATGATGATAAAGTAAAACTCTATCGTGATAATACAGCATTAGACACATCTAAAAAGCTCATCCAAGTTTTCTGGTACCTGCCCAAAAGCCTTTTTTGTATTTCCAAACCTATTCAATGGACCCGACTGCCTATGGAGCTACGCATAGAGAAGAATTAGACTACCTCCGTGGCCTAGTTGGTAAGACACCTCTCTATCAAGTCAGGGATAGTCGGTTCGATTCCCGTTTGTAACCCTTTTTTTAATATTCTAGTCTGGTTTTCACTCAAAGCATCTTTAACATCTTTCTAATTGGTTGAAATAGATTTTCGCATAGCAACAAGTCCACCAGGTTATGCTCTGTATGACGAAGTTGTAATATAATAAAATAATCAAGATTTTAGAAGAAAATTGAAAACAGTTTTTATATGAGAAGTCATCAACGTATCAATACTAAACTGTCACCAAACGTGACCAATGATTTAACCACCATCAGTATCAATGGTTATTGTTCATCTACACACTTAATACCTCCCTTTGAATAACAAGTCACCGGTCACTTTTGTCATTTGCATTGCAGTGACAATACAGTATGCGTAAATCTGGACACTCGCAATTCTCTTCATCTCTGTTTTGTGGTAATGCAATACGATGTGCCATCATTAGTTGCAAAACATCCGGAATAGCTGCGGGTATCACAGTTAACTATTAGCGTGTCTCGAGGTGTGTCCAACATAACTCTTTCAGTCCCATTCTGTGGCGCGGCGAGTGTTGCCTTAATATTAGATGGAATTAAATGGCCTTCATTCCCACTTAAACCAATTCTAATTCTTGTAGCAAAGCAGTAAAAAATGACGATATTGATGTTTAAAAAGTCTATTAATTTTAAAGGTTGTGGGCTGGATTCCTGTCTGATTAAAAACAAATGAATAATGGCAATGCAAAAGGATAACGTGATTGAGAAAGACCATGGAAAATGTGAATGGATGTAGAAGTGGGGAAAAATACGTGTCGAGAAACGAAATTCTGTTGATATGTCCTCTCTGTCTATCCCGATAGCGAAATAGCGTAATTATATTTATGTTTGACGTCTAGTTTACACTTAAGGTATTTTTAACATGTTTCTGATTGATTGAAAGAGATTATTTTTTGGCAAGTAGTCTGCTTGGTTTTTATAAAAAAAAACCTATAACTAAAGATACAAGTAATGAAATTACGAGCATAATATCGTTAGGCCAAAGTCAAAAGGTTTTTAATTGCCAAAAACATGTTATAGAGATATGATGTATTTGAAATATAACTTATTTTAGCTGTGTATCATATTCCCTCTAACTTCTTCAAGATTATTTTATGACCGAAGTCATAGGTATCCTTATACCCTAGAACACTAGGCGGAAACAGTGTTTATGTCATTCGAGGAGAGCCCCACACAGCACGAGCTTCGAACCGGCGACATTCCGCCGAAAGTCCAGTGCATTACCACGCGTCCATGCACTTCAACTTGCTACACAATAAATGTTATCATATTGACGTGGAATGTTTCGTATTCGACCCCACCCTTGATGTTTTTCTTTTGCATAACGTATAAAAAAGGAATCGAAAATATACCCATTTTATTCAACTTTATTGTATATTATTACACTTACATTATATACAGTGCAACTAGAAGCATTTATTACCATATGGTGGTATCTTCCCACCTACCAAAATATTAAACCAACTTTAAGTGTAAACTATGAACAAACTTTTCGAAAAATCTGAGTAACATCGGAAATCGAATAGAAAGACATGCGTCTTAACATCTAAGTTTTGGAGGTCATCATTGATATGTAAAACGTTTGATTTTAACTAGTTGAATAATTAATAAAATATGTAAACTATTATATCCATGTAGATACGAGGTTTTTCACAAGATTCCCCTTTTTGTTTAAAGAACGTTTTATGTTAAAATTGCCGTGAAAATGTGTTAGATTTATTTGCCATTTTATTGAAGTATGTTTACTTTTTAATGTTTGATGACTGCTCACGTTTATTCATTACTTAACGCTGATATTTATTCAAAAAGCTTGATCATGTGAATGCCATAACTATTGCATTACATAAGTGAGTGGATGAGCTTTACTCACGCAATATAAAATGATCAACAAAAACTATTTGACATGGTTTCAATTATTCAAATAAGTTGGGTGCAGCCTTAAAATCTTTTATAAATCTTCTTTCTGCATATTTTTCATTGCTTAAGTTTATTAAAAAAATCTGAATAATTTGTTTTCAAAATGTTTAAAATACTCATAAAATTTTATTCCAAAACGAAAAATACATAAATGCGATATGAAAAATATCCCGTTGATCTGTTTTCAATGTTCTTTATTTTATATAGTCATGGACCGTTAATTTTGATCTAATCTGCGATTAGTTTGTCCTATCACATTGAGAGATTAACCAGCTTGCGATGCTATCTTGAACTCTGAGAATCTCGGACGTTATGAGCAGGTCGTGATGTTTTATAAGTAAAGGAAGATGAGAAGGATAAACTAGTTGAAGACTTTTTACCATGTTAAGGACAACTTCCGTGACCTGGTAAGTAAGATGCTTGTCTTCCGACGTAGATGTTACACCTCTTTTGTTAAAGGGGTTCCAGTCTAGTTCTCTCTTGGTCACTTTAACATTTTACCGATTCATTCGTGAAGATTGTCACTTGGCAATAACCCCATCAGGTTGTTCTGTATACGACACGAGTTCCGACAAAAATTACCAGGCTGCCAGACACATTTCTGTGTGAAAATTATAGAACAAATTGTTTTGCGAATTCTCCCATACCAAGAATGCACTACACAATTTTCAAGTTAGTTTGCTGACCTATAAGGAGTACCTAAAAAGGCATTTCCGAATATCCCAGCTTTGAAGTGGAATCCCGCGTCACAATCGAGGACTTTTTTTAAAGTGCTTTTTTATTGATTATTGTATTTTTTTACCCTTTTTGTGATTTTTTCCCCCCGTGCTTTTTGAGAATTTGTAAATTTGCACCAGTCTGATTCTGTCTTTACACTTTTGTTTTTTATTTGTTTTTCAATGATTTGTCTTTTGTGTTTGTATTTTTTGCGCTATGCGAGCTGTGCACATGTGGACGGCTCCGTATTGTGTTGGTAACACGTGATTTTACGATTTAATACCTGTTTCATTCTAAATATATTCGTTGTAAAATTAAATTCAGTAAAAAATTTTTTTTTGTATTTTCTGTCAAATTTAATGTGTTGACCACTTACTGCTAGCTCTTTTATATTTTGTTATAATGTACTCGTACATTGTACCGTTTACTTATAAATAAATAAATGTAATACAACTATGGGCTCCGCCCATGGCCACCCTGCGGTCCAACCAAAAATTGGCGCTGCACGAATCTATGTAATTTGTAATAGTACATTATAGCATCTATGCACATTCATTAATCCAATTGTTTATTTAAAAATACACTGACCACTTTTTTAGAATTCAGAATATGATTATTTGAGTGAATCAAATTCTAGTAAAACAGGACAACAATTTACATTGCGATTTAGAATGATCATTTCAAAATAATTTGATACAGGGTTAATGCACTCGTAAACAAGAACATCAAATAAATTGATATTGTTAAGCAAACATGTAAACAGATATATTAATAATGATTAGTGAGGGTCTAAGATTAACTGCTGTCCCTTGTTTCTTGATTTTAAATTATTTTTATTCTTCTGTTCAAATGAAACTGTTTTTCCACAAAAGTAATTGGCAAATAATAATGAACCATAAGTCTTAATGCAATCGCTACTTTAGTGTTTTTTTCTTGATGGCAATACAGTGTACGACACTTATTTCGCTTAACATTACATAATTAAGGCTTTTAATCTGTAAGTTAGTTTGAGTACCCGATAGCGACCCATCCGTAAACATTACAGAATCGCAATGATAATTAACATAACAAGAAAAACATGAAATGTGAATGCTTATCTTTTAATATAAAACTCAAAAAGAAGAATTTACTTGACCCTATGTAATAAATTAAGCAAGAGAATATTTAACTTTCTTTTTTACGTACTGAAACGAAACTTTAACACTATTCACTCGTGCATTTCTCAACATTTTTGAATTTACAATTTGAACAAATAAATTTAAAAAAAAAATCAGCATTCGTCAAATATTTTCAACAAATAGGGTTAAAAAAATACAAGTGCTATAGTTAAAACAAATTTAAAGCGCATTTTCAATATAATTATACATACATATCATCACGTTGTGTCCTTTGCGGGGTAGGCAGAGAGAACAAATCTCCAAACTTTTCCATCCACGCACACAAATTTCACCTTCTCCAGATTCATACATTTCGTCATGCACAATATTCTATAATATTCATATTTCTTGCTGTCCTTCCTTTTGAAATCTAGTTAATTTGATCTAGACATGTTTTCCTCGGGCTTTCTCTTACACGTACACCTTGCGCTATGAAAAGTCATTATTCCATAATTCATTCTCTCCACATGTCCAAACCATTTTAAAGCTCTTTTCTTCATCTTACTTAAAATATTGTTTTTATCCATGATTTCATTTTTGACGTCTGCGTTCTGCCTTCTTCATACATTGACACGCCACATTTTTTTCTTAGTACCCGCATCTCCACAATACAAATCTAACTTTTATCCTTCTTCTGACAAATACTAGTTTCACTTCTATACGGCAAGGTGTACATACATTTAATTATAATTCTCTGTATGTTAAGACTCTGATTGCAAACGTGACAAATCATCATAAGCTAGAGTTAATTGAACATACTCGTATAATAGATTTTGAATCTTTATAACGTTAAAACACACCGTCTGTCATGTGCTCGATTCCCCACCAACATGTTAACAGGTGTTATGTTATGTTAATACACCATCTTAACAGGTGAATAATACCAGCCATAATGTGGTTAAATACTTAATTGAAAGTGATATTATGTTAGAAGGGTCACAGAACATCTAATTTTTTCCCGTTCTTTCGCATGATGCCTTTTAACATAACCGAATTGATGATTCGGATATGTTAAAAGCGAAACTGGGAGACAATATTGTTTTCGCCCCAGTAAAAAAATACCCGATGTGTTATTCATGTTTAAGATATATTGTAATTTGTTTAGTCCAACACTGTTTATTGCACTTTTTATGACGTTTTTATAACACTGGGAGCACAAACAAGACTTGTTTCTGCTCCCTGATGATGGCGTGAAAACCTTGAAACTGGTAGGGTTATACCGTTATATAAAGTGGAATAAACAGTGTTGAACGAAATAAATTACAATGTGTTTAAACCTCCACAGTTAAAGCTTTAACTGTAAATATTACGTTTAAGAGAGAATCGAAAAATATTTAATCACTCAGACTATCCTTTCATCCTAATTTTCTTTTGATTTACTTCCTTATTCTCGAAAAAAATTCCTTTCCTCTAGTTCTACCATTATTATTAGATATTAGCCGTTTATTTGTTTTTTTTTTTTAATTAAATTTAAACGAATACATATTTTGAGTAAAGTCTTTTAAATTAGTTCAATGTAGTCAAGATGAGCTGGAATGTTAGAAAAAAATTATATGTAACAATAAGCTAGTCAGATGTACCATGTTTAAGCATACTATATACACAAAAGAAGGAAAATAAATAAATAAAGAATCAAGTCTTCGGTCTTAGAACCACTGGAGTAACCACGGAAATAGCTGTTCGTCATAGCGCTTATTGGTAACACCACCGCCCGTGATAAGACAACAACACTCACGCATATACTCGTCACGTGTGAGTTTTGTTACCTGACGTATAGTACCCTGCGGTAAGTAATACACATCGGGCTTAAGAAGTAATACACATCGGGCTTAGAGCGTCGTCTCTGTCGCACGATGCGCTAACAGTCCGTGCGACAGAGACGATGCTCTACAAAGTGACAGTCTCTTTCTTAAGCTCGATATGTATTACTTACCGCTGGGTACTGTACAGTACGCGGCGGTAAGTAATACACATCGGGCTTAAAAAAGAGACTGTCACTTTGTAGAGCGTCGTCTCTGTCGCACGATCCGCTATCAGTCCGTGCGACAGAGACGACGCTCTACAAACCGACAGTCTCTTTCTTAAGCCCGATGTGTATTACTTACTGCCGAGTACTGTACTCTTTTGAGCATCAGATGAGCTCAAAACCTCATGGAAATAGTGTCTAAACAACAAGGTCTTGGAGGTTATCGATCATTGGAAAGACACGAAGAAGATAAACTAAATATTGAGACATTAGTTGACTAAAATCACTTAATTACCATTCTTTAAAAAAATGTATACGAGTATTCATTAAATAAAAAATAATTAAAATACTAATTTGTTTTCATATCCGCTTCAAAGAAAACAATTCTAAAAAGTTTTTATCACTCACGATCCTTGCAAATATATTAATTGGAAACACTTCTAGGATATACTCGTATAAAAACTTGATTGTTATTAAAATGACCATTCAGTAAACGGATCCGGAAGAATTTTGCACGCTTTGATACTCAGGTCCTGCTTAAAGATTGATAGATGCATAATTTATTGTAAAATATTGATAGATCTGTTGATTAATGAAAATGAATTTTTTTAAAACGAATTTTCATATCAATTCGAGAAATGTATTTTTAATTTGAAAATATCATATTTTCTTTCCTGTTTAGAAAATCCCAACAAAATCGCATTTAATTGACTTAAGGTTCATGGTGCATTTAAAGGAAGGGGGGTGTCACATAACACTTGGCCGATCCAAATATCAACCTGTCGAGCATGCGGTGCCCCTTTCTAGAAAACTAGTGAGGCTCTGACGACCAAAATTGGCGGGGTTACCGTTACACTACGTCAGATAGAAATACCTGACGCAAAGATGCATGAGGGAAAATCTAGTTGCAAACCCATAACATCCCATATGGACAGCGTGGTATGATGCTACGACAGAAGCAGCAGTTCAAAAACCCACCAACAGAGAAAGGTAGTCTTTATCTAACTATTGAATCAACCAGATAGATCATATTTCGTTTAAAACTCTTCACATATCCGAATAAATTATTCGGATATATCGAAGAGCGTGACCAGGAGACAACATTGTCTTCGACTCCGAAAATTGAACATTCATTTCATGTGTTGACCAAACTACCGCATATGAAGAGGAAACAAGTTTTTTTTTATTTAATTCAAAATTAAGAATAATTGATGTCTTAAATTTATCAACTCTTTAAAATGATAATTAGCAAAGTAACTAAATATTATCTAGAGGTCACCCAATTTCAACAAACGTGTTGGAAGAGTGTTCTTATTTATTATATTTATTAACACTGTATGACACTTAAGAACACTATATGATAAAATAACAAAAAAATCAACATAGCTCAGAATGTATACGGTGAGTGTAACCATCAATGTTTTACACAATACCGAAAGAAAAATTACAAATACAATCAACTAGATTACTTTATTTATTAAATTACAAAAAAATACAATAACGTTGGAAATAATATATTGATGAACACGACAGAAGGAGCGGAAAAGCATTTGACTATATGAAGACAATATGACGGGTATGAAGTATTAATGATTTACAAAAATAATCTATACGAATTGTATGGAAGATACGAGAGCCTTGAAATGACCTACAAAAACGTGCCACGGCCAAATTAATCAAATTCTGAAATAGGGAACCGTGAAGAGCCTTTAATATGAAAGTATACACGACGAGGTGTATGGATGTGACAAATGCGGAAAATGTATGCCAGGACTCTGTTCATTTCAATAAGAACATGGCCTGGTAATGATGATGACACAAACAATTGTACCTACTCATGAAAATCGCACCTAAACATCATACAAAATAGACACATTTAATCAACATACAATATCAAAAGGATAAAGGTTAAAAATTAATAATGACAAAGAAAGTGAAAAACATCTGACAATCACAATTCTTACCAATGCAATGTTGTGTTCATATAATACCAATCAAACGTTTATTGTGTATAAGAAGCCGTTTCATAATAATGAAGCATGTGGAAACATCTATTGACGTAACATTAAGAAAATTTTGATAATTGCTCACGTGTTCTTAATGGCTATCCAAAACCTGAATGCAAATAATAATGACAATGATAAACACTTCCTAAGAATGTTAATGGCCATTTTCAATCCGTTTTTTTCTCCTCGGGCCACGGAAACCATATAATGTCACGAACGGTCACGACAAATATTAAAAGACATTGACCACTTAAAAACATTCGATTAATTCTTGTCAACAGTTTCCTACTTCTTTCACTTTGTTTCCTTGCAAATTCATCAAGTGACAGAAATGTACTCCATCATTAGGCAAATAAAGCAAAATAAAATAACTCGTGAGCAATGAAATATTATTGCAAAACATATGGAAATAATTTTAAAGGTAAATATAAGAAAATTTTCAAGTTATGGAGAATAATTAACATATAACATTTAACCGGATAGTATCAAAATTTGCTGAGATGACAGTACACAATTGTATTTTGGTGTCAACTTTAATAAATGCCAGTATCAAAATATGCTGAGATGACAGTACACAATAGTATTTTGGTGCAAACTTTGATATATGCCAGTATCAAAATGTGCTGAGATGACAGTACACAATAGTATTTTGGTGCAAACTTTGATATATGCCAGTTTCAAAATGTGCTGAGATGACAGTACACAATAGTATTTTGGTGCAAACTTTGATATATGCCAGTATCAAAATGTGCTGAGATGACAGTACACAAAAGTATTTTTTACTTGACAGTATAACAGTACACAAAAGTATATTTACAACAAACTTTGATATATGCCAGTATCAAAATGTGTTAAGATGACAGTACACAATAGTATTTTGGTGCAAACTTTGATATATGCCAGTATCAAAATGTGTTAAGATGACAGTACACAATAGTATTTTGGTGCAAACTTTGATATATGCCAGTATCAAAATGTGGTAAGATGACAGTACACAATAGTATTTTGGTGCAAACTTTGATATATGCCAGTATCAAAATGTGTTAAGATGACAGTACACAATAGTATTTTGGTGCAAACTTTGATATATGCCAGTATCGAAATGTGGTTAGATGACAGTACACAACAGTATTTTGGTGCCAACTTTGATGTATGACAGTATCAAAATTGCTAAAACGATAACCCATAATAATATTTTGATGCCAACTTTGATAAATGGAAGTAAACGTGGACACATAAAAGACTGAAAGGAGCTGAATAAATGCTGTAGAGATGCGTACATTGAGAAGAATTCATGAACTGATAATGTATTACAGAATATGGAATTAAGTGATAAGGGATGAATGAAAACTTAAAGCTGATGGTTAAGTAAAATGAATAGGTGTTACTTGAGAGAATTAAGGCATGTAGAACGAATGAATAAAGAAAGACTAACAAACCCAATAAACAACGCAGATGTGAGTGGAAGGCGTACGAGAGGATGACCAAGGAAACAATGTTTTATCTGTGATTTTATATGAAGAAAAAAGCTCCAAAACAAAGAAAAAAGCTAAATATAACAAAACAAAAAGGTGACAAATATCCTGATTAAAGAACTGAAAAGAACGATCCTAACTGTTAGACCATTCACCATCTGAATTTATGTTTTCCTGTAGCTTATATACTTATCCTAAATATGTATAGCGCTTTTAAGCATCATAAAAATAGCTCTCCATAAAACATTTTCTAATGTTGTAGTAGATTAAACCCTCCGATCGCCTTAGAACGTGAATCTCTCAAGGCTATAATTTGTTTTGTCAAGATTTAGGCTTGCTGAAATGCAACAGTTTGCACACAATAAACGAACGCATTCAAAGACGTTCTCCATTCACAGAAGGTCTCTTAATCATTTTCGATCATATAACATATTGTATTGTATCTACGAGTATTTTTTTTTCTTCTGATTGTATTATTTTCAAGTTGAAGATAGTTTAAATTTACATTTAACCTTCGAAAATGAAACAACACCTTAAGAATATAATAACCATAAAACTCTTATTGTCTTTAATTATGTAATTAAAATGACAAAACAAAACCTAAAGTAAACACCAGCCTATTTAAAACCACTTCCGTTATGGAATCTTCCGCCTTCTCGGCTTGAGTTGAAAATTCCCATCTCATGCACAATGAGATCTATCACCTTGTTTTGCCTACTACGTTTTCCTGAGTCGGAAGTTCACAGTACTTCCACATTGATTAATTCATGATTGTTTGTCTTGTAATTATGTAAGGAAAAAAATAATTACGTTATTCTTATCTTGAACCTTTGTGAATGTAACGATTACTAACCAAATTAATTTCAATTAATTGTTGTCACATCGTCAAGAAAATAAATTGATTTTAATTTTTTCCTTTCTTTTAGTATTATACAAGGAAGAGTAGAATTTCAATAAAAGTATAATATTAAATAATATTTAAAATAGCATTCTTTCTGTGATCTCCATTCGCTTGGTATTGACTTCCACTCGGGGGTCTCGCGTTTTGGTTCCCGATGGTACCCAACAAAAAATAAATAAAAGTGGCTCCTAGTCTAGTAAAAAAATCATCGCGTAACAATACTCGTATATTCGCGAGTTTTATTGTTTCTTCCTCTGCGCAGTTTTTTTTTAAGACGAGCAATGTTGAATTGTTAGTTACGTGACTACTTCGATAGTTCTAAGCCTGAATGCACGATTTCTGGTGCCAAAGTTAACGTTGTGTCTAGGTCACGCACTTTTACATATCACCAATTTGTATTTGTTTAATATTACCATACTTATGAATGCGTTTACATCAATGGTCTAATTTCTAAGACACTTGTTTTTATCCTGTGGGTTTCTATCTTGTAAGATTCCCTGTAGTACCCAAAAAACTTAAGGTTCACATTCTGATTTAGTTCCTCGATAAGATTAAAATAACCTTTATGTGTGCCGTAGGGTTGCCAACACGTACGATGACGAAATGTAAGTGTTGTGCCTATTCAATTGGTTCTTAAACTGAACTGTTTGTTATTGGGACCGAAGAAAATGTTGTCTTCCATGCACTCTCTTCTACGCATACGCATGTACAATTTAGATACGCTGAGAAAAAATGCCAGCGTTTTTTACTTCATGAAAATTGCAAATTTATTCTATTTTTTTTAATTTCACTTTTTCCCGACCATTCCCTTCAACGTGTGCGTACTAATATACAGTGTGAATATGCTGAGGAGAACTGCAAGTTTTTGGCATAAAAAATGTGCTTTCCTTTCGATTTTTCTTTTCCCTACCATTTCTTTTAACATGTGCGCATGTACAATGTGAATATGCTAAGGACAACGGCAAGCTTTTTGGTCAACTGTTAATTTGTTTTAATTTCACTTTCGCTTTTTCTTTTCCCTACCTTTTCCTTCAACACGTGGATATGCTGAGAAGAAATGCAAACTTTTTGATTTCATAACAGTTGCTAATTTGTTCTTCTTAATTCACTTTCGTTTTATCTATGTGTCGGTGACTTTTCAGTTATGATAAATAAAGAAATGGATAAATTTAATTAAGTTAAGTTGTCTCTAGTAGCATAAGAGATTCATTGCTTCCTGTTGAATTAAAAGTTTTAATTTTAGCGTTAAACGATTTGGTAATATTGCCACTATTATTTTTTTATCTAACAACTCAGGAAGTTACACGACTGAAAAAGTTTTCTTAAAAACCAGACGGTTTTTTAAGTAACATTTTTTTATTACAGTAAATTGGTAATTAAAGAAGAATCTATCTTCTTTGTAATGTATGTATTTTCACAATTGCACAGCTATTTACTATTGCGTAAAGACTAAGCCGGCTAAGTCACATGATAGGAAACCGACTTACTAACGATGGCAAGTCAAGATGCGAGGTAGAGACAGTACCTTCCTTCATCAGTCAGTGGAGATCAAGGCATTCACATTGCAAGAATGTGCTCATCGCTGTAGGCATACTACTACATTAAGGTGACCATTCAAAAAATAGTCCTCTGTAGTCAACAGTCTAAATATTATGTTGTAAAATTTCAATAGTCCAAATATTGTATAATGTCGTATAGTCTTCCAAATATTCAGATGTGTTCTTCTCTGGTATTGACTCATTAGGTTTTGAATTGAGAAACTTGGTTATTCTTTTTACAGTTTTTCTCAACCATCTGAAACATACACATACAATGTGTTCAAAGTCTACACTTTGTCAGATCGAAGTATGATCACTGACCAATTTTTTTTTGTTAATATATTTTGAAACACTTAAAAAAATATTGAAATAAGAATATCCTAACAATCAACTTTATTAAATTTTCCGACATATAGAACGTCGTAAGCCCAGAACTATCTAATACCACTAGCCTGCAGGAATTATAAAGAATGATTTAGCCACATCGAATTTTTTCACAAAAAATTGATAACGTTTCAGAAATATCTTTAAAACTAATCTTATGTTATTATTTTTATTTGTTCTGTTTATATTTTTTATCATCACGGTGAACTTTATTTCAGGTTTACTGTTAAATGTTATACGAGTACTTTACTTACGAATTATATTTTTGAGCATCACGGGGAACTTTATTTAGGTTGACTGTTAAATATTATACAAGTACTTTACTTATGAATTGTGTTTTTGATCATTACGGTGAACTTTATTTTCGGTTTACTATTAAATATTACACAAGTACTTTACTTATGAATTATATTTTTGATCATCACGGTGAACTTTATTTTAGGTTTATTGTTAAATATTATACAAGTACTTCACTTATGAATTATGTTTTTGATCATCACGGTGAACATTATTTTAGGTTTACTGTCAAATATTATACGAGTACTGTACTTATGAATTATATTTTTGATCATCACGGGGAACTTTATTTTTGGTTGACTGTTAAATATTATACGAGTACTTTACTTTTGATTTATATTATACTGTTAAGTTCCTAAATGAAAAATCTTTTTTAATTTAGTTTTATATTTTCGTTGTTCCTGAAAAAGATTTTATTTTTCCTACTCTTGCGTTATTGATTATACATGAGTATTTTTTTCTTTCAGCGTTGTACAATACATAGGTGGTTTCATGCGCTGTAAATATTTTGAATAGTGTTGATGCAAATGAACCAAAAGATAATTTCTGTATTTAAAATAAAAATATTACCCGCCTATAACACTGTTGCGTGGTCACCCCAAGTCTTATAGAGAATCTTCATTACGATTCTGCTCGGATGTAAAAAAGCGAAATCGAAAGCGACAGTGTGTTGAGAATATAAAAAGTATTTAATATGGCACAGAATTAGTAAGAAATAGGAGAAAAAAACACTGTTTGGAAGTTAATTGATGAAGATAAATCACGTTAAAAAAACAATTGATGAACTGTTATAAAAACAGTGATAACGCGCATTACTCATATTTAGTACTATAAGTCATAGAAAATAGTGATAATGCGCATGATAAGTCATAGAAAATAGTGATAATGTGCATGACGAGTCATTGAAAATAAGCTTTATAATCACCATGTTAATAAGTAAAATGAAAAAATTTAAAAAATGCTAAATATTGTATTTTTGTGTAGTAATATTTTCTTATTAACATAACAAATTGTTATTATATAGTTTTACTCTTTCATTGCTTATAATAAAATGCTAGGTGACAATCTTTCCAGCCAGCCAGAAAGATATTTATAAAGTCTTAAATGAAAATCAGTCTGTAACTTTGGAAACCTGGCATCAACGACAATTGAACCCGCAACGCCTGGGATGAAATAATAATATAGCAATTTATAAAGTGCCGTTTAGAGAGCAGGCTATTCTCAAAAGTGCTCTGATTCGGGATTCGAACCAACTATTATTTATGGAAGAGAGGTGTTTTATTAACTAGACCACGTAGGTCGTCTTTCTTCAAGTAACAGAAGGCTCAAGTTATATACTTTAGGTAAAGCTGGAAAAATTATATGCCAAAAAAATCGAATTAAGATAGCAAAATATTTAAGAATATATATTTTAAAAAGATCTTTGTCGTATAATGTTGAGTGTCGTGACATACGAGATGTTTCCCTACCAATCCGATGAACAAATGTTTTCCATCTTTCCAGGTATTCTACCGAACGAAAGGCATTTTGTAAAGGTAATTTCAATTTGGTCTACCTATCCAATGTGAGACCTTTCTCTACTTTTCAGAGGTTCAACGTCACTATAAACTATGTAATAACATATGGACAAAGAATTGGAGAATATGTCTGAGCGAAACCGTTGAGAGACGCTTACTAATACCACTTTTTTTAATAATACACATTCGTGCGAATCGTAGTCCAACTAGATGAAAGCAAATATATGAACAAAACTCGCAGTAACAAATAAAGTGTTAATACTTTGTTGTCGTGGGATATATTATCTTGAGAAAAATATACGTTAAAACGAGTCTGTAGAATATAGATGGACCAGAGCTTAAATGTAACTCATTATGGCAAAGGATACAAAAGAGTGCGCTTCGGCGCCCTGAGGGGCCGCAATTAATTATTAGGGGCGTCGCAAGATATTCAAAAATGTAAGGCTATGTTAGTTAATTACAAATCAAAATTGTCGATACGGAAATGTTGGATATCTATCTGAAAGGATTAATAGCATTTACAGAGTGCTAAAACTCAGTGTGAATTTAGAATTTCGTTTGTGACGACTAACCTATGCAATGCGGTATTTTCGGCGATACACACATATCATCACACCATACCTGTCGCAGAAGACAGTGAGGAGAGAGTGTTAGACTTTCCTTCTATATACATATATCATCTCATACAACTTATACGATTTCTCTAACTTTTGCAATTTTGTTCTTTCAAAATACCATACACTTGCCCCAACCACACTTTCCCTGGTTTTCCTTTATCACGCGTTCCACTTACATTTCATTGTATATTTATTTCGTTAGTCTTTTTTATTCATTCCAATCTAAGAGTGCTCTTCTTCGTCTTCTTCAACCCATCAGTCTTAAGTTCACATTCATTCATAATCACTCATTCCGTATTCTATCATGCAATGTCACTGCATGTATTCTAAGTGCACGCATTTCTACAGCATGTATTTTCAGTAGTAGCTATGTAAAAACCGAATATCACTCAAAATTCTACATGGAACAGGAATTGGCAGTATATGTTCTTCATCCGTTTCCAATATTTGAGAAAATGTATGGTGAAAACCACAGCATTGTTATAATATTTAGAAATTTTCGTTTGTAAGAAGGTCATTCCCGAGAAAACTAATCAAATTACCAGTTAAAAAAATTTAAACATTTTATTCCATGGTAAAAAAAAACTGGGCAAATAATGAAGCTTTTTTCTGATGCAATCATTAAATTACCTTATTCATAATATACTGCCTTACTTCAAATAGCGACTTAATTACATATTTCTCTCAATGAATCCAATATCTCGTCCTTTTTCATCTTCCTTCTCCTTTCCAAGTCTTTAGTGATATTCATAAATACTAATTAATTTTACTGTTTTTTATACATTTTTTGTTGTTTTAAGAGTGTTAAAGTTTTTACTGCTTCTTGAAAATAAAGTTGTAACCTTTCATCTAGCAATTTGCACTAATATTTGAGTCACTTTTGTTCGGTTGGTTGAAAGAGAATGCCGTAATACCATAAACTCGCTATATGTATATTTTACACTACAGTGACTAAATAATGAATGAATATTGCTAGGATATAAGTAAATGTCAAACATGACTAAAAATTTACAATAAAACAGGTTTAGATGAAAATATTCATTATTTAATATGTGTCTAAGATATTTTATAGGAAACATTGATGAATAATCAAATTCAGACAATCAAGTCTCGATAAGAGGTCGTTGACTTTAAAGGTGGACAACTCTAAATAGTTCTGAATGAATTAACAACCGTATATGCAAATGTTGTAAAACTTCCTCTAAAAATAGTTCCTGTAATGCTAATCATTTCATAAATAAATAAGTTTGCATATATTTATTTCTTAGCATTCAGTCCTACTCAAATAAATAAGTCAGCAAGTCTGTAATAACAAATATTGAAAGTCTGAAAAAGTATTATTATACCCGTTTTTTTTATTTCGTATGAAAATGAATTAAAGACGATCTTCGTAGCGTACTTAACGGGTTCGATTCCCGCTGGAACTTTTTTCATTTAAAGCCTCTTTAACATGTTTCTATTTGGTCAAAGAGATTTTCACATGGCAAAAACTCATCAGATTGTATTGTACACTGCGAAAGTGTTACCTAATACGAGTACAATACAATGTGACAAACGACTAAATAAATATTTTACAAACGATATAGCTTAAAACACTAAAAAAAATAACAAATAATTAATTTTATATGTCTAATCAACATGCGTCATTTACCGATGTGTCCGAGGAAAATTGATTGCATGAAACTCTCGAAAGGAAGGAGCTCAAAGTTTGAGTTTATGTTATACTTTCACTGTTTAATTTGAGTTTATGTTATACTTTCACAGTTTAATTTCTCAATATATATTTCCGCTAGCTTTATCTGAAATATTTTTTAATTTTCTTTGTTTATTTAATTTGGCCTATTTAAAAAAATGCAAAAAATTGTTTTGTAAAACATTTTTTGCATTCTTGAAAATCTATGAAGTGCTAAGCTCTTGACATTATACTTAACCTTAATGTGACATAATTTAGAGTCACGACCGACAGTAATAATACTTATATTTCATTTGGAACGCTTATATTAATAAAAATTGTTGAAGTGAGAAACATCCATTTATAGAAATACTGTAGGCATACCAAACGGAGAATGTCAATGGAAATCTTATATAATTTCTAGAACTTCAACGATTCCAAGAAGGGAATGAATCCTGCAAATGTGGCTTCGCAAATACCATCTATAATAAATGAACACGTACAGAAATGTAATTGTAAGCAAATAAATACTTCAACACGGTTAATTTCTAAGAAAATAATTACACGCAATTAAAAGAAAATTCCAAACATAAAACAAAAGTAATAAAAAATAAGTTTCGTCAAAAACAAGAACTTTAAAGTATTGTCTGTCTCCTTGGCTAAACTCTTCAAGGACTAACCGTGATAACAAAATGAAACCATGCAGACATGACGGGTAACAAAGATTAGAACTTAACCTTGCTTTAGAACTTCACACAAAATTAATGATGTTAATGAAAGCCTGCGTGCTCAGTTAAAATTCCTTTTAAGACTTCCTGGTTACATAATGAGCATTTATCTTAACGAGTTTCAATAAAAACATAGTTTATTTAACCAAGTATGCAGTCAGTTCCAAACAGGAAGATATGCAAAATAACAAAAAAAAGGACAACAAAAACATCACTTCAAAAACAATTGCGTAATTTATACAGCAGTATTTTATTGTTTGTGTATGATATAAAACTAAGTATAATAATGAATGATTTTCAGAGAATATTTTTTCTCCTTAATCGTTATGTTTTTTATAGACCAGTCGTGATCATTGCACTTGATCTTGCGGGTGAATTGCCCGCACTGTAAAAAAATTATACACCTTCAATTCTCACGGTCAGTAGAATTTCTACTCTTACTTTTATAGTGAGTTATTGGTTGCATTCCAAATAAAACCTGTCCATCGCATTAGTGATCTTCTTCGTGATCGGGACTCTTCTATATTGAACCTTGGATTACCAGCCTCTTACTGTATCTTCCCTCTAACAATAAATACAAAATACCTAAGGATTCGCAATTCCATTTTGTATGACATAGTACGGAATGAAGAGCTCAGGGATGAATGTAAACTGCTGATGTACGACTGATGTATTAAGATGAACAACTGTGATTATTACGAACGACTGATATATTAAAAAGTCGTAATATCAAGAAACGCACTCTGAGATGATTTGGACACGTAAAACGAATGAGTGAAGAAAAACTAATGAAACAAATATGCAAGTGTAAGTGGGAAACGTGGTAAAGGAAGACTCGGTAAAGTATGGTTGGATCAAGGGAATTATATTTTGAAGCAAGGAAGTGTAAAACGTAAGATAAATCGTAAGACTTGCACGAGAAGGTGTATGGATGTAGAAAATACAAAAAATGTGTGTCGCGATGGGAAGGTCTGGCGCTCTTTTCTTCGCTTACCTAAACAGGTAAACGGCGTGATGGTATGTATATATTATTGAAATTTATACAGAGGATATAAAAGCGCGGTCAAATGAAATCAAAAGCAAAAGTGAAACTAAACCGCTATGATTCGAGTCCATGACGTCTTAATATTTAGTAAGCACTTTTATCATTCATGATGATAAAATTTTCATGATGGTGTTTGTTGAAAAAATATTATTTATATGGGAGTATTCATTTCCAAAAATCTAAGTTTAATTATTGCCAAGAAAGGATAAAAAACATGAGTCACAATTTTGCTGATTTTTTAATTAAATAAATTAAACACTGTTTTTTATTTTATTTACCACTGTTTCATTAATTGAGTTCACTAACGGTTTCAACAACTTCTCTCTGTTTTCTTCATCGGGGGATGAAGAATAGATTATTTGTTAACTTAATTTTAAAATCACTGAGCTATTGTTATCTGGATAAAAAAAAAGTATTAAAAGAAATTGTAACAAAAGTTATAGTTAAACCGCATTTATAAGTAGTGTACATCAAGGAACATTATGCCATGGAATATAATCAGTCTGAAAGGGATGTGAACTGAAAACAGACGTGTTTTCACACCTGAAGGAGGCCATTGCTCGTAAAAAATAGACGTAAGGTGCAATATATGTTCTAGGTAAAACTTTTTTTATATTGAGGTGCACCACTGCGTGATAACGCACTGGACTTACGTGCGGAAGGTTGCCGGTTCGAACCCCGCGCTGTTCTACTCCCCTTGTATGACACAGGCACTTTTTTCGTCTAGTATTCGGAAGTATAAGGATGGATAGTTATGACTTTGGCATATATAATCCATCAAAAAATGGTGGAAAAACATGCCTCTGTGCTCCGATCGTCTCACATCAGGTGTGACATCGGATCCAGTACAGTGATGTGACTGGAAGGTTTGCTGATGTGCAGTGGCTCACTCATTTAAAGATGAGAAAAAAATAAGAAAGAAACGAAATACTCCTCGACACAGCTTTGCTGTCCAACTTAATTAACGTTTGGAATGACGAGGGAATTTTCGACTACGAGGCCTAGCAACGACGAAAGCTTTTTATAAAGATACGACAAATTAAAAGTTTATTACTGTATAAACTAATTTTAAGAACATGACGATCAAAAAATCTTTTTTATACATATATAATAGCAAACAAGATTTAGATTAACCTTGTAAAAGTTTTCAATCAACTTATCGAAGGATTTTTCGTGTTTGAGATGTTCTAATTTTGGAGAGTTATAAAAAATATGACCGTTCTGAATAATTTTGTCTGACCCAAGATTTGAAAGTGAACATTCCAAAAGTAAAGTAGGGTCAAAACGTGAAAAAAAACTGCAATCATTCAATTTATTTAAATCGTATTATTATTTTAAAGATTTCACAAGACAGATTATTAGTTTCCGTTTCAGATGTAAATCATCTTCACGTTTACAATTCAGCTGTCTGTTATCTCAACGATTCTGATAATGAGTTATTATTTAAGCTGACAACAGCATCTTTTGTTATAATATTTTTTATTTAATTATACACGTATTAAATGTCTAACGAAATTATTTTCCTGTGCTCGGGGCTGAATACGTTTTCACGTTTTTATTTAAATTATTTGATTTTTAACAAATGAATATCAAACGAAATGTTTCCGTATTTGAATTTAAAAACACTAATTTATCAACAGTTTATGGTTTGAAATTTGTGGAACTCCATATTAGAATATATAATATAACATTAAATTACTTTGTAATTCTACAAATTACATTAATCCTCTCTACACGTATTTATACCTCCTATCCCGAAGCTCTTTTCAGTAAAAATGATCCATGTTCGTTATGAAAGCAGTGCTTTTATATCAGACTGATGACACGTTACTTTACTATGAACCAACCACAGCAAAAGTATGTCAGGTATATAGTGTGATACATTTCAATGACATAAAAAAATTGAATAAAAATATATGCATACGAGTATACTTAAATTGTAATACACGTATTCCCGATGGTATTAAAAAATGTATTATTAATGAGTACCGGTACCGTTTATGAGTTCATCTCGTAACAATTTAACTTCACATGTGAAAGTACTGCCAACACATATGATGACAAACTGTGAGTTTCGTACATACATCAGTGGCTTAACCCGAAGACTCGTTAAATGGAATAGAAGACAGTGCTGTTTCCCGGCCACGTTCTTTTTTTATTTCCGTATCGTTAATTCCAATATTTTGAAGAGCATCATTCTAACGAAGAAATTTTGGATAGGATCAAGAGTTTAATGGTCACAATACTCAGATATTATTGTCTCTTCACGTGTGATAGCATTTTCAACACGTGTCATTGTGGACAGCAAATTTTACACCTACTACGGTAGTTTTAAAACCAAAGATTAATGGGAAAGAACACAGTGTTATCTCCTGGCCATGCCCTTCAACATGGCCAATTTGTGTTTCTTAAAAGATACCATACGTATGAATTTAAATGAAATATTATTAAATTTGTCTTTTTGTTATTCGCAAAATTAAGTTTTTTTTTTAAATTGGCTTAAATAATAATCATAATAATAACAAAGGACAATTTACAAAGCGCAGTTTAAAGTACAAACTCTTCTCATGGGCGCTACAACTCGGGAATCGAACCCACTATTATTGAAAGTTTAATAATATTACAAACAATATGGTATATATTAGTTGAGTGTAAGGATAGGAAGGTGGTGATTGCGGTCATTAATGTATGTCATGTTTTATAAATATTATTTGAGTACTGCAGTTTATACAAACTAGTAAAATATATATTGAATCTTAAAAAATATGCTTGGTCCACTTTGTGGTGTCATGTTTATTTATTTTTTATAAAATAAATTAAAAAAAAAATTGTATTCATGACTGTTTTATTGTTGATTTCCATCTTCATCTGACGAGGAAGATGGAGGTCTTTGAAATTGGTTGTCAACTCACAAAAATAAAAAAATAAGAAAAATATGTGTTTTATTTATTGTATTTAAAATCAAATGTGAAAAATAGTTTTGTATACCTTCCTACCTCCTCTATAATTTCTATTATTTATTTAATCTAAAACTTCACACCGTAATCTCATTCGCCCAATTTGCATACATTGAACCCAAATCTTTCGTCAATAGTACCAATACTTTTTGCGTAACTTGAACAATAGAAAATTCCCGTCCAATTGTTCATTGAATATATATGCATACAGATGGAAGGTGACTATTTAACATGACGAAACGATAATCGCAACGAAATGTATGGAAATAATACGATTTGGGTGAAAACGATTGACTTAGATAAAACATTGCCAAATTTTTGCATTCTGCATCCCAAGCGCAAATTTTGCAACATAGTGAATTGGTATTCATTCAACCCCTTCACAATAAAAAGCGTGCATTTAATTTTAGATTTTGTTTTCAAATTTTTCTTACAACACATGTATCATCACCCCGTGTCCCTTGCGATGAAGACAGAGAGTACGAAAAGATCTCCAAAATGTTCCATCCAAGCACACAACTTTTGTAGCTTCCACATTCATACATATAGTCATGAGCAACCTTCTATTATTCATACTTTTGAATTTATCGTTTTTTTTTAATCTAGCCCAATTGATCCAGCCATATTAAATTAAACTTTTTTTTTCGAACTAAGTTATATCAATTGCTCAAAGTACAGTTTTACAGTTGTACCTCGAACTATATTGCATGAAGAAAGGTCTTACATAATTCCTAATAAATCTTGTATTAATCTAAATAACATACATAGAATGCAATTAGTCTAGAACCGGGGTGCCCAACCAATTGATCGCGATTTATTAATAAATCACGGCATGTTTTAAAGTTTCTTTACTTTTTCTACCATTGCGTTTACTAAAAAAATAATAGTATAGTCGATTATAATAAGAAATAAAACGAACTGAAAATGTGATACATAAGGATATCTACCTTAAAAACTGACAAATTTTAGTTCGTTACTTTGTCAATAGATTCATTACAAATACGAACGTTTTTCTTGTTCACGCCGTATATATTGATGTAAATTGGCTCTTGCATTTAAATGTTTACTTAAGAAACTTAAGAAGACATTCACAACTGATGTTTTATGTTAAAAGTCGGATGTTAGCAACAAATGATTATCAGTGATTAATAAATATTAAATTTTTACCGGATTTTAAAGTTGTATTTTTCTTGTACACTGTTAAATCGCTACTTCACCTTTCAAAAAAAGTAGTTCACATGCACAAAAAGGTTTTTCAGCCCTGGTTTGGAGAATACATAAATTAGCCGAGCTTGATGTTTCAAAGTCAAAATTTCTTTCTCCCCAACCATCGCTAGTCTTCCCTTTTGTCATCATCTATATCATAGGTCGTGATAGGCAAGATATTCTATTTTGTGACTCATGATAGTGTTAAAAAAGAACTGCTCCAAAAGGACTCATTCTCAAATGAAAATATATGAAAGTGTGATAAGGGTAGTAAGAAAACACTGAAAAAAAAAATACTTACAAAGATCCACGAAGCAGGTTGAGGTTGTAGTCATATGCGCTAGTTCTGCCAGGTCCAGTCAAGTAAAGGGCGCAGTCGTTGTCGTCCCCTATACTGGTTAGCGGGACGTACTGACATTGGACCCATGACACCAAAAACACGAGCCCTAATATTAAAGGTTGTCTGAAAAAAAAGATGATTTCATGAGTCTTAAAAGTCCAAAGACATATGGTATAAGCTAAAAAATCTGGGTTCCAGAATGATCCATGTTCGTTATGAAAGCAGTGCTTTTATATCAGACTGATGACACGTTACTTTACTATGAACCAACCACAGCAAAAGTATGTCAGGTATATAGTGTGATACATTTCATTGACATAAAAAAATTGAATGAAAATTATACTTAAATTTTAATACACGTATTCCCGATGGTATTCAAAAATGTATTATTAAAGAGTACCGGTACCGTTTATGAGTTCATCTCGTAACAGTTTAACTTCACATGTGAAAGTACTGCCATCATTATTTTGCAAAAAAAAATTGTATCCAGTCTCATGATTTTAATAGCATTTTATATTTATTACTACCTAACTTTTGATGAAAACACTGTTTCAACATTAAATAACGACCATTTTCTAAATGTTTAAATAAAATATGTCAAATTATAATAATATTTTTTTTGCGAAAACAACGATAAATTTTATAAATTAGAAAAAAGACATGTACACATATACGAGTATACCCCTTTATAATATTTTTAAAACTTTGTTGTACTAAAAAATATCGTTTAAAATATATTTATTAAAAAGAAACATGTAATTGTTTTTTTTGCATTTAATTTCAATTAAATGACGCCTATAAGCTCCTTTTCAAAATTTAAATAGCAACGCTGTTGAGGTGAAAATCAATTTATTATTGATATTTAGCATAATTTAAAATATATTTTTTTAAATTTCCGATAAACTTTCTTTCCGATAAATTTTGCATTTCATACTTTTAAAATTAATGTATTAACTCATTAAAAAAACAACACGAGATTGTAAGGTAAAGTTTACACGAACTTAATGAAATAGGCGTATACAAATCAATCTTGCATAGAGCAAAAAATGCAAAAAGCGACGAAATATTATATTTAAAAAATAAAGCTATTATTAAGACTTTTCAATTCATACTTTCACTGATCTTTTTCATAATTGAATGAAGATATCACGATTATTTTAATGAACTAATGATACAGGGACAGCTTCGTCATCTGCGAGGCCTTAAATCTGAATAAGAATCATCTGTATTTATTTTTTCTAAAGGTAGTAGGAGAAATTTCTAAATTAATAAAAATCTTTTCAGAATACAAATTTATCATCTTATTTTGAAAATTTAAATGTGTCGAGTTAAGACCACGATTTATAATTTTTATTTACAACAATTCAGTATTTTTTTATTACGTAACATTAAATTTTAAAATAGTTTGGTTCTAACTCAAAAACTCAGTCCATGAATAAAACATAAATATTATTTATAGTTAAGGCATTAACATTTTGGAGGTTTAAATACATTGTTATTTGTTTTTATCAAACACTGTTTATTCCACTATACAAACAAGTCTTGTTTAGACTCTCTGATGATGAGGGAAAGCCTTGAAACCGGTAGGGTTATACCGTTACAAAAAGTGGAATAAACGGTGTTTGATAAAACAAATTACAAAACATAAATATAAGGTTATTCTATCCTTGAGTAACTATTTTTTTGGGTAATAAAGAATTAAAACATCTTATATTACATAAATGTTCATGAATATTTTGATTTTCATGAGACAATATCAGAATCTATATACGAGTATATACTATCCAACATTAACGAAAATGAACTCAAAATGTTGAAGATCGGATTGAGCATGTAAACATTAATTTGAAATAAACATACACTAAAAAAGTTTTATGGTAAGGGGCTTATGGCAAAGTTTTATGGTACACCTGGTACAGAAAAAAAAACTCGAAGTTTCCCTGTGATAAAATGTTGGGAGAGTTCCTAGAGTTAATTATGAAATCACTAAATATAAAGGAATCTGGATCTTGCCCAGAAAAAAAGTCAATCGCAAATAAATTGTAGAAAAAAATAAGATTGCCTATATTCAGGTATAAAATCATTAAATCATTAGTAAGTACCTTACTCAGAATATTCTTTCATCGTAATTTTTACTTTGTTTCCCCTCCTTATCACTGAACGAATAACCTTCCTCTAACCCTGGCATAAATTTTTCGAGATTAAAAATGTTTTGTTTTACTTAATTTTTTTTAATATTACTTTACCTGTCCAATATTAGCTGATTGGTTGAAAAAAAATGCTAAACAGCAATAAACGCGCTAAGTTTACCATGAATAATGAATTATGTATAATGTCGAATTATGTACGCTAAATATTATAATAAAAATAATAAAATATGTCGATGTTCCCAATTTTTATCTTTTTGATGTGCTAACTTTATGACAACCATAGAAATTTGATTATTTCTTACACTTCAATTTCAGTTAAAATTATTATCTTAAGGTTTTAATTCCAGATTTGTGATGCAATTTTTTTCATTTCAATTTTTTCTATTACATTTACCTATCACTGACGAGTCCTTGTGCGATGAATATCTCATCACCACCTAGAGTCAGTCCTGCTAATAAAACTCGTTTAAAGTCTATCCATATATCACGCCGTGCTTAAGGCAGACAAATGTGTGACGCAATTTTAATTGAGTAAATCTAAGTGTTCCCGCCCAGTTAACGATTAACATGGGAAAATATCGCAGAAAGTGTTTAATGATTAGTTTGTTGAAAATCAGTTATTTATATTCTCTACACATGTTATAAAAATAAATGTAAATTAGAATTAATTATTCATTTCTGAATGTTCATTCATATTGTCTTACAATGTATTGAGATTATACAAATTATTTATTGGCAGTTTTGACGTTAGTATTATTTAATTTTTCTTCCAAAACTTTCCTTTTATTTTTCGAAAAGAAAGTTTTGGAAAGTTAAGTTATTTTTAAATGTTGAATATTATTTTTTGATATGTCTACAATAGGATAAAATATGTATTTCATACATCAAGTCTTAAACAATCGGTTGTTTTCTCCTCCACACTAACTGATGAAATAAATCCACAAAATTTTAGGAAATAGATACAATGCGGATTGAATATTTTTATTTATTATTGTCCAATCATCGCTGTTAATATTAAATTACAACACTTCTAATATCATTTAATTTTTATTATAAATTGTTTCCAGATTTAAATATTCCTGTTTAGATATTAATTGTTTTTGTGCTTAGTATTTCCTCATATGCAATACTTATAAATTATCTAGTTTTTTTTAATAAACATTTGTAAAGCCTATTGTTTCTTACAAATAAAACACTTGTTCATTGTGAAGTCCAACTTCTACTTCTAGTTTTTGTAGTGAGAAATTTTATAATTATATTAGCTTTCATACAGCTTACAAAGAATATTTTAAATGAAACTGTACAGTTATTTTATCAAAACATCGTAGATAGAACTGTTTTATTAACTAATATTATTTTTGTAATAAAACGGGCTCGAAAATACTGTTTAAAATTTTATTTATAAGAGTTCCAGTCTACTTATCTCTTAAGACCTTTTTAATACATTTCTGGTAAGTTAGAAGGGATTGCCACATAAAAATTTGTCTGCTAAATTGTATTATACTATTTATAACAAAAGTGTAATTAAAAAATGTATTACTAATATTTTCATACACTACTCGGCAACCACTAAAAATCAAATTTCCGTTCTTCAAAGAACAATTCAACACTGAAGTTCGTAATACAAAAAAATCTCACAGGTTTTGAAGTCAATTGCTTAAAAAAATACCAGATCTCAAAACCAATCAATAGATGTCGTTACTAAAGATTTTATTTAAATTCATCAACTTTAAAAATGTTTTGTAAACAAGCGATGATATGAATCGCATGCATTCCCATGTATAATTCAAACACGTTGATGATTTAAAATTTATTTCTCATACTTAATCAGTAATAGAGTCATTGCAACTGCATATTTTTGCACGCTTTGTAAGCAATTTTGAATTTTCCCACGAAATATTTTGTATTGTTAGTAAATAAACCTGAATTTTTAAGCAATTGCTTTTAAACTATACAAATTGGTTAAGTTTACGCTTCAAGTATAATCCATACATTATCATAAGTATGATTCATTAACGGTGCATATTAAAATAATACATTGCTTAAATAATAATAAAAATAATTGCGAAGAGATGTGTTTTATGCAGGTAACATAATTTATCGAACACAATAAATTCAAAATGTGTCACAAAAATTACAATGTAATTAACGCATCTGATTTTCATTAAATCTCGACTTTTAATAATGACTTTTCCTTAACAGTTTAATTAAATACTAATAACTAGTTGCAACCCGTGAAATATTCACGGAAGTAAAACAAATCCTACATTTATGAAAATATATATTCATAAATGTAAAATTTGTTTATATACGAGTATATCATTTATACATCGTCCCCTTTTACACCGGTTCAAAAATTGTTAGCTAGGTATTTAATATTCGTTCAATATCACGGACCCGCCGAGATTCAAATTTCGAATTACTTTCGGAGAGAATCCAAGTATTCAAAATTCAATTCTCGTATTCTTTCTTTGGTGACAGCCATATGGGTTTTGGCCTATTTATACTATGATATACGAAATATATTTTTTTCAATTTTACGCTGTGTTTGTCGTGCTGCTTCATTATGAACCGTTCAGAGGATGCTCTTGGTAGAGTGAAACACGGAATACTATTTGTAGAGTGAAACACGGAATGCTCTTGGTAGAGTGAAACACGGAATGGGCAAATATTAAGTGAGTGGAACAGAATAAAACACTTTGGATTTAATTTATTTTAAATTATTAAAATGGAATCCCACCAAGAATTTTCAGCCAATAAAGTACAATTTACTTTCAATATTTAATTGTGGGATTTATCAGTACGAAATTAAAAACTTGTCTTCCGGCACAAGAGTTGAAGTTTCAGTCTAGTTTTCCATTACTCAATGTAGTAATAAATCCCATAGGTTTTACTATTGTATATACAACGAAAGCGTAACATAATACATTTTTACAAGAATATCGATGGTATGGGAAAATTTAAAAAATATTATTCTTTTAGTTATCAAATTTAACTATTGTAATTTACTGCGTGAGTGATTTGATGGCTCTATGGTATATAACCTTGCTAATTAATCTGGTATCCGAGACCGTATTTATGCATTTTTTTATCGAATTTATATTTGTATACTGCATTAAATAAAAATATTTTAAAAATCTTGTAGTGAAATTTATAATAAAAACATTACTTTATTCGTACGCTACCCTTTTATTATAAATTGTTTCCAGATTTAAATATTCGTGTTTAGATATTAATTGTTTTTGTGCTTAGTATTTCCTCATATGCAATACTTATAAATTTTTTTTAATAAACATTTGTAAAGCCTATTGTTTCTTACAAATAAAACACTTGTTCATTGTGAAGTCCAATTTACTTCTAGTTTTTGTAGTTAGAAATGTTATAATTATATTAGCTTTCATACAGCTTACAAATACTATTTTAAATGAAACTGTACATCACTTTTATCAAAACATCGTAGATACAACTGTTTTATTATTTAATATTATTTTTGTAATAAAACGGGTTCGAAAATACTGTTGACAATTTTATTTATAAGAGTTCCAGTCTACTTATCTCTTAAGACCTTTTTAACACATTTCTGGTAAGTTCGAAGGGATTGCCACATAAAAATTTGTCATCACGTCTAAATTGATGATTTTTACATATTGAAGAGCGTGGCTAATGAACAACAATGTCTTCAGCCCTACTTGTCAGACCTGTGGATTAGAAAAACTTGACGTTTTTTATCGCACGTTTCGGCAATTCTACACCGCGAATAAAAATTTCACAATACTCGGACATGTCTAGCGCATGTGAATTTTACTACTAGACAAATTATTTTACCATACTGGGGCACTTTGTTTTGAGTGTAATCGGGAAAAGAACTCAAAATTCTCAGAACTCATCGGTACGTAACGCTGTACCACGGAGATTGTGTACAGATGACTCATATAAAAACATTATATGAGTCATTGGCATTTCGCTATAGAAAAACACTTTCAATATGTTATAAATGACATATTTCATAAGAGTTAAAATTCTTCCCAGGCTTCTTGTAGAAGATGGCCCATCAAGATACGAAGAACACGTAAAAGCATAGTAAAACGTGCTGAATCCAATCGGTTTTAATTTATTCTTACAGTTAGATTATGACACCAAACAGAAATAAATATTACAGAGTAAAAAGAGAAATGTAATACGACAGCTTCCACATCATCTGTCAACCGCATTCGTATTAAATCACCTGTCACCGTGCGGTTCATGAGATACCACTGATTTATCGGAAGTTTATATGAGAACATTTCATTTCAAATTATATCTGATGGTTTAGATTAACTCGTGAAAAGTAAAATGAATTTATAAGTATGTGTGTGATTCATTTACATTAATGTGATATCTTAATCAATTTATTATATTTTATTGGGTTACACTTTCTTTGTACACATCACAGCCTGATTGGTTTATTGGCATTTATTTATTTATTTATTTATTTTTTCAAAACAGGCTTAGCCCAATTACATTGAAAAATACAAGACATTAAAAAAGAAGAAAAATTACAGGGAAATTTTTTTTTTTAAAATTATATAAAATAAAAAATAATGCATATGTATACAAACGAGTATTTACACACAAACGTATGTTACATATATATTCAGTCACTTAAGTATGTTGATGAGTGCTTTCTAACACGCTTAATCTAAGAAGAAAATTTACTTTTGCTTTTGGTAATGTGATATGAAATATGTCAATATCCGAAGCAGTCCCGTTAAGACGAGTTAAGGCGATTCTGCCGGGAATCGAAGCCGCAAAACAAAACAAGCGTCTAACAAACTAGACGTCTTACCATATCATTAATTTAATATTAATTTTAAATACATGTTCAGTAGCATAAAACATACCTTAATGACAAATATACAAAGAGTTACATGATATGTATCAAATCTCAACGCGACATTTAATTAATAGCGACTCTAATAAAAAAATTACAAGGTAAAGGTGTACGCTCTCTATATTTGTAAATATTTTTTTAACATTTGCCTTGAGAATGACAGCTATAAAGCCTTCAAAACCTCGGTCATCATCACGAAACACGGCGATACATACAAAACTTCTAAAAAACATCCTAAACTTATTTTCAGGAATTCAGCTCGCACAAGATGGGTGTCAATGTAGCAAACTTGACCACTAAATACAAGCAGAGATTCGTGAATTTAGACTTTTTTATAGGTCTATGGTGAGGAAGTTTAACCTTCAAGTTAAGTAATTAAATATACTAATCCTGGCATTCGGCCATGAGTACTGTAAATGGTTAATGTATAAGTGTACTGCCATAAATACAATCAGCTGTTTTACTTATGTAAATGACTATTTACTTTCTCTAAAAAATTCAATATTAATTATTCCCTCTTTTTTATTGTTACCTTGGTGCAACTTGTTGACGTGAGGGGGCCACTTGTATATGAAAGACTGTTGTGTCGTTAATCAAATAAATGAATCCGTGTTCACAAAATATGAGAATTTGTATTGTTTCTAATATTAGCCCAAATTGATATAAAACAAAACGAAATTAATTGGCAATCATGTGCAAACATTATTTAAATTTTTATTAATTTGTTCGAAATTCATACAAAACAAATATTAAAAAAAATAAAATGATACATCGTCAATCAATGAAAACGAAAGGGATGGTGGAGAAAAAAGGATAATCGGGAAAAGCGCACTTTTGAGTATGAGTTTTCTTTATTCCTTTGTCCTTGGATTGAATGTATACTATCAACTTAAAGTATTTTTCTATCAACTTTAGTAGATGCACCGTTACAGTTTCATCTAACCGATAGTCACCTCAGCATATGTGAACATTTGTAGCCGCTCAGCTTTCTCTTTCATATCGGCATCCCTATAAAAAATGTAGCTATTTGTTGGTGACATTGACCGTACCTGACACTTCTCCATTTCCATATTGATTCACTCAAGAAATAAAAAAATTTTTGGTATTATAAGAATTAGCACTTGTTTTCTTATTCCCCTTGTTTTCATCTTCTATATTTTTTCTACAAATATTTATTATTTAAATGCAATAATTTTCAGTAACCTGAAACATTTCGTACCTTCAATTCCCCGCTTATTAGATGCAGCAGATGTTGCACACAGTCACGAGAGTTTTCATAATAAGATTGTAGAACTTATGTAGTGTCATTTCTTAAAATTTACCACGTTGGATACCTGCCCAAACATCATATAATAGAAATATATGTTTTCGATGTAACGATTTTGGGTATACATAGTAGCACAACTTGAAACTCACAAGTTGATTTATGTTTCGCAATAGCGCTTTGTGAGTTTCCTTTTATATTTTGTTAATAATAATAAAAGTGCGATTTATAAAGCCCCGCTAAGAGAGCAAACCCTCCGCAAGGGCATTAAACATGATAGTCAACCTGCTAAGATGTTGTTCACAACTGTATTATTGTTATAATTTTGATGTAAGGAAGTAAATGTAGACGTGGAAGAAGACTCAAAGAAGCCTAATTAATGTTAAAGAAATGCATGCAATGAGAACAACATTACATGGGTTGATAATATTCGACGTAGTATGGAATTAAATGATTGGAAAAGAATGTGAATTTAAGGCCACTGTATTAAGTAAGATAATTGAAAGTATCACAAGATGGTTTGGGCATGAATAACGAATGGATGAAGGAAGATTAACAAAACAAAAGATAGCGCAAACGCGAATAAAAAGTACCATACTTTTCTTGGTATTCCTTCACCAGGCTGGTAGAGCAATACCAAGGAGCGTATGGCTGTATTAAGTTAATGATATTTTGAAATAACGAAACGTAAAAAGTCAGAGAAATCGTAGAATTTGTATAAGAAGGTGTATGTAAAAGAAAAAGCGATGGATTTGTATCATGAAAGAAAACTTTGCCTACCTCAACAGGGAGATGGCATGATGGCATATATGTATGTATGTTATATATATTTTTAATGACTACTGCAACTCATTTTTGTTATTATGTTATTCCATTTCATTTATTTATACCAACCAGTTTGTTTTCTAATTAAATACATTAAGAAGTATGAGCAGGTTCATATCCTTTTCGTAGATATAAAGTTATCACTTTTGAGTGCATTCATATAACTGAGATAATATACTTCATGTTAGTGACTTTCTATGTATTAAACTATTTTTGTTTCTAGTGAGGCAAAATTTTACACTTCAAATACATTCAGCCATATATTTAATTCAAAGCGTGGAAAAAGTAATTTATTATAATTTTTCTATTTTCGAAGCCATTGGAGTAATTATTTAATACAAACATTTTCTAAAAAACCAATGAATGTGTATTTCTATTGAAATGTTAATTTACTGCCACAAAAAAATACTTAAGATATTTATAGGTTGAAAATTCTGGTGTGGTTTTCTTAAATGTAAAAAGCTACTTTGTAAGTCAATTCACGCGTGTACAGAATATCTCAACTTTTTTCTTAAGCAACCAATCTTAATCACTGTAACAGTTAAGGCCAACAATGTAAGTAACTGCATTCTTCAACTCTGTCTTGTCCATTCATTCAAATGAATACCTCCACTCCGACTGTCTTTGTACCAATTGTGTCGTGTCTATCAACTCCTACATAATTTTGCAGAATGAAGACATCTCAGAGTGACAGCCCAAGGATTTTCTTAGAAGAAATGCTACCTACACATTTATATGAGCAATTATTTATTTAGTTCTCAAACTTAGTACTTGTATTGTGTCACACAATCTTTATCAAAAGTATGTGCTTATTATTTCAATGACGAAATAATACGAACAAAATAACAATTTATATAATACCTTTTAGAGCTAAAACTCTCCTTTTATGGTAGAGCGCTCAAAACTATAATTTATATCACTAAAATAATTACATGCACACCATTTACATATCGGGGTAGGCAGAAGGCACAGGGCATCAGACAGTCCAATTGCGGAACTCATCTTACGCTTCTTCTACATCCATACACCTTCTCATCTCATCATTCACTTGATCCAACCATACTTTCCTTGGTATTCCTCTTCTACGCCTTCTGCTCACATTTGCACTGTATATTGCTTTATTAATATTTCTTCATTCATTCGTTTCACATGCCCAAAACATCTTATGATACTTTCAATTATCTTAACTAAATACGGCAGTATTAACTTCACATTATTTTCTAATAACTTAATTCCACCTTATTTCAAATATTATATAAACACATGTAATGTTGTTCCCATTGCACGCATTTCTTTAACATTAATTTAACTCCTTTGAGACTTCTTCTACGTCTACATTTACTTTCTTACATCATAATTATAATAAGACTACAGTTGTGGACTATTATTTTAGCGGGTTAATTATCACGTTTAACGCCCTTGCGGAGGGTGTGCTCTCTTAGCGGTGCTACATGAATCTCAGTTTTATTATCATTAGCAAAATATGAAAGGAAACGACTCATAAAGCGCTATTACGAAATATAAACTCTCCTTTTAGGGTGCTCAAAACTATAATTTATATCACTTAAATGATTACATGCCCGCCGGGGGCGTGTAATTATTATCACTAAAATAATTACATACACATATCGGGGTAAGCAGAGTGTCAGAGAGTCCAATCGCGGCACTCATCTTACGCTTATTCTACCTCCTTACACCTTTTTTTTTTCTTCTTTCCTGGTCATTTCATCATTCACTTGATCCAACCATACTTTCCTGGGGATTCCTCTTCTACGCCTTCTGCTCACATTTGCACTGTATATTTGTTTTCTTGGTATTTTTTATTTTATTCCTTCTATTTGCTCAAACCATATCAGAGTTATCTTTTATCCTATTTAAAACATCAGCCATCACTTCACCTTCATCCTCAATCACTTAAAACTAATATGGGTTATCGTTTTAGCAGATTTTGATACTGTAAAATTAGAGTGTATATGTTTTAGTGCTCCATTGACCTTCTTTCCTATTGTTACATACTGTTCGATATTTATCTTAACAACTCCATCATCTGAGCAAAATACAATCCCAATAGCAGTTTTCCTTAACTTGGTCTAATATTTTATTATTCACCCATATTTCGCAATAACTTTTCCGTTCACACTTTTCTATCGCTAAAATATTGTAATTTATTCATTTATTTATGGAAGTGTTAAGTTTATAAAAGTGTAACAATCCAAAAAAGAAATTTAAACAAAAATAAAAATTACGTACAAAAAGACAGAAAGGAAGATAAAGTTCTTCAGTATAAATATCATTAGAATACGTGAGAATCAAGAAGATTTTTTAAAAATAAATTTGGATGAAAATGCGGGTAGAACTGATGTTTTAAAGTATGACGAGCTGTATGAATTATCAATAAGACAAGAAACAATGAAGACAAAAAAAACTAATAATTATAAAACGGACGAGTTTAAATATTAAAGGTCAGCCCTATGTATGAGAATTTTTTTTTTTTTTTTGTAATTTTTAGTTGCCAAATACAGTTTATTTGCATTTAAATCAAATAATATCGAAAAGTGCTCTCCTTTTAATGCTTGGCCTTGACAACTGAACACGTGGGTAGTCGAAGCCGTGCTCGTTCCAATATTATCAGTATATCGTAACACTTTCATGTCGAAATATTTTGTAGAATATTTATGAGATTCGCAAAGTCGTGTTACAATTTCGAGATTTAATAAACAGACACACCGCATATAGTTTATGATAAAACTTCACATTAAATTAAAGCATGCATCCGATATTCGTGTATATAAGCCCTTCTAACATAATGTTCTCTTAAATCATAACTGTAGTTTATTAAGAAATTCCCAAGTATTGAAAACATTGATATATTTTTTAAAGTGCTTTAAAAAGCTCGTTTAAGCTTTAGAGCTTTATATTTTTCTAAATACAATGTTTTAAGATACAGTTCAGTATTTTGTAATCAGTATTTTGGGTGAGTACAGTATTTTGTGACCTAGGTAGGAAAACGAAATAAATATTAGATACGTACCATCGCGTTATTTTCTTATTATGATAGGAAGAGGTCAGAGCGCCAGACTTCTCTATCTCGACACATTGTTTTCCTCTTGTACATCCATATACTTTCTCATACAACTCATATGATTATTGTAACTTTCTACGTTATTATTAGTAAAAATATATTTTTTAAGGATTATTTATCATGTATAAAATATGTTTGATGGTTGAAAGCAATATAAGAATTACAAAGGCATACACATGAATACTTACGAAGAATTTACAAATATAATATATACAAGTTATGTAGAAGGCATAACCATTAAAAAAAGGTCAAGAAAAAGGCGGTACAACCAAATTAATCAAATTCTTAAAAAGGTAAAAGTGACAAGTCTTTATAATAGGCGAATGTGTATGAACGTGGCAGAAGTGACAGATGTGTGTCAGGATAAAATGAAATGAAGATCAGTTCTCTCTACTTACCTCAATAAGGGCATAGTGTGATGGTGGCGATAGTAATTATGATGACAAACACTGAATTGATCAAGCTACTGTGTCGTGCTGTTTGTGCACGGGGTTCTTATATAAAACGTTGTCAGTTCGAAGCCCGCCTAAGATACTCCCCTCGAATAAGAAAAAATGAAGATTTCATTAAATTTTCAATCAACAATTGATGAGGTATTTGTTGTTTTGTTGCAGAATTTTTCGAATCATCAAGACAAGATATCACATTTTATCATCAATATTAAGAATTTGTGTCTAAAAATATGAGAAACGAGAGTATGTTTGAAATTTACAGATCATGTATGAGATTAATTATGGCTTGTAGGAATTTTAGAATAGATTCAACATAAACAAAATTTTTGCTCAGAACCAATGTAATGAAAATCTTTAGAGCAATTGCAAACAAAAACGCTTAGTGATAGAGTTAGATAAAGTTTTTCGAAGGGTTTTACCACGTGGTTTGGCTCAAAATGCACCATAAGCCAAACCACACGGTAATACACATTAAAAAACCTTACTCAACCGATACGAAGAACCGAAAAAGCCTCAAACAAAATTGACTGAGTGACAGAGAAAACTTCCATACGAAATATGTGAAATGGAAGATAATGTGAGATAGATTAGAAACCGCAGAAGACGAAGATGGATAAATTAAGAGTTCCTTACGTGACAATAAGTGAAATACCCGCTGGCAGTCGTCCCTTAGAAAGGTCTTCAAAAAGATGAAATGATAGCTGGAAGTCAATATCTCAAAAGAGGCAGTCTTGGTGATAACATACCATAGATATAACTTAAGAGGAAGAAGAAGAAAGATTAAGAAGTTGAATTCTAAATTTAGTTTGCCGCTCATATTTTTTATAGCACTCATTTTCTAACACAAAATAATCGACAATGAAATAAAACACATAATCTCACATAAATTTTATACAACAAAAAAATAGCACACATCATCTTACATAAAATAATCAAATAACACACATTATCTTACATAAATTTTATACAATAAAGAAATGACACACATTATCTTACATAAAATAATCAACAATGAAACAAAAAAAATACTGGATTTTAGACAATAGACATCATAAATATATAATATTTAACACCCTTCTCATACAACTTGTACGCGGCTCGTCTGACCTTGTGAAATCAAAGGGTTAAATTTCGTGAAGAGTTAAAAATAACTGGTTATATTGAGAATTAACATATACAAGTACATAAAATCGTAAGGTGTAATATTTTCGTGTGAAGATCGAGTTCACTTTAATATTATTATGTAAAGTGACCCAAATTGGCAAACGTGGTCTCATGAAATATTTTTGTAAATATTGCAAAATGAGCAGAAGCATGCAGAAAAATCAAATACGTAAGAGATTTTATACTATTGATTGATTACATCTTGACAATAACTGATGTTTAATAAAAGTTTGCATTTTATTGTAAAATGTTAATTATTACAATATTTGGGTGATTAATATATTAATGTAGGAGGTTGCATGATTGAAATCCGCACTAAGCTACACACCATACTCGTAGATACTGCGTGAATCATTTCCGCGTTTTATGTGTATGACAAAACCACAGGTATAGTTTTTTAGAGTGAAATGATATTTAGGATCTCAATAGGAAGTATAAATGATGAAAGATTTACAAAAATAATATATTCGAGTAGTAAAGAAGGTACGGAAAATTATGGAAAACCTGAAAGACGTAACATGGCCTAATAAATCAAATTCTGAAACAATTTAAAGCCTTTGTTTTGTATTATATTTTCGTCGTACGGAATATAAAGTGGCTAGTGCATTTCAATGTGGTGATTAATTCGACACAATCAGAAAAATGTTAAAGAGGCCTTGAGTGAATACCAGACTGAAACCCTTTTTCGAAAATAGTCTAAATACCAACGGAAATCAAACCCGCAACCTCAGGGCTGAAAGACAGATGTCTTACCAACCAAGTCACAGAAATGGTCTTTATAACAGAAACATTTGCAGAACGATATGTCTGAACGTGGCAGGCACCAAATTTGTGTCCCAGGATAAATGAATAAGAAATATGTCCTCTCTGCGAACCTTAATTGGGAAATGGCGTAATGGTGATGGTAAGAGTCAAATTAATAATTAATATTTTTGAATTTTATCAACGTGTGATATAAACTTCTACATCATGGCTATTTTCATTTGTCACAGCCTTTGGTTACCATTGAAAATCTATACAGCTTAAATAAAGTAAACGCATTTCTTCAAAGCTTAACAATAGACGACTAAAGTTTTTTCGAATAGCTTTTAAGAAAATATTAGTTTCTAGAGCATAAATAAATAAAAAAACATTTTCCTTTATTTTTAATACACGCTTCGATAATCAAACAAGATTTCAGAAATATTTTCTCCGCAATAATTTTCACCAAAGCCGATTTCGACAATACCGATTCATTGAACTCAAAAAATAATAATAGGATTGTTGAATGGCACGTGAGTTTATTCACTTCTAAACGAGTTGATTTCTTCCAAACTTCTAAACGAGTTGATTGAACCAAAACAAAGTTTTTTGCCATTCTAATTTAAGTCGTTACATGTTCTACATAAAAAAGAAATAATGTGACAACTCTTCTTTTTCTAATCCATATTCAATAAAGACAAAAAAGAGGTTTATTCAATGGAAAATAAGTGACATAGTGGAAAACAATTGGCATTTGAATGAAAAATGCATACCTAGTCACAGGAACGATTTGGGGGAAAAGAGCTATTATAGATTATTACACAAAAATGTTATTTGATTTCATTCAAAAGCAAATATTTTTTTTGCTGTGAAACATTTTCAAGTTGTATTTAGCAAGAAAACATTTAAATAACAAATAGTTGTAGATTGCAAAATGTAAATGTACAATTTATTGATTATTTTTCACATTTTATACTTGTTTCAAAAACAAAAAAATCACATCAGATTAAAATATCACAAATGGAATAAAATTGTTTTGAAAAATAAAAGTAAAGTTTAAAAAAAATGTATCAAAACCAATCTTGAAATATATATATTAAACATTAGTTGAAAACTTGTATGGTTTTATTATTTCACAGTTTTATTGAATAACAACATAAGATTACGAACCTTTTGAATTTTTCTGTTCTAAGCCATATATTTCTACTCTAAGCCTTATTTTTCAATAACTTATTCATTGTATATGTTACATTAAAGTCAACCATATAAATGCCATATGAAAATTTCTACATATAAGAAAAATATTAGAATTCTTATGTGAAAACAAAACTTGAACCATTTATAATTAAAGTGGTCACCGACGGGAATCGAACTCGTAACCTTCGAGCCAAAAGACAGACATCTTACTGTTTTTAAAAGTAATTTGTTATATAGTTTCAAATTCTTCTTTATAATAAGTAATACACATTTTAAACGAAGGATAAAAATTACGTATATTTTATAATTTAATTCTGGCACAATATAACTTTTTCACCTTTCAAAAATATTACTAAATCTAACCCAAAATTTGCGGAAAATGTATGCATATATAAGGCATTTAGAATAGTTATTTACTATAAAAACAAAAACTTTACCATAAAAAAATGTAAACATAAATAATACATTTATAAATGTTTTTATTATAAACTTAACATAAAAACTGTTTATGAAACTTTTGACTTGAAAACATTTATTAAATAACTTCAACGCTCGAGACACCGCAACCTACATCACCAATTTTTAAACTTCTCTGGTCCCTGAGTTTGATAGACAAGACATATATGTACAATAAATTGATGAATCGAGTTGTTCGTGAATCTTTTCAACAATTTCACTTTCGTTTTGATGCACAAACAGGTTTGAAATAACGTTTGTAAACTCTAGTTACAATAAGAATGTAAGTTTTGAGCAATTAGAAGGGTGATGATGAGAAAACTATTTGCCATTACTTTGATATTTTATTTATGTTATTTTGCTATTGAAAATTTAAAAAAAAATCGCGATTCTTTTCACAGGTTCTTGTATCATCTTTAAAGACTGAGCCTTTTTATTTCTCAATATCACTTGATCATAGGCAAATCAATCGTATGATCATAAATTTTAATTACATTTTGATTATTGTTTTCTATAGAAAATTGGTATTTTTAATACGACTTATTTAACCTGAAGGGTATCTGAAATAACATTATAAAAAGTATATCAATTTTATTTTTTAAACAATATCTCGGAAAAAAATTACTGAAGGACATTTTAAAATTTTTATTCAAATTTAAAATTTTCCTCAATAAGCTGATAATTGTAAAAAATAGTATAGTAAAATGTCTTCCAATTATGGTGTGGGTTTCAATAATTTTGTTAATTTATTCGTACGATACCCCTCAAATTTTACGAATTTGTGATGCAAACATACTGAAGAGTGTGGTCAAAAGACAACATTTATTTTGGTCCCAATAATCGAGCTTCCGGATTTTTTCTTAACCAGAGTAAGTACGCATCTGAATTTTGTGATACTTGTTTGAAATACTACCGTATGTTAAGAGTTAAAAATACTCAGATGTCAAGTGCGTTTTTTTTACCCAAAAAAACCGTTCGGGATCAATGGGATTCGAACTGTAACCCCCTGGTTGAAGAATAAGCATCTTACCAAACTAGGCCATGGAGAAAGTGATAGTTTAAGGTTTCAAGTTTTTAATAATTTAAACATAGTTAAATATATAAAATATTTCTTGGTATTTTATTAAGAAGATTTTATTATAGAGAACCATTTGGTATTGACAAAAATACTTCCAATGAATAAAAAAATATAAGTTCCAATTAATTCAAAAAAGAGTAATCGAAAAAAAACTAACAAATCTTGGGTTGACGTAATGACAAAAACATTTTGTTTTTATTATTACAAAATGGTATAAAATATAGTGGTTTGCGTTGTTTATTTATTTACACCAGTTATGTATTATTTTTTAAATTAAACAGCATTGGTTAAATAATTTGTTTTTCTGTTTATTAAACATACATTTATTTGTTTATTTTAAATTGAAAATTCCCATCGAGTATGAAAAGTAAGACATTTAAAATCTTAATTCCACTTGACATATTTGATTTTTCTCAGAAAATATTATTCCTATTCAAAAGTAATCAAATTAAACCTTAATTTTGGACCAATAACCTTTTTCATTGCAAATTCCAGCCTCCTGAACACGTTAAAAGTTATTATGTAATACAATAAAATAAGTGATCATTAACAAAACGTATTTATATAATATATTGTAAAAAATAATAATCGTCAATCAATATCGACATATATAATATATTGTGAAAACTTATCATCATTTTTCAATATCGACATAAAGAGAAGCCTTAGATTTTTTCATTGAAGATGACAAAAAACTTGATTTTACAATCTAAAAGATATTTTTTCCCTTTTTCAACAATAAGTTATAAATATTTCAATGTTTTTAATTAAAATGGTTCTTATAATTCGACTAAATTAAAATATGAATTACTCAATACACATACATTGACCTACTCATAGGTTACATTAAATATGGATTACGAATTTCAATCAACAAACCTTAAGGGCAAATAAAACCGAGTGATATAGATGTTGATAAGATAACTTGTTTTTATTAAAATATTCATTCACCAATCTCGTTTAACACGCGGCGCGAACCAAATATGATAAAAAATAGCACGCGACCAGCTAGTAATTGCAGTTCAATAAATCGTAACAAAAAAAATTAAATCTATCTCACCTTGTAATCATTTTGAATGAAGACAAACTTGGCACTTAGTCAGAAAGAGTAACAAAAATTATTAACACAAGTAATAAATAAAAATAACAAATCACAAAAAAGTCACTATTTTTTAACGTCTATGTAACATCCTTCACACAAATATGTAAGTAAATAAATAAATTATTAATAAGTTCTTGTAACGGTATTGTCCTCGTTTACAAGTGTTCCTTCTTAATTTTTTAAATTTATTTTACGTATTTGTTAAATTTGATATCAACATTTTAAGAGGATATGCTTGTGATTTATGAGCTCGGTTGCTCTCTTGCAGGAGTGACAATGTATTTTTAAGAGTACCGACACAAGACTGAACGAAGTAGATAAGAAAACCTTCACATGAAGTGTACCGCCACTCAGCCCCCACTGAAAGTGACAGTATTGCAACTGTTAAAGGCTTGGCTATTCAATCGCTATTTATTTTCACTCTTACTTTTTTACGATATTGACGAATTAAATACGATTGAGTATATTGATGCAGAAAGTTTGTTAAAACATGTTTGCTTAAAAAAATGGCTAATCAAATATCGACGAGGCATAATTAATTATAAAGTTCAGTTAGATATTAAATAGTGAATGTTTATTTAACTTATTTAAATAGTTCCTAGTTTGAGTAGTGTTTTTATCTTTTCCATCTATTTTCTTTTCTTTATAGTTTAGGGTCAGGAGCTTATTGCTCGGATGAGAGACTGCAACACATTCTTCACCTGCATCCTTTCTAAGACTTGCCCGCTCCTGATTTATCCTGTCCTTGAAGACCCCTTCAATTTATTTTCTCCGTTCCTTCTACCGTTTCCGATCGAACGCTTTTCATGTGATAAAGCTAAGAAAATGCTGATGTAATTTCTAGCTTAGTGTATTGGTGCTGTTTCTTCATTGAGGTAATTTTCCAGCTTCTCGGCCTTTACTCGTGACCCATTTTTCCTAGATCATTTAAATTAAATAAACATGAGCTGGTCTGCACATTGATTTGTATATGGTTACTCAAATATTTCTTCTATAACCAGTTCTTTATAGCATATACTTCCAGGACGCTAGTTAACTTCTTACTGCATAATGTGTTCTATCCATAACTTAATTACACAAAATGTTTTTTAATATCCAATTTCTTAAAGACGATCCAATTTATTTATATATCAATATTAATTTTTCATAAGTACTTTTATATAATGCATTTTTAAATAGAAATTGTTTCATACAATTTCTATTTCTATTAAAATGTCTAAAAATCATTTTAATTTTAAATCATTTAAAAATAAATTGATTGCTTGTGTTTTTTTTTTCATTTTAAAATATCTACAAAATATAACTGAGAAATAAATTTCGATGATTTATGTTCGTTTATTTTAATCACAATCCTTTTTATTCAAAAATATGTAAAAGTGACACCATTTAAAGAAAACTAAGAAAACAGTGTTAAGGTTTTCACTAAAAAAATACTTTTTATTTATATTTTAACTCTTTTCCAAACGAATAACTTCCTAAAGATTTATTTCACAATAGTGCGTGCTATAAATAGTTACAAAACAAAATCATATCAATAGCAAATAAAACGTGTTGGTTTCATTTGACGATAAACGAAACCGCAAATATTTATTTCATTGACCGCATGAAAGCTCGATTTAAAAAACCAAGTCATTTCACACGGCGAACATGACCGCGGATAAGTATATCAAACGAAACCGAAAGTAAACCAGCACTTACGCGTAAAAGCAAAAAAGTACTTGTCGTTCGTTAATTTTTCATTCACATTACAAAGATGACCCTTTTGCATAAGACATTTATTGTGAGTAATAATTTAAAAGATGCAGATTTAAATTGACAAGATCACGATGTATGTATCCTTCTTAAAGGTGTAAGCAAAGAGGATATTTCTTAATACTATGCAATATGGAAATATAAATAATTATACATGAGGTTTTATAGCACTAAAATAACAAAATGAAGATATTAAATATCACACCAAAATCGCTCTTTAAAGCTCTGTATGTAGAGCAGTTTCTTGTTACCAGTGCAATAATGAATTCAGGTAAAAGTGAGAAAAATATTGACTGTACATACATATGTACAATCACTTTTGTTGTTTTTTTTTAACATTTACAGATGTGAAGAACCACCCAATCTTTTGACCATAGCTACTACTGCCCTATCTTTACACTAAACTTATTTTAAATATTTAATCTATCAGTCAATAAGAATGTGCATGCATTTGCTCTCAAACCGGTGCTACTCGTATATAAATTATGTTTTTATTATTACATTAATATTATTATTTTATTATTATATTTATTAACACAGTCTGCCCAATGGAAAAGGGGGCTGATGGAAAATTAAATACAAGACATTGTTTATTTTAGGTTAAAATTACCTTTTATTCAAAATACACTCCTTGTGAGTCAATATAATACTGGAAGCAGTTGTAAAGTTTTCTGAAGCATTGCTGAAACTCATTCGTCAAAATTGCCTCCAAAATCGCGGTCGAAGCCTTCTGGATGTCTGAAATCGTGTCGAAACGTTTTCCTTTCATCGCCAATTCAAGTTTCGAGAATATCCAGAAGTCGTATACGGGGGGTGATCGATACTTTTTTAGGCCAAGAAATCGCGTACAATCTTCCTTGTTCCCGATATTTGGGTCGAACTCGAAGAATCCTGGCACATAAACGATTCAAAACACCCAAATACATATCGGCGTTCACCATTTGATATTCTGCGTTTATTTTTTTATGGATAATTCACTTGGAATCAAAGAAAATGATGAGCCGTCTTGATTTGGCTCTTCTGCATGCGCACTTTTTTAGGTTTCGGAGATAATGGACCCTTTCATTCCGAACTCTGGCGCTTTGTAAGTAGCTCATACCGAAAGCACTATGTTTCATCACCTGTTACAATGTTTGACATGAAGTCTGGATCCATATCAGCCGCTCTTTTCATGTATCTGCAGTGCTCCACTCTGCAAACTTGTTATCGTCAGTCAGTACAGACCTTTTGTTTGCTGCAATTTTCCATTAAAATGAGATGGACAGTGGATTTAGGAATTCCAGTGAGTTCTTCTATGAGCTTATTATTTGGAAAATATTCAGCCTTTTTTTTAACATATTCTATTCGAACTGACAATGATGGTCCAGGTCAATGCTCTCTCTGCCATCACGAAGTCTTGCCTACCACTTAAAAACATTCTTACGACTCTTACAACTCTACAAAAACTCTTACTCTTACAAAATAAATAGTTTGAATAATTTAAAAAAATTCTGTGGCACTTTTACCCAATTTAAAACAAAACTTAATGTAGGCACGTTGCTCCATTGTTCCTTTTCCGACCGAGACTCAGAAGATACTGTCAATTGTTACGTCATTACGAATGAACGAGCAATGCCAGCGCTTAGAAACTTTTACGGAAGATAGTCGAAATGTTTCGCTAGTTAATTAATTTATTAATCTACAGATATATTGGTTACGCGAAAATTATATCAGTCACCCTTCCCATTGGACAGACTTTGTAGATCTCTCTTCAACCTATTTTACATTCAAATACCGATCCCCGAATAAGGTTCCCCTTAAAAAAAAACATTTTTAAATGGTGACACAAATTATCATTTTTTTATTATTGCTACCACGCAATATCCTTTTTGGGGTAGATAGTGAGGACAGATCTCCACACATTTCAATCCATGCATACAGCTATCGCCTTGTCCGCTTATGAATGGGAAGTGGAGGATATGTAATATCCTTCAAGAATTTAAGTTTTTTTGTAATCATAAAACCTTAATGATAAAACTAAGAAAATATTGCGCTTTCGTATTTTTGATCTCGAAAAACCGAAGAAAGACAAATACGCTTCTTATATGGGATGTGGTTTCACAAGAATATTTTTTTTTGAAAATATGTGGGGATCATTTATACCATCGCAGAATAAAAGCATCGTGGTAATTTTTAGATAACCAAATTTGCAACAAATCATATGTTTTTTTTCACGTATTTTTCAGTGTTCTAATGGTTGGCCTTTTAAATAAGAAATGGGGGTTTCGATTTTGATAACATATGTTAGATACCATTTTTACTCTTAAACATTTTTTTTAACTAATGTTTTTATAGCTTATTGTTATCTTAGTAAAAATTATATATACTCGTAGTATCAATTAATATGGCGTAGTATCAATTAATATATTTGTTTTTATTAAATCTTTTTCAACATTTTTTTTCAATTTTGATATTACCTCGATCCTTTAATTTTGATCTGTGTTTGCAGAAATGTAACATGCTGCTTACAACAGACTAAAACACGAATAGGCGTCATCATATAGTGGCTAATAAAATCATTGTGAATTATGAATGAAAGCATTTCTAAAAAAGAGTTTGCAAACGGGCGCCTCAGGTTCAGTTCTTAGAGGATTCACTTCCGCACTGATTTTACTCGTAGACCTTTAAGGTATTTTTTTAGCAATTCAACAGCTACTTCTCACAAATTCTTATATCTCTTTGAAGTAATACAAAAAATTTGATTTGAAACTTACATCTCCTTACCATCGAAATTTTTCGTTTGACGTATCATTATTATATTATCACTGCGGTGTAACAGCTTGCACATAATTAAGCAATCCATGTACAGACGTTTTCCTTTCATAGGATGGCTGACTATCAAACTTGATTGCGAGAGATCGTCTGTCATATAAGTAGGTAAAGAGGATAAAACGTAACGCTGTTTTTTTCTTGTATCATACATTCATAAACATAAAAGCTGTCCATTAGTTCCATCTTATAACTGGATAATAATGACAATGATCATGAAAACTAATAGTTGTTGGAAGGGCACGTTAGGCAACGAAGGTCGTTCACAAATTTAATCGTATTACCGAACATGGAAGACAATAGTCATGAAAAATTATAGACTCTCTTGATTGTCCATCAGTTCCATCTTATAATCAGATAATGATCATGAGAAACTAATTTTGAAATAAAACTCTCAGAAGTTCACGTCTTGTATCTTTTCTTGCTGAAAACAGAGATAGTTAATATTAATTATCCAACAACTTGCAAAAAATCTGACCCATCTGAATAAATCTGCTTATTCTTGATTTATAATAAGAATTTAAATAAATTAATTCCTGTCTTTACACTATCTTTTTAGATAACTTCTAAGACGTTATGATCTAATGATCGTCTTGAGAACTAACTACTCTCGCACAGTAAAATGTATCGGAAGTTATTAATTAAATTGAGAAAAGTGCTTTTTGTCTAATGTACTTTGCTAACATTGATTTGCCATGTTGAGAGGAAATCAATATATGCTTAAAATTAGCAGTACTCGTGTTACGAACCGGGATCATTCTGCTAAAACAGGGGTTCGAGATAGGGGGTGAGAAAACGTGTTGCGATGGTATATGTTATAAAGCATAGGTTCTCAACCTTATTTTGCCCACTGCCTACTTTGAGAATATTTTTTTTTCTAAAGCCCCCCAATTTTTTTTACTTGCGAATCTGAAACAGCTATTGCCACGATTATATTTAAACGTGTAATATTATATACTATAGTCGTAAGATAGGATATGGTATGACCCTATCCTATTTTTGAGTTTAAAGAAGACTGTTTCAATGAGAACAATTAAAACGCATACTTAATTATATTGAAAAGTATTTTTATTAACATTCAAAAGACATTGAATTTATAACTAATCTAATGAGAAGGTTGGATTTGATGCATTTTAAGGAGTTTGTTAATATCAGGCTCGATTTTACTTAAAAACAACCGTAAGTCGCCGCGTTCAATGATTAAAATACATACAATAACAAAAATTAAAATACATACAATAGTAAAAATGATTAAAATACATACAATAACCAAAATTAACCAATGTTAAAGTTTACTTTAGTTAATACGTGATAAGCGTTTTTTTTTTGTCTTTTTAAGACTATATTTTTTTTAAACTGCCCACGCACCTCCGTGCCATCTCAACGCTCCCTAATTTTATCTGAGTCTTCTACTGCCCCCCTGAAAATCTCAAACGCCCAAAAGGGGGCGTTATCGCCCACGTTGAGAACCTATTTTATAAAGGAATAATAAAATAGTTTGTTATTAATGCTCTTATAAAAAGTTCAACAAAATTAAAGTCGAAACCTTTGATAATTTAAAACTAGTACATTAACTTAAAAAATATTATGGGCTTACCATAAACAAGTGTCTTAATATGTTCTTCATATATATCAAATATGTGTAACTTGAAGATGCTTTGCTACGCAATTTAAGGATTTACACGATATTTGATTAAACGCACTAATTATATTAATGATATTTGACTATACGCACTAAGTCCTCAGTGAGATACAGGCAAAAGCCTTGTTTACTGGGGACACGACGAATGTAAGACAACATCCAGATCCGTTAAAATTGTGCGTCCAAATTAAATTATCTGTTGTTTTATTTCGAAAATCATGTATATTTCTTGTTATGAGCCAATTAAATAATAAAAAAAAATTAATGAGCATATTTCCTACACGTTTCATTCTTAGAAACCGAGAATATTTATGTAAACTTAAGTAATAGTAATTAGATATTAATGTAAACTTAAGTAAAAGTAATTAGATATTAATGTAAACTTAAGGCTGATACGTTTAGTACGGTGAAAAATACCACTCTGAGATGGTTCTAGCACGTGAAACGAATGAGTGAAGAAAGACTAACAAAACAAACACATTATGCAAAGGTGAGTGGAAAGCGTGTTCGAGGAAGAGAAGAGGAAGTGTATCATATGTATGTGGAAGAGGTGAAACGTGTATGTTATGTTGAGATAGGATAGTCCAGTGATTTGTCTTTTCTACCCATCGCAGCAGGAAATAAACGAGATTATATGTATATAAAAACATATTTTAAGAAGAACTTTTATTTTATTAGTTATTTCATTAGACGAATGTGGTAAACATGAGATCGTTACATAGAATGTATGGAAAAATAATTTTTGACAGAATAAGGAATCGGAAAATAAGGAAAGAATACGGATTGAAAGAAGATGCGTGTTTAGGGTGAAAAGTGTTTGGCCACGTAGGAAGAATGAATGATGAAAGATTTTCAAAATTAATCAATCACTTTTAAAACGTAGCACGACCAAATCAAGAAAATTCTAAATAAGTAAAAATTAAAAAGCATTAATAATATTAAAGTATGTATGACTAGTTATATTGACATGACGAAAACGAAATATGTATGCTAAGATTGAGTCAAGTGGAGATCAGTTCTCTTTGCATACCCCATTTGGGACACAGCGTAATAGCGATGATGATAATGAGCTATGTAATATTCAAAATATTCTGTTTGTATTATTTTTCGACATAGTGGATAAGTTATATATTGAACAAATAATTTGACGTAGTCCGGAAGTGATAAAAATGTGTTGAAGAAATTTTCAGATAGTGCATGCTTGTATAAAGATTTAATGAAAGTTTGTCAATAAATAGGTTTAATATATAAATACGTGTTGTGATAAGTATTTGAGTAGTTAATGTAACTCTGTGAAGGAAGTCATGATCGGAGAAAGTTAATATTTAAAGTTTGAAATGTCAGAAGTCAGAGAACCACGAGGAATATGCTTTTAGTAGATCGATCAGTTTATTGATTGCGACTTACAGCTGACACAGTGTGATATTAAAAGGAGCTCGTGTTAAAATGTCGGAGGCTATGCTGACGGGTGAGAAAAAGAGAGTTTATATGGGTTTTGAATAAGTTGTCAAATTGAGTGGTTATCAATATCAAAAACTAAAAAAAAGTCATGTTTATCAATTACTAAGGATATTAATAATGATTATTAATATCAAAAGTCAAAACTGATGGTTATCAAGGTAAAAAAATATAGTTGTCAATTTTGAAAGTCAAAAACAATGTGTATCAATGTCAAAAATAATGGTTATCAATATCAAAAGCCAAAACTAATGGTTATCAAAAGAAATTATGTCACAAGTAATGGTTGTTGAAAAGAGTGATCATATCATTAATTGCAATATTTGAGTGATTAATTACTTATTTACAGAAAGTTGAACTTTGCTGTTTGTTCAGCATGATTTCTAAATATGTTTAGATAGAGAAAGATATTAAAAATGATGTTGCAGTTGTTAACAAGGTCAATGGTGTACTAAGAATTGTAATTTTCGATAAAAAAAAAAAGCAAAATCGTCAAAAATTATAGTACTTGGTTGTGTGTTAGTACCCTCCTTGATGTACGGAAATAAAGTTTGGGAATTAAGGGAGAGTGATAAGATAAAAATAAATGCACTAGTCAGGAGTGCTTTACCAAAAAATATCTGGTGTTATAATGTATGACAGAGAAAGCAATCACCAAATAAGAGATTAAAGAACTGTTCTTTAATCTCTTATTTGGTTATTGATTTCTAAAACAAACATATACTGTTTGTTTTATTAGTAAATTATATGAGGAATGTAAAGAGAAAGATGGGAGAATAAATGTTGTTAAAATCCATGGTGACAGAAAAGTGTGAAAGGAAAATTAAAAGTGATAAATGAGTGAGTAATGAAGGATGAGAGCTTGTTGAAGAATTCTGATATTTATTACTATTTTCTCACAGGACGGAAGAGTAACGAGGGATATCGAACGACGTGTAACGATAAGAAATAAAGTTCATGGTAAATTGAATATATGTATTTACTCGAACCGGATAGTATCGAAATCTGCTAAGATGATAGTCCACAACAGAATTTTAATACCAACTTTGATATACGTGTATGGAAGTTAAATGTAAACTTGAGAAAAGTCTGAAAAGGGTTGAATGAATGCTTTGGAGTTCTTGCACTTGTAAAAATATATGGGGTGACAATGTATCACAGAATGAGGGATGAATATCTAATGAAATGATGAGGGATGAATGTAAACTTACGGGTAAATTGTGTTGAGTAAAATAAAAAATAGCATTTGGACTGGAATTATTGAAGATATACTATAAAAACAAATATTTGATACAGTGCAAATGTAATTGGCAGTGGTAGAAAAAATACATGAATGATCGAAAAAAAGACATGCAACATAAATATTTAGTGCAAATGTGACTAAAAATCATGATAGAAAAAGACCAAGGAAAGTATGGCATATTGAAAGAAGGAAAAGTAAGAATCAAGAAAAATCAAAGGAGCTGTATAAGAAGGTGTTTGGAGGTATCAGAAGTGAAATATGTGTCGAAATATGCCCCAGCAGGGAAACGACGTGATGGTACGAGTATGTATGTACATAAATTCTGAAAGATTTTACATAATCCTACGTCACAAAGTCCATAAATGATTTTAAATAGTTATTAACATAAATAAAACATTAATAAAAAAATAAAGAAAGCAAATAATCCTATTTTAATATTTCTTTGGGCCAATAGGCCACACACTTGAGGTCAAATATGACCCTAGTTTTAGAACTAAGCATTGCACATGTTACAAACAAAGAACTATCCGCATAAATAAAGCTTTGGAATAGAAACATGCGTCTCGATAATTAAGTATAATTAATGGCAGCAAAAGGTGATGCATTGGAATTTGAAAAGATGGAAGAAAATATACTTTGCCCCAGGTCTTAAAAATCTATAAAGTCCATAAGTAATTATAAAATACATATTTAAAAATTTGTTAATTACATTATAATGTATACAGTAATAGAAATCTCGCCTCAATTATCATTTTCATATTTAAAATCTTGCAATATTAATTCGAAAAAACAAACGAAAGTCAAGTTGGTTCGTATTTCCTGTCTCCAAAAGGTTATTGCGTTTTTTTTCCCTCTCCACGTTTCACTAATTACCGCAATAATACAACCTTTCACTCGTTGGAGAGTTCACGGTGTCAGATGGAATTTCAATTAAATCCTAAATAAACTGATGTTGTCAGTGTTGTGTGTGAATGAACTTTTTAGCATTGCGTTTAACTGCAAGGCCTGAGAAGTATTACTATACTCCAATTATTCTAAGCAGAAAAAGTACAAGCGCACGTTAGAGATGGATTAATGAAAAAGTCGTTATTGGAGATTCAATAAAAGCGTATTCAAAACGTGCGGTCTAATGAGCTCATACAACATTAACATATTAATATAGATGACCAGTGAACGATGAGCATAGACAAGGGGAAGAGCAGAGGTAAGATTTATACCATAAATATTATTCATGTAAAAGAAATAGTAGCAACTACAAAACAAATCTAAAATTTTATTTAAATAAAATTACCAAGACGCGCAGTAAATAAACACTTTATTTTTCAGCTAATTACTTAACTGAATTAAGCATAAAAGCATTCCAAACACATTTTTATTTCTCATCTTGATTGATACTCTCAGACAATGTTTTTGCTTACAAACGCTGAATAAATGTAATTCTCTAGCAAACGCTGAATAAATCTAATAGAAATCAAGACTTTCTTGGACTGTTCAATTGATTGTTACAGAACTTATATTTAAGAGCGTGGTTTTCTGTCTGTTTTCTATAATTTCGAAAAGTATCGTTAACTTATCCAAGTGAAACAAATTAAAATAATAGAGTTTTTGCTATGAGCAATTGACTGTGAAACTTTACAAAGTAATACAATATTACAAAACTACTGTCTTGTACAAGTGACTAGTTTTTACAATGATTTTGAATTATATAAAGGGTGTCTGAAACTCGATCTCAAATATGGATTCACACCTAAAATTTAATTAGCTCAAGAGAACAAAATATCAGTTAACTTTCACCTTATGAAAAAATACATAAAATATCCTTGATGTATAATGGATAGCACCCATATGCCTGGAGTCACTTAATTTCCATTATTGTCGATATATTTGTAAAACTAGTATACATATAACGATATATCAGCAATGGGGGTGGAAAAAGACTATAAATGCACCCATTTTTGTGTCCCATAATAAAAAGAATAAGAGATCTTTTCGAAATAAAATAATCTCTTCAAAATCACTGTATTTTTTAATTTATTAGGTAAGGTGCTACTACTAAATAAATTGAGGTGGAATGATATTCGATAGCATATTTAAAATTTGGGTTGACGATGATAAATAACGAGTCTACTATTAATCAGATCATTGGAAAAGGAAATGTTACCTGTGATGTTTCGGTAAACATCTAGATTATCACGACATAATAATGATTGATTTTAAATTCAATGGGACATGTTGAAAAAACTTATGTCCCACAAATAAACAAAGCTATTGATATTATTTCAGTGAAAGTAAGATATAAAGATCTGAATAACATTAATGAACAATAACACTACTATCGACTAAATCATTGATTTCAGCAATAATGTCTTTGACATTTGGACCTAGATTGAGATTATTACAATCAAGCGATGACTAGGGATGATAAGTCCAATGTTCAGAAAACTTCGATGCATTTTTTAGTAAACCCTTTCTCTAATTAGAGATATTAATGATTTTGAAGAGATATTAGCCAGGAGATGTAAACATTAAGCTGTCAATGACAATATATCAAATTGATATCTGCAAAAATAGAAAAATGTACAGTATTTCTTAAGATGATATTTTTGAAATACAAAAAATATGATAAAATACGAAATAAAACATAGATTTAAAATTTAAATCTTAAAATAATAATAATAAAAAGAACATCAACAATCATCATAAAAAAGATGCCCTTTCCAATGCACTAGTGTATTCCCGCCATATTTTTTATACGATATCGTCGGGGTTTTTAATTGTTTCTGTGATATATAAAGGACACTTAAGTGTCGTTTATTTTGTTAATTGATAATTATCACAGTGGCATAAGGTATAATTTTTCTTGATTCCCAAATGCTATCGAATTAAAAAAAAACAACAATAACTGAAACAACATAAACAAACAGCTTAAACTATTTGCATACAATCGTCAATTGACTATCCCAACATATTACAAATTTCTCGACAATGCCAGGAAATCTTTCGTTTTGGCGATCAATCAGAATTGAGATAAAAAGACTTAAATCCATTTAGAAGCCGTGTTTCAGCATATTTACTTTTTCAATCAACCTATATCTATAATGCTTGAGATTTGATATAATATTTCATTGAACTCTTTTGCCAGAATTTCATGATTTCATTGAATATAAGATTTTCCATGATTTTATACACGGAATAAATCAAAATATAAAACCAAATATTACCAAACGTGTGAACCAAATGAAAAATAAAATGCATTTTTATTTTATTACATTGCATTACCTAGAGTATCTCAAGTAAACCATCATTTGATTTGATAGTAAATTAATGTAGATTTTCGGCAAGGAGAAACTTATCGTCCAAATAGATTTCTAAACTTTTTTTTCTTTTTTGCAAGACTATCGATTACAAGAGCGAATCTTGAACAAAGCCGCGTCTTTATCCTGCGATCGAGATTTCGTCAAAATCACGAAATGCAACGAGAGTAACGCAAGTATTGCTGGAACCTTGCTCAGAATAACAATTCCGAATTGATCGAATCCCGAAACCGAGACAATTACACGAATTAAAAACCAATTGTTATGAAACTTCGAGAAATCTTTCTCACAGTCCTTAACCAGGGTCGGAGTTGGATTAATGTACAGAAAATATTAAAAGTGATGACTTAGTAATGTTTTAAATTATTTAAGCAACCGTTTTTTATTATTTTTCATATTAATAGTTTCTGTTTCATTATGAGACAACCTTCGTGTCCTAGTTGCTTAGAAGTTTGTCTTCCAACCCGGGAATTGCGAGTTAAATTTCCTGCTGCTACCCATTTTATAAATTGGTTCCAGTTTGGTTTTCACTTAAGGTTTCTTCGATATTTTTCTTGTAGGCTGGAAAAATATATAGAAGAAAACCGTAACACAATAATACAAAGATTTTTGACAAGTTCACCATTGTTATTTTTCTCATCATCCTGTACTGCCCACGCAGTGAGATCCTGGAAAAAGTCTCTAACAAATGTTAGACTTTTTTCATCACATGCTTTGTCCTCATCCTGTCATATAACTCATGACTGAGCATCGTGACTTCCATGATAGCCTCTAACCAATTCTCTTCATTCATCTTTGTACTCTGTGATTCACAGGACAATTGTTGAAAGTAGTTATGTTGCGTCTCTCACTTGGTTAGTCCAACGCATAGGGACTTTTCATTTTGAGCGTCGTCCTTCCATGCTAGCTGTGACCACAAGTATTTACAAACAGTCCCCTTGGTCACGAACGATGTGCATTAAGAATTGGAGGGCTCATCGAAGGCAAAATATTGTCGACAGTGATTCTCAGTTCTTCGAGAATCGACGCGTTAGTTTGCTTTGTTGTTAACGAAATTAGTAACATATTTTTTCAGCGCTATATTTCAAATGCATTTATTCTACGTCTCTCGCTTGGTCTCAGGGTCTAAGTCTCCACGTCACACATAAATATTGCGAAGATAATAAACTTAACTAGGCATATTTTCGTCGTGATCGTGAGGGTTATGGTCTTCTATATATTTTCAAGCTTTGACATTATTACATGTTTCAAACATAAATTAAGAACACACATTAGTTCAGTGTAATTATTATTGTTTACGTCGCTTTACCTTTGCGCTTCTATGTTATATACCGTCTGTTTTGTTATTTCTTTGTGCTGACATAAATTTGTGACTATTCCACTTCCTTTTATTACTGCTATTCGGTCCACCCACTGTGTGGTCAACCTATTGTCTGGGAATAAACATACCAGATTGCACTTTTACTATCAAATTTTTAATATAAACGTTTTACAACGCAAGACAAAATGCCAATTTTTGGTCACCAGTGTACCAAAGTTAATATTTTCCGCCATTTTGTAAAGCAAAGGGGAAAAAAATAAATTTTGAATTCTAGTTCACCAATTTTTAACAACGTTTGTACATACCATATTAATTGTGTTTATAATGGTACCAACTGCTTAATTATTGTCATTTTTTTAATATTTTTAATTTACATATACTAGGGTGTGGGCAGAAAATCTGGCGTCCTTGCTGCCAAGTTCGCCCTCCTATTGTTGGGAGTGTATCTTGTATTTTGAGAATTTTATGGGTTGTATCCAGATCTTTAGATATATTATCTCTCTTAAAAATCTTATTATATTGGCCTAACATATATGTATAACAACAGGATATATTATTTACATACTAACATAAATTGCTTTAAAAAAACTAAATGTTTATTTATTGTAGCCATGTTTTATTTTTTCATAGGGCCCTTTCATCAACTACCATTTCCAAAAAGTATATAAAGTACGTCAAGTTTAAATATAACCGTCACAAAAAGTTTTAACGGGCTAAAATGTTTTGTTACATTTCCTGTAACAAACCGTGTTTTGTTACATTTCTTACATACCATACACATTAAGGTTAAGTGATTTTATCCTAAAAGTTATGTAAGGAAATAAAATGTTTTAAAATTACATGTTTTAAAAAAATATCGGAAATCATCAGGGAAACCTCCGGATGAAAAGTGAAATAATGTTTCATCAGGCCAAAGATATACTCATTTAACTTACGTAGTTAAAAAATTAACCCAAATATTCCTGAATCCTCTCCTGGTAACATAATTAGATTCACTGGTGCAACACTGTTTCTCAAATGCTTCTTGTGCGCGGTTAACATCGCGGTGCAGTGAACTTTACTATTTAAGACAGTTATCCTCATTAACATAGAATTTGATAGGCCCTGAAAAAAACGGATTTAACAAAGCTTATACCAGACTGAAATTTGCGAAAATCTTCTTGTTTAATTACTCCACAATCGACACAAAAACTCAATGAAATAGAGAATATTTATCTCTCCTCGTTATCGGATTGTTACATTAATAGTTAAGATACAAAAAAGGTGTGAAAATTTTATCAGTCTGAAAACAAATTTCGTTATTTATTTAGACTATAATTATATGATTGAATTTCACACTGGTAAACTTGAAAATTATACTCTCATCGTTGTACTTTGGTAACAATTGTACGAAGACATTAAGTTGTAATATTTTTGTATAATATGTATATAGTATTACACTTCCGCTGTATATAGTACGATACAGTACCACTTACAGGGTTTATTGTCATATGACATTCTCTTTTCACCAACTAGAAAGATTTTAAGGAGGCCTTAAGTGAAAACCTTTTTTAAACCTAAAAGAAAGTTATTTTTTTTAAATATGGTAAGGATATATTATATCATATATACGGGTGTTACAAAAAAAGTAACCAAATTTTTAATTATTATAAAATCTGTATTGAGTTACCTTTCAATGTTCGCAATAAACTACATAAATGTATTTTTTTATACTTAGCGACTGTTTTCACACTGATGACCTTTTTGGTCTAGACATTGCTGGCAACGCGAAACAACGAAATCATAAACATCGAGAATCATTTCATTTGGTATTTGGGCTCATTATCTTTTAAAAGCTAATCTTAATTCACCAATGGTTTTAGGTTTTTTAGCATAAACCTTATTCTTGAGAAATCCCCAAAAGAAAAAGTCTACTACGGCGTTTTCATACTTCCAGTAGCACTTCAAAATAAACTTTCTTTGTTTAAAATTTTGTCTAAATTCAGCCATTATTTCTCAAAGGTTAAATCTAAAACAAAAAAAAATCAGCAAGTTACTAGTTATTAAAATGTGGATGCATTTTTGGTGACAGCCGTGTGGATACATTTTTTTGCGACATCCTGTATATACAAAGGAAATTAGCTGAATATATGAGACACCAAATAATAGGAACGGAAATCCATGAAAATGATTAAGGAGAAAAAGCGATGGGAAGATAGCAACAAACTCGAAGGGAGTAATCTAAATGATAATCCGGAGATAGCCTTGGACAAAGTATGATGGAGGGAAGTGACTCGTTACTTAGACCCCAAATTAATTTGAAAAGTGGTGGTGATGATGATTTTAAAGTAAAGACGTTGTTCTTGCCAGAATCAATTGATTAAATTATATAGGTTTGCTTTTTTGTGTTGGTTTGTTTTATATATACTAGTTGATTACCATCTCATCTCATCCACAGCGATGGAGGATGTGCAGCAGATGTAACACATAGAATTAGTGTGGGATGGATGAATGAGGTGGGATGGATCACAGAACTCCCGTCATTGATTTAGATCAATGACGGGAGTTCTATGTGATCCGAAAATGCCAGTAAAGTTAAAAGGAAAATTATACCAAACGATTGTCAGACCCGCACCCCTCTATAGCTCCGAATGCTGGACGATGTATAACTCTTACTCTAAGCAACTAGAAACTGCTGAAATGCGCATGCTAAGATGGTCAGCTGGTGTGTCCCTAAGAGACAAAATAAAAAACTCACGCATTCGTGGAAGCCTAGGTGTTACAGACATCAACAGTAAGATGGAGGAGAGGCGATTGAGATAGTACGGGCACGTTAGACGCAGAGCACCCGATCACATTGTGAACCAGGCAATCAACATGGATCTTCCTCGAATAACAATAAACTTCCTCGGATAACCAGAGGACGACCAAATAATTCATGGGTGGTGCAAAAAGATAACTTGATGCAGAGGCACGGCCTGGGGGACGTAGTCCGGGACAGAGAGCATACAACCTGAGGACGAGGAGAGCTGACCCCAACAGTCTTCGCAGACAGTGAGTTGAGATGGAGCCAGGGAGAAGAATACTAGTTGATTACCAACACAGTAACATACATAACTAGATTGGAAACCAATATTTGGTAACAATAGGGATCAAACTCGATAACTTTAATGTTTTGTTGTATTTTTTTTCAAGTAAAATGAAAAATATAGAATATTTTTATATAAAAAGATGGGATATCAAATGACGAAATAGTTACGAGTCAAAAAATCGTAGATGTTTGAATGTTATGATAATTATGGGATATATATACTCGTATGTCGTGTAAGTAAAGTAATGTCGGCCCTCTTTTCCTGCCCCGTCATGAAACTGCTTGATTATATTATATTTGACGACCTTCGTGGCCGAGTTCTTAAGACGCGTGTCTTGTGACACCACTCTCATCCCACTGGAACCCAGATTAAAAAAAAATATTTTCAGTCTGGCTTTCATTTAAGGCTTCATAAACATCTTTCTGGTTGATTGAACGGAGTTATCGAAAGGCTGTATTCCTACAGGACTATGCTGTGTAAAGGAAAGTGTTATACATGATTCACTCGGGTGGTGTTATAGTTGCTAAATCAGATTTGTTTAGTAATAGTGGGTTCGAGTCCCAAGCAAGAGCTTGAGGAGAATTTGCTCCCTAAACGGAGCTTTAAAAAAATATTCATTAGATTGGATATTCATATGAAATAAATTGACGTCATCAAATACATGGAAAATATTTTTTTATTTGAACGATAACTTCAACTTATTCGAATTGATAATCCACACATATTGAAGAACGTGGCCGGGAGACAACAATTCGACTCCATAAATGGAGCTGTTGGTTTAATAATCACTGATGTGAACATAGAACTCATTGTTCTTAATCACCCATGTAGGCAATACAATCACACGTAAAGAGGCAACAACAATCATAGATGTCTTGTACATGCAAGTATTAGACGATCAAGTTACCAGACGATCTCTTTTACTAGACAGGGAACTTTTTTTTTTATATTTATTCGGATTCATCAAGAATTGTATCGGGAACCCCTAGATGGAAAAAAACTGTCGTCTTTTACATTTTTCAAAGCACATATAAGATTAATGGATAAACGCCGTAAGCATAATTTCTGAATAAAATAAGATGTCAACGCGTTTTATAATAAACATTTTTGGCCTGTGAATTCAGGAAAAAATAAACTGTTAAATTTCAGTTATTGATTGATAGCTCTGTTTTACAACTACAGAGAGAATGATTAAATCTGTACCAATATATATGCAAATAACACGAAACAACTATAATCATTGCGAAAATATAAAGACGATATTTATCAATTACCCAAAGTTAATTAAATTATCAAAAAGTAAAACAAGTTTTTCAATTAAATGAAATGCTCTCTTTTTAATAACAGGGTGGAGCAATTTAATATTAAATATTTGATTACTATAGAAAAGGTTTCAACCGTTATTAAAATTTATTACATAAAAGTAGCATTAAGTAATGGAGAGAAGTATATCGAAAAGAGATAGAACATTTCGATATTTAAACAATTAATAAAACGCATAATATGTAAATTTTAATTAAATTACAAAACAATGTACCTTACTTAGTAAATAAATATACTCGTATATGGAAATATGGTTACTCAAATGGAGTTAAATGTGTTAATGTATAATATATTAACTTTGTTTAAAACGACCCTCGTGGCCTAGTTGGTAGAACGCTGGTCTTCAACCCGGAGATTTCGGGTTTAATTATCTATGGTACCGAATAAAAGACTACCAGTATGGTAAAAAAAAGTAGATCTGGCGCTAGACATGTATAAACGTTGTTGCCTTTTTAAGGTAGTATTTATAACCCTTAAGAGTGTGAACAACGAGTTCCATATTAATCCAGTGGTTCATAACTCTTTCCTACAATTTTCAACATATAAGTATCGTCAATTCAGATATGTTGAGGACTACCAAATGAATTAATTATTTTAATGAAAAAAAATTCATCCATGACATAAAAAATTAACATTATATATGGAATTTGGTAGTTTCAAACCATCTTCAAATCTCAATAGTTCATTGAAAAAATTCTAGCTAATTCCAAGTTATTTTATTCTAGGGTCACACGACGACCTTCATAACTTTAATAGTTAGACAGCTTTGTTTCAGCAAGGGGTTAGCGAATTCCATTTTCATCACATTTTTTAAAAGGGTTGCAGTCTGATTTTCACTAAAATATTATAAAACCTTTTTGATTGAGTGGAAGAAATTACTGCGTAGCAACTAATTCACCAGATTGTACTGTATACAACGAAAGTGTAATAAAATACAACGAATACATAAACAGTATCTTATTACGCCCATTATATTTACTTATTTAACACTTCATTTTTAATGCAATATGACGAGTTTATTGCCAGATGGCAATTTTGTCCAACCAACTAGACAAAAGTAAATAAAGCAAGTTAGATGGTCGCAAAAAATATTTAAAACATTATTCATATTTATTTAATTTATGGACAGAAACATGTTAAAGAAAAAATAAGATATCATCCATCAAAAGAAAAAGAAAGGATGGTGGATAGGAAAGAAAACCCCTGTGGTAAACAGAAATGGCAGAGCGTCAAACTTCACGATTGCGCAAGATATTCTTAGCCTCCTCCATATCCATGCACATTTAAAATAAAATATGTAAATTAATAAAACGTTTATTGATAGAACCACAAGATAGCACGAAAAGAGAATAATTGAGACACAAGCTATCAAACTGTCTATGCTCAACTCATAATATCCTCTCAATCGAGATACAACCCTACCAATAGGAGAGCGAGCGCGGCCGTGATGACGTCAGAAGTTTTTCAGCTCATAACCATGTACACGTAAATTATAATGCAAAAAAATGTAAATAAGCGATATTTAAAATAATTAACTCAATAAATAGATACGAAAATTGTTAAAATCATAAAATATCACATTCACTGACACACACATACGTCTATTTAATGCCAGCGTAATTTTGACAAAAAAAATCCTTCGGTTTATCTAAACTGCTTCCGTTACGTCCTCTACACTAATTCATCGTCTTATAAGTTTCATTTTTTTTCTCTTTCTCCTTACCTTTCTTTTTTTACTGTCATCATTGTTTCAACTATTCTTTCCTCTGTTTTCTTTTCAATCGACTCTTTTTAACCATTGATTTGACTTTTTTTTCTAAACGCTTACCAATCATACAGGATAAATGTTATTTAGATTAAACCAACCAAACCTTCGTGGCTTAGTTTGTAAGATAAATATTCCGATCCGGGAGTTACGGATTCGATTCCTGTTGATACTAATTTTCTGATTCTTAAAAAAAATTGCCACTTAGCATTAAACCTGCCCGGTTGTATTGTATACAACGCTAGAGTGATATAATAAAATAAACTACCTCCGTATCCTTGTTCGTAACGTATATCTTCCAACTCAGGGATTACGGGTTTCAGGTCGGTTTTCACTTAGGGTGTCTTTAACGTTTTTTTTTGGTTGGCTGGAAGAAATCGCCATATTGTGATAAATCCACTATAAACTGCATACTTTATATTGCCATATTGTGATAAATCCACTATATTGTGATAAATTATCAGCCATATTGTGATAAATCCACTATATACTGCATACTTCATATTGCCATATTGTGATAAATCCACTATATTGTGATATCAGCCCTATTGTGATAAATCCACTATATACTGCATACTTCATATTACCATATTGTGATAAATCCACTATATTGTGATAAATTATCAGCCATATTGTGATAAATCCACTATATACTGCATACTTCATATTGCCATATTGTGATAAATCCACTATATACTGCATACTTCATATTGCCATATTGTGATAAATCCACTATATTGTGATATCAGCCATATTGTGATAAATCCACTATATACTGCATACTTCATATTACCATATTGTGATAAATCCACTATATTGTGATAAATTATCAGCCATATTGTGATAAATCCACTATATACTGCATACTTCATATTGCCATATTGTGATAAATCCACTATATACTGCATACTTCATATTGCCATATTGTGATAAATCCACTATATTGTGATATCAGCCATATTGGGATAAATCCACTATATACTGCATACTTCATATTACCATATTGTGATAAATCCACTATATTGTGATAAATTATCAACCATATTGTGATAAATCCACTATATACTGCATACTTCATATTGCCATATTGTGATAAATCCACTATATTGTGATATCAGCCCTATTGTGATAAATCCACTATATACTGCATACTTCATATTACCATATTGTGATAAATCCACTATATTGTGATAAATTATCAGCCATATTGTGATAAATCCACTATATACTGCATACTTCATATTGCCACATTGTGATAAATCCACTATATTGTGATAAATTATCAGCCATATTGTGATAAATCCACTATATACTGCATACTTCATATTGCCATATTGTGATAAATCCACTATATTGTGATAAATTATCAGCCATATTGTGATAAATCCGCTATATACTGCATACTTCAAAAAAGAAATAAAAAAAAACATATTTTATCTTGTTTCATCATTATTTGAACTACATGTAGCATTGAGGACGTTGTATCTTTCACATTTTTGGTCGATATTTCTAAGTTCACATTTCTGTATCCTTCAATCTAAATACACCAATTTTATTCAACATTATTGTCATACTTTGTGGTGTATCAAATAATCTGCATACGATGTTTTCTTCCAAGAATCTTTCTCCAATATACCCGTTTCATTCAACTTCAACTAATAGACAACTTGACAACGTGATAACAGCACGATAACAAAATGACATTACACATCTAACGTGACACTCCTTCATCACTCATTTCGATCTAATCACACTTATTTTCATCTCATTTGATTCCAATTTAGGACAAACTGTCAAAACTACTGGCACCAATGAAATATTAATCACAAATTCTTACATAATTTGAGTGATGAATGAAAAAATAAACTTTATTTGGCCATTAGACTAAAACTATAGAATTTACGCAAGATAATGCATGTCACATAGTGTTCATGAATCTCAAACGGAGTGCCGTGTATCATTTTTTAAATTTATTTATACAAAGTTAAAACTATCCATCTACGTATAAATAACTATAAAATTCCATAATGAATTAGGATAATCGGTAAAAATTGTAAAGACATTTTTTTGAAACTAAAAATACGTATGAATCAATTGATTTGAAGAAAAAAAATATATTATTCTTAGACATACATCGATATAACTAGAAAATATTTGATACATAAGTCTGCGCAATCAACATAAAATTTCTCCTGTCAAAAATTGTATTGTTTAGTGTTACACTTTCATTGTGTACTGTACAGCCTGGGGGTAATTTGCTATGTGACAATATCTTCCAACCAAAGTAAAATTGAAGTTCGTCTATAATAGAAAAGTATCTATAGTTTTCGGATGCAAGTCAAGATCTAATTTTCAAAACTTTTTCCTAAGACAATTTTATTTTCTTTATATACTTACTATTAAAATATTATATATTGTATTTCAATACATAGGGAATTTCCGTGGAATAAAATATCTAGAATTTTCAAGGGGATTTAAAGACCCGATCTCTGATGTATATTTATTAAATCATAATACTATGGCCAGGGCTTAGAAGGTCCACAACCATAAATTTATTAAACTTCATTGCCAATCAATCCGGCGGGATTATTGCCAGAGGGCAATCTCTTCCAATCATTCAGACAAAGTAAATAAAGGAAGTTACATGGATGCAAAAAATATTCAATTTTTTAACATATTTAATAAATATTCACCTAAACGAAATTTACGAAAAATATGTATGGTAAAAATAAAAGTGAGATATCATCAATCAAAGGGAAAGGAAGAAATGGTGGAGAGGAAAGAAAATTCAGGAATGAAACACGTTACATTACTGACTTGAAACAAATACTTTTAAAAACATGCCAATGACGGAGCGAGTCAAACATTGATTTGTAACTGGTTCCAGAGCCTCACTGCATGAACAGTAAAGGATGACTTAAAAAAAAGAACGGTAAACTAGAAAAGCCAATTAATAATCCCGGAATATTTCCGGCGAGATATGTGAATATTGCATCTATTTCTCACTTTCAACCAGTTGAGCTAATTTATTTTAACCTGGTGAGTTTATTGCCATGTGACAATCTCTTCCAACCAACCAGAAAGTGGTTTTTATAGACCCTAAGTATTAACCAGACTGGAATCCTATTTTAAAAAATCTGGGTTCCAGCGGGTAACGAACCCGCAACCTCCGGATCGGCAGACAAGTGTCTTACCACTAGGCCACGGAGGTCGTCCTCCTTCTAGTATGAAGTGATGTAATCGTAGTTTCTCGGATTAAAAATAAATCTTAGACAAACATTTTCAAGACGCATTTACCCTGAAAAAAAAATATGGTTCATTTTTATTTCAATACATACGCTATTAAACACCTCAACACACTCCTCCTTTCTCTTCACACATCAAAATATTTCTACGCAAATAAAAACATCCTCACAATAAAATCCATTGAAATTTTATTAAGAAAATAAAATCAATGAGTTATTTCATAAAATGATAAGTTGAAACTCTATACGTAATCATTAAAAAGTTATATACTCGTACATTGGAGTCAGATGCTACGTATCCCACGAACCACAAAGCAAACCAACGTCTCTAACATCCAAGAATTGGAGATTACCGAAATATTTTCAACAGCACGTAGAAAAATAATCATAACATACATTGGGAATGTTACTAGAACGAATAACGATCATCTGATTACGGAAACAGTTGACGTATTCTATAAGATGGGTAGATCTGTTATCGAACATACTTTCCAATCATGGATTTAGCGCTACGCTCAAACAGAGATTGTCTATTGGCCCTCCCAGTTCACCGCTCCTCTTTTTTCACGTCGTCCTTTAATGTTCATGCAGTGAGACTCTGGAATCAGATACAAACCAATATAAGATTCACTCCGTCCTTGGCATCCTTTAAGAAGCTACTGAAAAAACTTTTAATTTCTAGTCAGTAAAATAACGTGTTTCATTCCTGATTTTTCTTTTCCTTTCCTTTTGATTGATGATATCTCACTTTATATGAAAAAAAATGTTCGAGTGCTGGTCCGTCTTTGTGGGGTTAGTGGGCATGTGTTCACGTATATTTTTATGGATTTCGTGGGGATGGATAGTCATTTGAATGATTTATGCGACCACATAACTTAATTCATTTACTTTTGTATGGTTGTTTGGAAGAGATTGCTGCCTGACAATAAGCCCGCTAGATTGTATTTGTAATAAAAGTGTTAAATATTGGGAGTACAAATTAGTTCGGTCCGTTTCCAAAAGATGGCTCTAGTTGTTATGAATGGTTCATAGTGAGAGTTGATTTTGGCGGTTTCAGCTTGTCACCGGTTCACTTCTTTCGTAGAAACCGAAAATTGGCTCCAAACTTGAATCGCCTCAAAAGACGAGTAATTTTTTCGAGATGGAATTCGAAAATTGCCTGAGAGATGGGAAAAAGTAGTAGCCAGCGATGGACAATACTTCAATTGATCTGTTAATTCATTTTGTTTAGAAATAAATGCATTTTTGAACACCAAAAAATGGAGCGAACTAATTTGTACACATATATAAATAAATAGATTTAATGAATAAGTTAACATGATCCTCTTTAAGCGCTACATTCAACACCTCCCAAGATCAGTAGTGATGGAGACAAGTGGTCTCCGAATTAAGACATAACAGAGAACTAAAACGTATAGCATTGAGCATGCGATGTACTCGTACAAAGATTATACTCATTGTTAATTTATATTAAAAAAAAGAAGCGATTGTAAAGATTGAGAATCACACCTTGAATAGAGATCTGAAGCGAGCCTGTCCAGTAGTGACATGAATATATTAGTTGAATTTACATTTCAGTTAAGAACCATATCAACACATTCATCTGTATTAAGCCCGGTATCATACACCATTGCGCACTGTTGAGGATTAAAAAAAATTATTCAGTGAGGTCATAAATAAAATATGTAACGCTTAAAAAATCCAAAATGAGGAAACTCATGTTAAAATAGCATTAAATAACTAACATAGATAAACGTATGGTAAAGTTTTTTTACGTTCAATGACATATTAACGTTGCTTATATGTTATGTTTTAGATAACATCATTGTTCTTAGAAAAAAGGACTCGTTTAACCCTACAGTGCGCAATGATGCACATATGAATCAACCAAAGTTTTTCTAAATATTTTTGTGTTGAGTGGTATAGACCAGTGTTCCCCAACCGGTGGTCCGCGGCCCGGTGCCGGGCCGCAGAAACTTTCCGCCAGTCCGCAAACAGTATGCCAAATTTCAAAAAATTCGCCAAGCAAAAATATTAAATATAGGAGTTTCATTCATGTCCTCAATAAAATCGAAACAAAGGAATAGACTGGACGTGAATGCAGCACTTCGTCTGTCAGAGACAGCACTGCAGCCAAGAATATCCAATATATTAGCAAATATGCAACAACAGGTTTCGCATTAGTTTGTTGCAAAAACCCCATGGTTTTTGTTAATTTTTTTATTGTATCAGACAATGTTACAATTAAAATGGTTTAACTGTTATATATATCTTTGTCAATTTTAGTTACATATGTCCATCTGTCACAATATAAGATTTTAAAAATATTAAATAAAAAAAACATTTTTATTTCAGTATTAGTGGTCCGCGAAAAAAATTTCCTTTTTTTACCGGTCCACAGGTCTAAAAAGGTTGGCGAACACTGGTATAGACAACGACTCATGCGCTGTTACAAATGTGGTACAATAATCTCCATGCTTTAAAACCACATAGGTTTAATAGAAAACTGTTTTACCGGTCAATTTGGCAGTTGAAGTTTGACTTGTTGCGCGTTGATGACTTTTTGTGATTTGTTCCAGTTTAAAATCAAATTACTTTATTATTGGTGATCAAGGTAATCATATTTTTTTTCGTTTATTCTTTAGTACATATGTGTAAAATAAGTAAAATTAAATATATAATTTCATTTATATCATTATATCATATAATTAACTTACAAATGCGGAATGATTCATATATGAACCTTACTCTTTTTTTTAATATAAATATATAAAAACAAAAAAAAAGATTTTATTGTATTTTTCATGGTCCAGTATATATTTAATGCATAAACATATTTTTATTTTTGAAATAAAAAAAATCGCGCATTGTAGGGTTAAGCCACTCCTGTTAAAATATACAAAAAAGGACATTTTAATGGGTTACGTGTATATTTTTATTTTGCTAAAGAATAAGAGACGTCTAGATTGATGATAAATATTTCCAGGGAATAAAGTTCAAATAAAATAAGGATAAAATAGTCTGAAAATTACATAAAATCATCATCATAACGCCGCGTCCCTGTTGGGTTAGGCGAAACGAACAAATCTACACTTTATTCTATTTTGCCACACATGTTTATCCTCTGGCACATACCTCATCATGCACACTCCCTTTTTATTATTGTGTATTTAAAAAAAATGTTTACAAATTATCACAATGTGGGCAAATTTTAATCAAATAATTTAATGTTTATAAATTATCACAATGTGGGCAAATTTTAATCCAAATTTTTAATTCTTTTATTTTTTCAAGAACACGTTTTTTCCGTTTATTCTCAAAAAGAACATTGCGTCACTATATTATATTATTATTTCGTTGTATACTGTACAAACTGACGCGTGAATTGTCATGTGACAATTTCTTCCATCACTTTATTGCAAATGCAATCTGGCGGGCTTATTGCCAGGCGGTCATCTCTTCCAGCCAACCAGACAAAAGTAAATTAAGCAAATTACATGGTCGCATATATCATTCCAATGACTATCCATAAACACATACATGAGCAAGTGCCTACGAACCTCATAAAGACGGGCAATCACCTGAACATTATTTTTCATATAAAGTGAGATATGATCAATCAAAAGAAAAAGAAGAAATGGTGGTGAAGAACTAGACAGAAATCCAAAGAACTAGTGTGAAAATCAAAGCTGGAGTATTTATTTGAGATCCATCAGGAATTGATCCTTAAATCTCCTGACTGGAACTTAAACCAACCATTTGAGATAATAATAATAAGCGAATGGATTTATTTGAATGGATTAAGTTTATAAAAAAATAAATTTCTTTACACTATAATCCAATAATATACAACTCTACTTATTCTGTTATTTTATTGTTCACGCATACATCGCACGAGTTTAGTTAAATTTCATTGAACTCTCGAAAAGGGGATAAAATACTCAAACGGTGGAAGGTAATTACAACACCCTTAAGTAAACATTCAATCCTAATCACTTTATTCCTTATCCTGTCATACAGCGGACTTCATAATCTGCGTAGATTACATGCCCAAACAAGAGTTGCTCACACATACGAGTACATTACGGAGCTGCAATATTCGGATGATTGCGCTCTTGTTGCGCATTCAGAGGAAGACCTTCGAGAGATCATCAATCTTTATATAAAGGTGTATCAGATGTTTGGCCTGGAAATAAATGTGAAGAAAACTCAGGTGCTAATCTGTTCTGCAGGGAATGAGGTGATTCAATCACTTGACATTCGAGTGAATGGTGTGCAACTGGAGAACGTACCTAACTTTACATATCTGGGCAGCATCCTGGCTTCGAACTCTTCTCTTGATGATGAACTAAACAGTCGCATCAGGAGTGCGTCAGCGGCTGTTGCTAAATTGAATGAGCAGAGGTATTCTACAGCAGAGACATCTCCCAATCTTCAAATATATCAGTCTACAAGGCTGTTGTCCTCGCCACGCTTCTCTATGGGTTTGAGACTTGGGTTCCCTATAGATGGCACATTCAAAGCCGTGAAATGTTCCACCAGCGTTTCCTTCGCCGAATTCTTCGGATCCACTGAAATGATCATGTCACAAATGTTTCGGTCCTGCAACGCTCCAACTGTAAACCTATAGAAGATATGGTTGTAAAGGCGAAATTGGGCTGTTTTCTCACAGAGGATCACATGATTGACGTGGAAGAACGGTTCAAGATTGGCGTTGGAGTGGCGAGGGGATCCACGACTACGAGGTCCGGCAACGACGACGATGATCCTGACGTACATTGTAGCCCCGTGTATTTCTAAGTGCACACACTTCTACATCATTTAGTATTTTTTAGGTCCACATTTCACTCACATAAATCAAAGATGGTACTTAAATACTTTGCGAACTATCATTGACGCTTCAAAGGCTAATGGATAGCATACAAATGACGAATGAGTGTGTGTGTGGATTACTATATGCTGGTGACATGGTAGTGTTAACGAAGAATGAACATATATTACAGCGTCTGATAATTAATTAAATGGTATGCAAATCCCCCCAAAATGGTAATCTACGCTAGTAAAACTATAATCAAATCATTTCTGATGCATGGATGCGAAATATGGGTTATTTGCAGACGACATATTAGGACACTCGAAAATTCCACGTGCTCGTATGTCTGTGTCAAACTCCTAAAACATTGGCGAGCTGTCATTTTGGTGTCACGTGCTCGTATGTCTGCGTCAAACTCCTAAAATATTGGCGAGCTGACGGAAGATAGAAGAAAGCACGGTGATTAGCGCTAGGGATATAAGGACGCACTGAATGGAACGCTTAAAAACATTGCACAACTGGGAGTAAACATACGCAGATAGAGCCGAATGGCGTAGAACTGTTGCCATTTATGGATTCAATAAAACTGCAAGTACTGAAGCTTCTTGTCCTTACATGCAACAATATATGCCTATCACAAATTAGCTTTCATAGTCAGTTTCAATTGTACCAGGTTCAAGTATCCTGATCTTCTACTTTGTATTATATCTTGTATCATACGGGTAGTGGGAATTCAATTATTTTTCTCCCAAATAAAAGAATATTATAATATCACTTTACTATGATACTTTATATGATATGTCCTCTATGGATACCAAACAATGAGTTCTGTATAATATAATATTTCCATTCTTAATTTTATGTAATATATTAAAAAATAGTCACGAAATTTAAGAGGCAATTTCACGCTTGATGTTCACCTTGCTTCACCTTATTCCCTTTATTTAATAGAGTAGAAGAGCAATTATTCTGCAGCCGGTTATATAACGCCATCAATGGTCTCCATTACGCCACGATAAATTCACTTTCTTCTATTATATTATTTGTACGTAACTTCCAGAAATCGAAGATTACGCCAATCTTGAGAGTTATTATTAATAGCGAAATTCGTTGCGAGATTTAATTTTGTACCTAATTCGATTATAATCCGTATTGATAGGAAACTAAATTATTGCATACAATAGTCAAAATCGGTGTCGACGTTTCATTGTACTGTTTTAAATCGATTTAATTATTTTTTATTATATTAGCACTATAAAGACACATAAACGGAAGAATACTTGAACATGAAGTCTTTTGATTAAAGAATTTCAAGAAATGTAAATCTGGCAGCTTATAATGATATCATGAGCCCAACCCTAACATATACAAACTCATTTGGGCGTGGCAAACAAGTGATGAAAGTAAGATATGTTAAATGCGGTAAAAATATGAGCGACGTGTAGAAACAATATATCTATGACGAAATAACGAGTGAGGACATTAGGAAATAATGCGGATCGAAAGAAGATGCAGTACTTAAGATGAAAAAAATTGCATTGAGATGGTTCGGCCACATAGAAAGAATGAATGATGAAATATTTACTCAAATATTATATTTCAGTAGTACAGAAGGTACGAGTAGTTTAGGAAGATTAAGAAATACGTGTATGCATAATACGATGTATGAATGAAGTAGAAGTAAAAGTTTTATGCCGCGATAAAACGAAGTGGGGATCTGTTCATTACTATATGTCTACCCCAGTAGGAACATGGAGGGATCGTGATGACGATGATGAAAAGTAAGCAAAAGAGCTATGTAAGATGTATGGATGTAGAGGAGACGAAAGGACTGAGTCGTAATAAGAAGATTTAACGCTCTGAACGCTCTACATACCACAACAGAGAAATGGTGTGATTGTATTTGATTATGTACCCAGCTGGAATCCAGATTATTTTAAAAAGGATACCAGTCTGGTTTCCCCTTTAGGCCTCTTCACCATCTCTCTGGCTGGTTGGAAACGATTGCCACGTGGCAATAAACCCGCCAGGTTGTACTGTATACAACGAAATTGTAATACTCGTACAGTGCAATAATATGATATGTACTCGTACAACAAAGCAAAAAATTCGTTTTAACCAAGATTTCATTGTCAGGAGATGTTAAGTTGTGAAATTCTTATCAACTATGAGACTTTTTGAAAACACATTTATCATATAAGTTTATACTTAACAAGATTTTAATCGATATACGAGTATATTTCTAAATAATCATTTTCGGAGGCTTCGAACTCAATTCCCAATGGGATCCAAAAAACCATTGGGTATCATTTTGGTTTTAGACTGAGCAATTTCTCTTTGGGGTAGAAGAGGAGAAGAGCGTCTTTCCAATCATGGATTAGCGCTACGCTCAAACAGAGATTGTTTATTGGCCTTTCCAATTCATCGCTCTTCTTTCTTTACGTCGTCCTTTACTGTCCATGCAGTGAGACTCTGGAATCAGTTACAAACCAATATAAGACTCGCTCCGTCCTTGGCATGCTTTAAAAAGCGACTGAAAAAACTCTTAATTTCTAGTCAGTAAAATAACGTGTTTCATTCCTGATTTTTCTTTTCCTTTCCTCTCCACCATCCTTTCCTTTCCTTTCGATTGATGATATCTCACTTTATATGAAAAATAATGTTCGGGTGATTGTCCGTCTTTGTGGGACTCGTGGGCATGTTCTCGCGTATATGTTTATGGATTTCGTGGGGATGGATAGTCATTTGAATGATTTATGCAACCACGTAACTGGCTTCATTTACTTTTGTCTGGTTGGTTGGAAGAGATTGCCACCTGGCAATAAGCACGCCAGATTGTATTGCAATAAAAGTGTTAAATAAATAAATAAATAAGAGGAAAGAAAACTATTCAATTGGAACAAAGTCTTTTCGAAATAAATGTCTTATATTAGGTCCTTACATATGAAATTGGCGTTTTGCCGTACTGGCAACTTTGATCTCAAATATCTTCTCTTTGGTTAGGAATTCCAAATTCAAATTTATACAGCTATTTACTCAAGTATTTGTGTTTTGAAAAGTTTACAAAACAGTTTACTAATCAGTTTACAAATCAGTTTAAAAAAATCAGTTTACAAAATGGAAAACTTGAAATATCGCGTTATTTACGAGTACGAGTTCCACCGTGGCACCAGTGCTGCAGAAACGGCTCGAAGGATTAATGATGTGTATGGCGACGGTGCCGCAAAAGAAAACACAGTGCGTTTTTGGTTCCAACGTTTTCGTTCTGGAAATTTCGACCTGCAGAACAAGCCCCGTAGACGGCCGGAGACCAAAGTTGATAATGAAGAATTGAAGGCTATTGTGGAAGCGGATCCATCGCAAACCACGTCCGAGTTAGCTGCAGGCTGCGGTGTTAGTGATAAAACTGTTTTAATCCACTTGAAGCAAATTGGGAAGGTGAAAAAGCTTGAAAGGTGGGTACCTCACGAATTGAATGAAGCAAATCAACAAACGCGCGTTGACTGCTGCGTTGCATTACTCAACCGGCACAATAATGAAGGGATTTTGAATCGAATCATTACCTGTGATGAAAAGTGGATCCTGTATGATAATCGGAAGCGCTCATCGCAATGGCTGAACCCTGCCGAACCAGCCAAACCATGCCCCAAGCGAAAATTGACTCCAAAAAAGTTACTTGTGAGCGTTTGGTGGACTAGTGCTGGTGTCGTTCACTACAGCTTTCTTAAATCTGGCCAGACGATTACGGCAGATGTCTATTGTCAGCAACTGCAAACCATGATGGAAAAGCTAGCTGCTAAACAACCGAGGCTGGTTAATCGCTCTAGGCCACTGCTTCTTCATGATAACGCTAGACCACACACTGCACAACAGACGGCTACCAAATTAGAAGAGCTTCAATTGGAATGTCTAAGACATCCACCGTACTCTCCGGGCCTTGCCCCAACAGATTACTATTTTTTTCGAAATTTGGATAACTTCTTGCAAGGGAAAAAATTCAACTCCGATGGGGCAGTCCAAACCGACTTCAAAGATTTTATTGATTCCCGTCCGAATGGTTTTTTTAGTAAAGGGATCGATGAACTACCTATGAGATGGCAAAAGTGCATAGATAGCAATGGTACATACTTTGATTAAATAAATATATTATATTAAAAAAAAATCAACTTTATGTTCCTCCCAAACAAAACGCCAATTTCATATGTAAGGACCTAATATATGATGTAGATCTTGGATTTTTTATTGCGAAAAATCATTCGTGGAAGGCAGAGCGCCGACCGTTTCTCCACCTTTTAGGCGGCCTTCTGGGGGATATCCTGTACCGCTATGTATGGGATTCTGTCTCTGTCTGTCCTATCCACATGGTTATGCCATTACCACTTTATTTTCCTTCTTCATCTGACGATATCCTCTGTATTGCAGGTCTGTCGAATGTGAGAGTTTCGGACCCTGTCTTTGATTGATTTTTCCTGCGAAGTTCGTTATATTCTCATCTCGGATGGTCAAAGAAGGCTTATTATTCTAAGTGTGTCTTCTTTGGTTTCAAGATTAAAAGCCCTGATCGATCTGATACAGGTCTAACATATTTGAAGCTATCGATTCGCATGTTTTTTTTTATACCAGTTCACATCTCTTAAATAGTAAGAAAATTCGATGTTTAAGCAATTTGACTCAAATAGTGCATAAAAAATATGATTTGACATGAAATAATATGAGTTGATAGAACACGGCATAGTTTGACATGACCCAATACACCATAATATGACATAATCTAACATGTTATAGAATGACATGATCCAACATGGTTATAGTGTGACATTTAGTTCCGAAAAAGTTAACGATAAAATGCTTGTTCTATAAAAAAAAATGGGAAATCAAACATTGAAAGATGTAATAGTGAAATATTAAAAAGTAAAATTTACACGAAGGAACAAGGGTGTGGTATGATATACGTGTATATGCCGAGATATAATGGAGATATCTGTTCTCTCTACCTACCCCAATAAAGACAACAACCCTTAGAGGGAGGTTTTACTAAAGTTTATGAACATATATGAACACTACACACATACCTGAATTCGAATGCACCCTCACATATTGGAAGACCTACGAAGATTTATTTGTATTAAAATTCATTTTACCTTAGTAGGTTTTCTTCGGTTTTCTTAAGAAATACATTTTCTAAACATATGGTTATGCTGGGAAGTACCTGATCTGATGACTGCAGTTACCAAATTCCTTACACTCAACTTATAGATATTTATTTTGTAATGTTTTTAATCTGTGAAAAGTAGGTTTAAATTTCGAGTAAGAGCGCTTGAGAAGAAAATGTACTGTCGAAACGGTGTTATAATATTTTTATTATTATTACTTTTATTATTGTTATTATTTTTAATAATTTAATAATAATTATTATTGTATGATTATTGTTATTATTATTATTATTATTATTATTAGTAGTAGTAGTATTATTTTTACTATAATTGTTATTATTTTTATTATTATTATTATTATTATTATGATAAAATTATGGTTATTATTATATACATATACTCCTGTTATCATTATTATATCATTATTATAATTTGCATTATAATAATTGTTATTTTTACTACAATTATCATAATAATAATGATTATTATTATTGTAATTATTAGTGTAATAATGAAAATTATTATAATTATTATTTTTTTTATTATTATTTTTTTATTATTAATACATTTATTATTATTTTATGTAGCATTATTATAATTTAAAAAAAAAAAATATTATTGGATCATGGCATGATGGTGATGGACTTCAAAATACCTACAACCGCGCTTTAAAGAATATTCGAAAACTCTTTCAAAAAATGCTTTCTTACCCCTGTAGTTGAGAAATGAATATATAATCCGAACAATATTACGCAAACTGTGTCTTTGGTTCATGCAAATGAAATAATGAAAGAAAAATATAGGTTTTAATTAAAGAGAAAAAAAACATACGTTTGTCTTAAGATTACATAAAGCGTAAATAATTATTCAAGACTGATTATTCCGATTATTCGAGTATTATTTATCGATTAATCGGACATGTGACACGATACCAAAGAACTATAAATTGCTGTATATATAATTAAATCATTATTGTTTTTTCAATTTCAAATTTAAATGTTTGTGACGACATCAATTGATACCCATTATTTAAATATTGCAGATTATGGTTATTATTTGCCTGCCGCATTCGACTTTTCAGTGCTTCTCAATAACCAACTAGTATATAATTTTTTTTTTCTCGATAATATGCTATCGGATTTATATAACATTAAAAAACAACTTAAAATCAAAATTTATAACATAGTTCTAAGCCTTCTGATCATGACAAAAAATTTAAATAATCAAATTTCTAAAAGCATTATGACTGATGCACTTATGTTAGTTGTTAGGGAAGTAAATATTTATTTATTTATGTTTTCTAAACAGGCTTAGCCCAATTACTTTGAAAAATACAAGACATTAAAAAAAAAGAAAAATTACATAGAAAAAAGTTAAAAAATTATATAAAATAAAAAATAGTGCATATGCATGCATACGTGTATATACACACAAACATATGATACACATATATTCACAGTAACTTAAGTATGTTAATGAGTGATTTCTAACGCGCTGAATCTAAGAAGAAAATTTACTTTGGCTTTTGGTAATGTGATATGAAATATTTCAATATCCGAAGCAGTCCCGTTCAGAAGTTAAGGCCCTTCCAACAGGCATAGCGGCTGGAAGACCCGTTCTTGCGTATGTTATTGAGAACATATTTACCATGAAAACATAATTTAAGTACATTTACATATTTTTAATTGATAGTAAAAAAAAAACATTTTTATCTCATAATGCCACCTCATATTCTATTGTTGTAAGCAGAGAGAATATATCTTTACTTCATTCTATCTTGGGACACATATTTCACTTATGCATTTTATATCCATACACAGGTACCTCGTCATGCATATTCCATATTTTAACTCTTCTCTCTTTTGGAATTTGATCAATTTGGTTACGCCATATTTTTCCAGATTTTTACGTATCTTCCATACAACTCGTATAACATAGATTTGTTGCCAATCTTTCATAATTCATTATTTCTATAAAGTAAAACCACCTCAATGCTTCTTTCTTATTCTTAAGCACTATATCAGACATAGTTTTTCTACACTTTCCACACAACTCTCTCGTTTCTACAAAATTTGTCTTTAATTATAGTATAATATTTTTTGCCATGTTCAAGTTTCGCTTGTAACATATACCCTAATATTGGGAACTCAATTATCTTGAAATACTCTAGGGTGTTAACACATTGTATAATCCACCATTCACTCTATTGATTCATGCTACTCTTCTTTCAATATCGTACTTTATGTAGTCATCTAACGTTAGTATGCTTCCAAACTGCAAAATTACCTTGTTCGAGTGTGTACGGCTCGAATGCGATAACTGAGTTAGCTAATTTTATATTTGTTGGGCCGCGGCGTGGGGACGGGGATATAAAATTTTGCCTATATTTATTTGTACTAAGAATTATCAAATCTAATGAGCGGTTGCAGCTTACCAGTTGCATTGTATACTTGTGTTGACAAATTATTTTCGCGGGTTTAAGTCAATTGTCTCTGAATAATTCATGAATCCGGTGAGACGGTTGATATTGAACTTGTATCTTAAATCAAGTAAAAGTATGTAAACATTTGATTAAAAAAATGTTTTGTTATGTATTTTCATTTCACATACTCTTACTTGCCTTAATAACAACCATTACTTTCATATAAAAAAATAAATGAAATGAAACAAAAATAATACGAACAAATTTTTAACGTATAATCATATGGGTCTAGGTCAATAGACCATAGATTGAGTCCATCCATTTATTTCTCTTAATACAGTGAGACTCTTTCAGCAGAGGTATTTCATTTATTATCACCGAAAATCAAGAAATAACATCATTACCTAAACAAAAAATTAAATTGATTTATTTAAAAAAACACTGGCATTGTTACAGAAAAAAGTTTGACATCATCTGAACAAGTTGATCCAGATTGGCACTTAAGTTTTTGACAAGTCATTTTATAAATCACGCCCACAAAATAACATAATCAGCATCACTTACCTAATGGCGGCCGCGGCTGCCAGTATGTGCTTTGTGTTCTGTGCAAATAATAATATATTTCCTTGCAAAAAATAATAATTGCGTTTCGGTATTCAGTGTCACAAATCACAATCGCTCTATTTGGCCAAAATATAAATTGCAATTCACCTGCTTGCTGAGTTACATTCCTCAAGTCGAGATCACCTCGTATTATTTGAAATAAAACTATCTTAAAACAACATGAGACCGTTATTCAGATGCTGTCATATTTAATATATCACCAAAGCGTTTTGCAAATTGGAGATGTCAATATTTGTTTATTTTTATTTCGATGTCTTGGTAAAATTATGTTTATGGACATAACCTATGGTATATATAAACTGGTGGCATTATGGCAAATGTAGAAATAACTTATTTCTTAATTTTCCTTATAATACTCGTAATTATGCTTCGTAATATAAAGTCAACGAGACATATAATTCTATTGCACATTTTTTACGGATTGATGTATAAACAATTTGACTAACAAAACATGACATGCCATGAAATTATATGACATAACCCAATATGTTAAAGTATGACATGACCCAGCATAGCATGGTGTGACATTACCTAACATGTACGTAAATTATGACATGACTCAACATTACTTAGTGTACATAACTCAAAACGGCATAGTATGAAATGACCCAATATCACCTAGTGTAATATGCATGACTCAAAACGGCATAGTATGAAATGGACCAACATAGCATGGTATAGAATGATATAACCCATCAGGACAATGTGACGTGGCCCAACACGGCATAGTGTATTTTGACCCAACGTGGCATAATCGTAGTATGACATAACCCAACATAACCCAGTGTAACATGACCCAACATAGTATAGTATGACGTGACCCAACATAATATAATATAACAAACATGTATTTTTAGGGCAATTTAGTAACTCAAGTCACGGGGTTCTGGTTAGATGGAAGAAAACGAAAGCGATAATTGTGTTAAATAATAATGATGTCTTCCAGCTTTCTTCACGTAGATACAGGTTAAAAGCTTCGTTAGATACATTTAACAAGGAGCCACTATTACTATTTATTTGAGAAATCTTAGTTTAAGAGATTTGACCATGTCAGAAAAATAGTAGATTAACGATTAACGAACAAAATTGTCAAAAATAAAATCAAGGGGAGTGCCGAAGATGAGATTTATCAATATGACAAAGGAACTGGTGATGCAGGTTGACATTAGGAGAATACATTGATTCTGCTAGAATATATACTAGTTGTAAAACCTCCACGGCGTAGTAAGAACTTCGAGTTGGTCATCCGACCAGCGGTTGTGAGTTATTTTCCTGCTAAAGCCCAATTTGATTTAAAAAAAGATTCCAGCCAGTTTTCAAGTCCTTTATAACTGTGTTCCTCAACCGGTGGTCCGCGACCCGGTGCCGGGCCGCAAACAGTATGCCAAATTTCAAGAAATTCGCCAAGCAAGAATATTAAATATAGGATTTTCATCCATGTCCTCAATAAAATCGAAACAAAGGAATAGATTGGACGTGACTGCAGCACTTCGTCTGTCAGAGACAGCACTGCAGCCAAGAATATCCAATATATTAGCAAAGATGCAACAGCAGGTTTCGCATTAGTTTGTTGCAAAAACCCCATTGTTTTTGTTAAATTTTAATTGTATCAGACAATGTTACAATTAAAATTGTTTAACTGTTATACTATATGTATATTTGTCAATTATAGTTACATATGTCCATCTGTCACAATATAAGATTAAAAAAATATTAAATAAAAAAAACATTTTTATTTCAGTATTAGTGGTCTGCGAAATTTTTTTCCTTTTTTTACCGGTCCACAGGTTTAAAAAGGTTGGGGAACACTGCTCTATAACACGTATTTTATCAATTGGAAGATATTACCTGTCTGATTGTATTGCATACAATAAGAGTAAATACAATATAATACACTAATGTGTGCCCGAATCGACAGACTAAGGGAAAATACTAATCAATAAGAATATATAATCGGCTATATATCATCATTAAAACGAAAACCTCGTCCCTTTTGATTTTTAAAGCGCTTAAATAACTTCGGATTATTTGAGCATTTTGATCGTTATAATTGACGTGATTTCTCTGATTCAATAAAAAACAGTTTTTTTTCATCATTAAAGAATGACATTATCTTTACAGAAAAACATGTGAACAAATATAAAAACAGTCAACTTTGAATGCACAATAAAATATACTTTTTATATAACCTAGTTTTCGTATTTTATCTCCAATCGATTGCAATATTATCGAGTTGTTTGGTATATACCACCATTCCACATAAGCAGTAGTTGTTGTCACTAACATTCACACTTAAGGCTCCAAGACACAAAACATTGTTTGTATCACTTTATATTTGCAATGGATTATGCTATAAGATCGGAAACGAAAAATTATATACAAGAATCTTTGTACAGGTCAAACCCCAAAGTGTGGTCATGAAAGAGCTTATATTTATATTTCTCTCTTTCTATCAGTCATTTTTTAAAGATATAGGGATACCTTTCTTGTTTAAGGGCATTCACCATTTTGATAGTGATTAATGTTCTTTGTATAGTTTATTTAAGAAATACAGGATTCTCAATTATTGTTAAACTTATTTAGATGTCAATATCTTTATTGGAAATAAAATTTTAAAAGATGGTTAAAATATTTGGATTATTAATAGATAAAAGATAAGCAATATTGAGAAGGAAAAAGTGACAAAAGAATAGCTTCGTTAGCCTACTATCAATTGCATGCAAACATGAGGTTTAAGGATGATAAAAATAAGCACATTAGCCAAAAAAAGCTGAGGAAAAAATATAGTCTAAAATTGACATTCCGTTTAGTGTATCTACTGTCGCTTGTCATTCTTAATGTTTTTGTAATTATTTGTAATCAAAGCTAACGCGTGAGTTATTTCAATTTTTAAGTGAAAAAATGTCTGAGAATCTGTTTAGCGTAAATAGGTTCATTATTGAAATATGTAGCTTTATTGACATTTTTGTAAAACAACATAAGTTTTGAGTGGTTGATTTTAGAATCGATCAAGGGCTAGTATTTTTTAAAGTTTTAATTTTATTGACTAACTACTTTAAAGATACAATGAAAATAGATAAATAAGATTAATTTTGAAAGTTGAACAATGTCGTATCCTTTTTGTTACTATGTGTATAAATAGCTTAAGTTACCTGATATTTCCAGTTACTACTTTCGCCATCATTTCTTAAAACTTCTTTCTCTAAGGTTTTAAATTTCATCGGGTTGAATTACAATTAAAAATATACACGTTTGTGTATAAGGAAACCAGGTTTTAGAAATTTAATGTTTGTTTTTAGGTTCTACGATGTCATTGTATAGCCTTCGTATTATTGGAGAACCGGAAAGATTTCAGGGGAGTTAAAAAAATGTTTACAATAAAAAAACACTTTATTTTAATAACTCATCCCTGTGGTCAATCCCAAAGAACAATTGTAGTTTTTATAATAATAATTATTATGATTAAATAAAGTATATATTTGCTTTTCATTTCAACTGGTTTTATGAATCATGAACGTGATAAACATGTACAAAAATAATGTGAGAAAGATTCATGAACGTATTTATATTGGAGATAAAACCCGAGGTTCCGATGGCAAGGACATCAAACCTATTATTTTTAGCAGATTTGTATTTTGCTATTTTTGTTGCTCTAAGAATGTAAGCAGCTGTTTTAATGTGAGAAATATACATAAAAATCACCCACCAAATCGTCAAACAATGAAGTATTAAATAAATAAAAATAAGTAAAGTAGATAAGTAAAACGCTTAAAACAAATTCAGGAGAAATTAGGAAAAAAACTGTTTTCAATTTTCAATCAGTTTTTCCAAAAAGATGTGAAAATTTTCAATAAAACACTATATCGTATGAACGAGATGATGATGATAGGTTATCTTTTGTGATATAATTTGATTTTCAACCATTTTGTAGATGACAGGTGCTTATGCGTTTATTAGTTTATTACATGTAAGCTGTTGCACTTCAGCAAGCAAACAGTCCTTTCAGATTAAACCCTGAGGTCAAATGGCAAGGAGATTAAACTTCCAAGATGATTGACCAATTTAATCTACTGCAGTTTTTCGTTAGATGGAGTTTAATAAAGCCTTATTTTTGTGTTTCTACATCTATAAGAATTTATCATAAACTACAGAAAAACTTAAATTCTCATTTTTATCAGTTTAATTTTGAAAACATGCGTTGAAGTAAATTCGTTGGGAATTGGACTCAAGATCTTCTATGGTTAGCACGAATACTAACCATTAACCCTTTAATGGGCATAAGCAGAAATCGGTCGCATATGCGACCACCCTTATGGTTATATTTGTAAGGATTCATTTTCTTAATGAAACGTTTTTAAGTAACACAAATGTCAAATGTAGTGGACGGGCAGAGGTCTTATTTAAGACGGATCGTCGTGAAGTTTGCTGCATGTTCAGTAGCAACGATCTAAACATCCGGTCAATTTATTGTAAAATATGTAAATAGGTATTATAAGTAAATCACCATTCATTATATCTCATATAAGAATTTTGTTTCCTAATACAACCTTAACTTAGATATTATTACCTAAGCATTCATTGGTCACTTTTGCGACCACTGGCATGGCCCCTGAAATGGGCACAGGTCTCATATGCGACCGCCTCATTTCCAAAAAAAAACATTTTTAAAACACGTTTTTGAATAAATAAAGTGGATTTGATACACATAATAATGATTTATTCAACAAAAAACTCAATATCTCAAAAATAAAAACTTGCCCTATAAAGGGTTAACTGAAGTAACGACACTTCCAATAAGAACATACGCAATAAATATTATCTTTCAATAGATATTTCGTCCTTTAGAGATAGTTTTAACGACTTGAATAAAAATAAATAGATATATTTTTTAGTTTATGTAAATTTCATTATCGTCGTTACCGAAATGTTCGATATCATTTACAAACTAGAAGTTGCTTTAGTATTCTCCAATGATAGGAAAAAGAAGCGTAGGAAGCCCTTTAGAAAGATGACATCAGAAAAGCAGCTTAGAAAAATTTGAAGCAATGTGCCAAAAATAGAAATGGATGAAGGAGAAAAGATAAGGCATATATCAAAATTAATCGAGATGATGATGAGGATGACCAACTTTCTAAGACAGGCTTGTCAGTTACAACAAGATCACCGTTATTTTAATCCCGAATTAACAATAATATCCCGTTGGTTTGCTACGCTAAACCCAAAGAAAACCTATAATCAAATTAAAATTAACCCACATAATGATGATTATGAAATTGATATCAGCAAAGCGGCACTACTGGAGTAAAACTGCTATATATAGTCAACGCAATCTCGCAATTAGTATCATCTTCAAGCAATAATAATCCACTTCACACAATTCAAAATGAGCTCTAATCTTTTTCATATCTTCGTACCAGAAAATTAAGACTTGTGTATCATGAATTTTGACCCACATACTCGTAGAGTGAGTCTGGTGCCTGCGACATAGTCGTTGCATAGGCGACCAGCAAGACTTGAGTAGTAACAACCGCTGCTACACAGTCAGCCCATTGCATAATCTGCCGTAACAACGGCGCGTGCATTAATATATTAATGCAGGTCATTTCCTAGTATCCTTAACTTTTGGTGAATGTAGATCGTGCGTACTTGCAGAGCAGATTACTTCAATAAGCAATACACCTAAACCACTCGCACGAATGTTGTATAATACGAGTCAAGTCGTGGGTGGATATTGGATAATACCCAACAAGTCATGGACTCTTACCTAGTTTTGAACTTTATTTGACAATTTTAATAAAATAAATATTAAAGTCACGGTGATAAAATTGTGAGTGGAAGAAATTGTGATATATCAAAGATTGGAGTAAGCTGAAGAATTATACTATTTAGGTAGTATTTTCGCAAATGATGGAAGTGTTACTATAGATGTCGAACAGCCGGTAGCGATAGATAACAAAGTAAATGAAGCACTATATACTCAAACTGAACAGAATCATAATATACTAAGATGATACGTCACAACAATATTTTACAAATCCACCAGATGTACATATGTATATGCTTGAAGCTATTAAATATTTTACAAATCCACCAGATGTACATATGTATATGCTTGAAGCTATTAAATATTTAACAAATCCACCAGATGTACATATGTGTATGCTTGAAGCTATTAAATATTTTACAAATCCACCAGATGTACATATGTATATGCTTGAAGCTATTAAATATTTTACAAATCCACCAGATGTACATATATATATATATATATATATATATATATATATATATATATATATATATATATGCTTGAAACTATTAAATATTTTACAAATCCACCAGATGTACATATGTACTCGTACTATATATGCTTGAAGCTATTAAATATTTTACAAATCCACCAGATGTACATATGTGTATGCTTGAAGCTATTAAATATTTTACAAATCCACCAGATGTACATATGTATATGCTTGAAGCTATTAAATATTTTACAAATCCACCAGATGTACATATATATATATATATGCTTGAAACTATTAAATATTTTACAAATCCACCAGATGTACATATGTACTCGTACTATATATGCTTGAAGCTATTAAATATTTTACAAATCCACCAGATGTACATATGTACGAGTATATGCTTGAAGCTATTAAATAAATAAACACATTTTTTTTCTAAATCATCTAATTCATTTATATTTGATACAGGTTAAACCCAATTACCTCAAGTTACAAGAAATAAATAATTCAAAGCCTAAATAATGACGACGGTAATAATGCTTTTTACTTATGCTTTCTCTGTGAAGTGGCTTAGTTATCCTACAAAGTTCATTTAGGGGTTTAATCCTCAATTTATCCATTGACATATGGAAGAAATCGATATTGTAAAATTCATTCCATAATTTTGAAATCTTCTTAACATACTCGTAATTCTGTGATACTCTTAATAGGTCAGTTCATGAATACGGTACCGAAAACTTTATTTTAATTCACAATAGCGTAAATAATTGTCTGGTTAATCAAACCATTGTTTCTCAACCTTTTTAGCCTTGAATCTCACTAAAATAAAAAAAAAGACTTCGCGAACTCCTGTAAAAATATCTTGTTGCTGCATGTGCACGTAACCACACAAATGGTAGTCAAGTGCACATGCAACAACCTCGGCAAGCAAGATCGGGTAAGGATATCTACAGTATTTTTTTCAAAAGAAATGTTTTCGTTTTTCTGAAAAAAAAATGTCATTTTACTTTTGTACCTGTAAATTACTTCATTAATTTGTTTAGTCAAGCATTGTTTATTTCACTTAATGTAACGGTATAACCCTGCCGTTTTCAAGGTGTTTATCTTATCATCAGGGAAACACTAGCAAGATTGAATTATGTTCGCACTGGTATCGACATACACACGCATCTAACGGTAAAAACTCGGATTGGGGATGGTGGATGAAGGGACGCTCCACCGATATAAACAGTGTTTGACATAACAAATTACAATGTCCTTAAGCCTTAACAGTGTGAATGCCTTAACTTCTCCCTGGCTCCATCCCAACTCACTGTCTGTTAATACTGTTGGGGTCAGCTCTCCTCGTCCTCAGGTTGTATGCTCTTCTGTCCTGGACTACGTCCCCCAGGCCATGCCTCTGCATCAGGTTATCTTTTTGCACCACCCATGAATTCTTTGGTCTTCCCAGAGGAAGTTAGGAAACAACCAGAGTTGTTATTCGAGGAAGATCCATGGAGATTGCCTAGTTCACAATGTGATCGGGTGCTCTGCGTCCAACGTGCCCATACCATCTCAATCGCCTCTCCTCCATCTTACTGTTGATGTCTGTAACACATAGGCTTCCACGAATGCGTGAGCTTTTTATTTTGTCTCTTAGGGACACGCCAGCTGACCATCTTAGCATGCGCATTTCAGCAGTTTCTAGTTGCCTAGAGTAAGAGTTATACATCGTCCAGTATTCGAAGCCATAGAGGAGTGCGGGTCTGACAATCGTTTGGTATACTTTTCCTTTTAACTTTGATGATGATTAACTATAAATAATATATAAATTGGTTGTGACTCACAGGTTGAGAGACGATGCAGTAAACAAATAATACTACACCACAAAACATATTCTTTTCAATGCATACCTTTACTCGGATCTTTCCATTCTTATGTGGTGATTTCCACTACTCTCAAATATGTGATCAATTCCACATAAATCTATTGCAATAATAATAATTAATGGAAGCTGTGGCATCGACTACCAATTAAATATTCTAATGAAAATTTCCACATTTGTTTCACCATCACTTTAATGTACGAGAAACGTGATCACACGTACAGATCTGCTTCAAGTACATGAAATTTAATATGTATCATCATAAATCTCGGTTGTTCAAAGATTATAAAATTATTTATTCAGAACAACGTAACAAGTTCGATAAATCAACGGCTCAACTTTGGTTAGCGTGACAGGATGAGTGAAAGAATTTCGAAAGGATTTTAATTAAATCTTTGAAAAAATTATATTTTTTAAAAATTTATTTTACTTTAAAATCTAATCTTTTCAAGTAATAAGATTTCTTACTAGACAATCCACCCATATTAGGGAGATTTGTGCCACCCCATCGAAATGAAAAATTTAATCATACAATTAATAAAATAAAATAAAAAGAATTTAAGACAATTTAAAGCTTTGACTGATTAAAATTGAACAAACTATAAGTGGAAAAGTTTTTCAAAGAAATAAGAAATGCAACATTTTTTGGACAATTTATAAATAAAATACATATAAAACTAATTATATATATTTTTTTATTTTCCGTGTCTTATATATCACTGGATTATGGGAATCTTAATGGCCTGTTTGTCATTATTGTCGACCACTCTGAACAGGGTTGTTACAGATTACCTGTAAACTAATTGCAACCCGTGAAATATTCATGGAAGTAAAACTAATTCTACATTTATAAAAATATGTATTCATAAATGTAAAATTTGTTTATATATATTATCATTTATACATCGTCCCCTTTTATACCCGTTCAAAAATTGTTAGCTTAGGTATTTAAAATTCGTCCAGTATCACGGACCCACCGAGTTTCAAATTTCGAATTACTTTCCGAGAGAATCCAAGTATTCCTCTCTCGCTCTCTTGTATTCAAAATTTAATTCTCGTATTCTTTCTTGGACGACAACCATCGTATGGGTTTTGGCCTATTTGTACTATTATGCAGTAGAAACACGTACATTCAGAACACGTGGGGTGAAACAAAATGCGGGATTAAAAGAACGATAAATCTGTGGCGTTATAGCAGACGTTCATATGCCCGTTTTACCTTAGTTTACAGGAGAAGCAATATTAACTTTGATAAGCTGTCAAAATCAGTACAAATAAGCATTTTTTTAAGTGTTTCCAAACAGTATATATTTTGTTTGGATTATGACTGACACACCAAATTTTGCTACAACATGCTGAGAAATATTTTCTATAAATTGGGAGAATAAACACAAAATGACAAAAAACGAACATATCAACTTCTGGCATAATGCCACAGAAATGTAAACATAAAACTGATGGATTAAGCAAGTAGAACAAGATACGTGATCAAACCATCTAAGAATGCTCATATTTATCTTGGAGAGCCAGATACGAGAGGAGATGTGACCAACTGGACCACGGATGACCTCCATGGCATATTTGATAAGACACTTGTCTACCAATTCGAGGGTTGCGGGTTTGATTCCTCTTGATGTCCATTTTTAAAAAGTGAGTCATGGAAGTGACCCATATCCAGCAATGGATAAACATTGATTGAAGAAAAAAAGAGAGAAAATACTCTGCTCCCATATCTACTCTACAGTGTCGTTTTTTTGTCGTTTAAAAAAAATCACTTGAAAATTAATAAGATTGCAAATTGAATCATGAAGAGGAATTTCAACTGACGCCTCGTCGCTCACCCACTTTCAGCTTTTACTGTCTAAAGAATATAATCATTCAATAGAATTAGCATCAAATATTATAAAACGCACGTCTTGTAATCGCCGTTTTTCTTTATAACCACATACAATTAACCACCATTAGATAGAATATTGTGGGTTACAGACTAAAATTACAAGTATCGCTAAAAGTAATGGACATCTTAGATGAACCGAACCATGTCAAACTACAGGTTAATTTTGCTGTACATGAATTAATATCTCTATACCAATTGTATTAAACAGACACGTTACATGATATTAACTAATAAATGGTTTTCTTTAACCAACTAGTTTTTTTACATTAAACTGTATGATGTGCACATACATGAAGCTTCATAAAGAGTGTCGGATTTAGTCTACTGGTTTGAGTTCTTGGATCAGTTGGATCTTGTAGGCATGCAGATCCAGATCTTTCGTGACAATTCGCTGTAAGGTGCTTCTTGAAACGTTCAATTCTTGTGAACGATGACAAATTGATGTCCCTGGGGTTTCAGTAACACTTTCTCTCACTGCGGCTATTTTTTCGAGTGAACGCTCGCTACGAGGACGCATGGGTAACTTATTGTCCAGAATCAAACCAGTTTTTGGATTTTTTTTAATTAATCTTTGAATTGGTGACTCATTTGGACCATTATTTCGACCAAAAATTCCACAAAGTTTACAAAATGTTTCAGCAAAACTTTCCCCATTTTCGTAATGATTTGTAACAAGACTTGTTTGAGCTCCCCAAACGATGAGGTGAAAGCCTTGACACCTGTACCAGACAGGTACAAAGACTGTAGAAATAAAATAGATCGTTGGTCGCCGCGTCGCGCTCGAAGAATCGACGTCGCGAATTCCGTCGCGAAGATCCAGCAGAAGAAGAAGAAGAAGAGCAGGGAGAGATTCCTCTCAGGCAGCTTGATATAGGGTAGCGGGTCTCAAAGTAAAACACGGTAAAATCGGTATTTACTGAGAATATATTTCAACGAGAAGTGATTGAGAAGTCAAGTGAGAAGTGAGAAGTGCCTTACAAAATTTGGTACCCTCTATATTAGTCGAAAGTCGGCCCGAGTAAGCGCCCGTCAGCCGTGAGGCAAACCCACGTTAGGGGGTCGGGGGGCTGCTTAAACTGACCGCCTTTTGACCTAGTCTCGATGGCCCGGCCGGAGCACATTTTTCTACGCGGTCGCGAGCTCATTCGGATCCAAAGTGACTAAATAATGACATACAAATATAGTATATGACATACAAATTTACCACAAATTTACATACGACATATGGAATACTTAACATGTACAAGAACATTATTAACAGACATTTACATATACAATTACAGGATACAGACATTTACATACAAACACAGGATACAGAAGTTTACATACAAATACAAATACAGGTTTACATACAAACATTTACCTTATTCTAGAATTACAGAGTTGTATATTTTTATATTTTCAAATTCTAGAGTTATGTAATTTTACAGATCTACACCGTGTCAGTTTCCTCATATTACACACACACACACGGGTGGCGGCACACGTCCGATACAACACCGGTAGGGTTATACCGTTTAAAAAAGTAGAACACACAGTGTTTAATAAAACAAATTACAATGTAATACAAAACACTTTGACTTATTACCTTCTTCTTCTCTCGTATAGTTTTTCTCCCAAAGTCAAGTAATCAGGTTTCTCAACTATAATGCAACCTCAGAGTATGGCCCGATGGAAGTCTTCTTATTGTAGTGTTGCAGTCTTATTGCAAGCATTTTGTTTACTTATTTCAATTCTCAACTTATTATGTAACTTTTTACTATTACTATTTGACATTTTTTTTATTATTCAATAGAAATGAATTAGTTTATGAAGTGATTATGGATGAATCTGACTTAAAGGAGGATGTATTGAGTAAGACGAAAAATAACACGCAGAAAAGATTTTGGCATGTAAAAAGAATGAATCGAGAAAGACTAAAAAAAACAATATACATTGCAAATGTGATTGAGAGGCGTAGTAAAGGAAGACCAACGAAAGTATGGTGGAATTTAACGAATTAATTCAAGAAATTAAATGTCAAAAGTCAGATAAATCTTAGGAGTTGTATAAGAATGGGAATGAATGTAGATGAAGTGAAAAAACGTATTGTTATAGGAAATTCTCTCGCTCCGTCTTCTCTGTCTACCCTGACAGGGATACTGGGTGATGGTATGTATTTATTCATTTCATACTTTTATGCAAATACATTAAGGCCGTGGCCGCACAGGAAGGAGCCTCGCTTGGTGCTTAGAGCTATGTTGCGAGTTAGGCGACATATCCTAGCGAACCAACGTACCGCATACTATCGCAGTGACCACACTGCACGCTTCGCGCCAATTTGCATGACGACTAGTCACTGAGTGAATCTCTGAGCGAACAGACGTGTTGGTTATATTACAAGATGGCGGAAGTTTTAATGAAAGCTGTGTATAAAAGGGAGCCTTTGTGGAACCCATCGAGCAAATTATACACAAATGTACCTGTAATAAAATCACTTTGGAATGAAGTTGCACAGAAAGTAAATAAAAATGGTAAGTTGTAACAAAATCGGTTAGTTTTGAGAGTGGCATCATGTGTTGACTCAACCGCTCCCGACTGTTAAATTAATTTATGTCTAACACTTTGGTGTGGCCATGCATGAAGTCACCTATTATATGAGTCACGTAAAATCTAACTTAGCGCCTAACGAAGCATTTTGGTGTGGCCTCGGCCTTAGTGAATTTATTGTTAATTACAAATTTCCTACAATGAAACCCACTTTCTTTTCATAATTATTATTTAAATAGAAATGTATGTATGTAAAGTAATTTATAGCGCGAGGATGAAAGGTCGCAGCTGCAACCATTGTTTGGAGTGCTCTATTAAAGTAAACAATATCCCGCTTTTTAATGACGAAATTTCACCGATTTTGAAATCATTATTTTTCTCAATAAAACTAGTTATTTTTTAAATATAAATATTACGTCAAGTCGCACGAGTGAAATATTTGATTGACGCACAAACGAAATCGATCATGCATTCGCACAATATCTTAAGCAGGTTTCAACTCTTTTTTTGAAACGTCATGAGAAATGAACGGTGATTTGTGTATTTTTTTAGTTCGTTCGTCAGAAGTCAATCAAAGCTGATGCTTTCGTAATTCCATCTCATAAAAATATTGAATTGCGACGAAGAAATCTTTAAGCTATTTTTTTTATTCATGATCCTAGTGGATCATAGCTAGTGCTAGTGATTTTATTGGATATTCAGAAAGAAAGGAAGGGAGAGGAAATGATGACTGAGCATTAAATAAGAGTTATAGGAGCAGAATAAATGTGAATTTTTTTTAAATACCTGGGATTACAATGTATGATAGAGCAAGTAATGGTTAAGTTAGGGGCTACTGTTTGTTAGATTTAAATATTTTAACAGCAGTTAAAAAAACGAATCTTAAGATGGTTTGGACATATCCAAAGAATGAATCCTAAAAGTATGAAATAAATATCTGAAAAAATGGAATACGAGGAAGATTTAAGCTGGTGAAAGAATGGAAACAATTATAATGATGAAGAAAATGTAAGAATCATCAGAAACAGAAGACAATGCATAACGGGATGTATGAGTGTGAATGAGACAAAAGCTGTATGTGAATGAGTCGAGATCTGTCTTCTACACTGACTCCGAAAATGATATGGCGTGATGGTATGAATGTGTGCAAATAAGAAATGTATTTAATTTCATTTCCTGGTTTCATTAAAAAAAATAACTTCAAAAGGGTTGAGTGAAAACGGCATATAATTGAAAAAAAAAGTGTGGAATAATACTCAAAAAGCTTTATTTTTTTTTTATCTGAATATCCAATAAAATCTGTAAGAGGGTATCATCATTGAGTTAGAGAAAGAACTTTGATGTAATTTGGACACATGGGGAAAAATTATGGGTGTAATTGACGTGTATTGTCTAGTATTATGTTTTCGGTGTATACAGTACAGCATTTGCCATGTGGCCATCTCTTACAACCAACTAGAAAGATGTTAATGAGGGCCAAAGTATATAGTAGAGGTAGACTAAGGTACACAGGGCTGAACTATATTCTCAAATAAATAAGAATAGAAAATTAGAACCACGAATAATGGATGATGAAATAAATTAATAATCATGAAGAGAATGAAGTCTGATTGAATAGAATAGATTCAAGTGCTGTTATATTTACCTACAATATGACATCTGTGTTCATTATATTCAGACTTATTCTAAAAAAAATTACATATTTTTATGTTGCTTCCGATCCCTCAATTATTCTGGAGCAATTTTTTCGTAATGAATATTTTAATTCGTTTATTTATTATACACAATACAATATTTAAAATGTTATAATAACTAAAGGATATAACAGTACTTAAACCCACCCTTTAAAGGATATGGAGTGGCTGCAGCTCGAACTAGTTGAATTGTTTATATGTTTAAATGTGTTAAGGTTTACTCTTGGGTATAAGTAAACTGTTTCAGAACAGGCAATGAGCCTAGTGGAACGGCTGAAATATGTGTGGACCGCTATTAAAAAAAAGAGAACCTCTTTATTAATCAAAACTTGTGACAAAGTGGTCTTCTTTATTATTCACAAATTTCATGTATTTGTCCATAATACGAGTACTTTGACACTCAGTTGAAAGATTCACACTCTGTATTCAAACCCTTTCATATATTTGAATCCAAAGTTATCATATATTAAACTTCAACCGCATTTTCATCTCAAACATCAAAACCATGCCCAATAACTCTGTATATACGCAACAGTAATTAATTTCATGAAGATATTTTGAAATCGCCCAAAATAAATTACTTTAACAAACTTAACATAAGGTAAAATATCAAGTTAACCAAAAAATTAACCCTAAGCAGCACTAAAACTAAAAATTGAAACATCATGTTTGTTTTGGTTATTTTGAATATAAATTCAAATATAATAGTTTTACTCTTAACAGGTGCCTATAACTGGAACAAGGGAAAAATAATACAAAAAAAAAACAAGATAAAAAAAATAAAATGATTAATTGAAGTGAATGTAATCACGTGTAATATATGAAAACCTGACGGGAGATCGTGACGCTGATCTCAGATTATTGGAGCATACCCTCATGAGTACCACGCAGTGCCGGGCTAAGTATTTTACTGATCAGTTTGTCACCAAAGATGCTGACTCCCTAGAGATGTCAAACTTTTGGAAGCGCTTAACCTTTAAATATTCTAAATCACGAAAGGAGTGACGCAAGAAGCGTGATTCCAGGGAATCGGAAATTCAATTCAAGAATTTGAAACCTTTTTGAATACCGTATTTTCGAAAACCATAAAAATCAGTGAACAAATTTAAAAAAGATTAATTCAAAGTTATTTTCAAATTTTACATCACTCGAAATCAACATGACATACTCGTTTTAGTTCCTATTCTTACACTCATCATGTATTAAAAAATAATCTTTATTATTTAATTTACATAAACATGCAATATTAATGTCATTATTTAAATATTATTTTGTTTACGAATCATGACTTGGATGATGATATTAATCATTTTAGATAACACTCATATTTGAATAACCTACAAAGAACGATCTGTGAATCGGTGATTAATCTTCTATGATTTTACTCCCACTAAGTCGAGTGATTATTCACTCGACTAAGTACCCTTCCACCAACAGCTTTTTGATCAGAAATACAATAATTTACGCGGTAAACAGCACATAAGCTGCATATAAGCTTAAGTAAAATACGAATTCTGGTATTTAAAATGATCTTGGAGTAAAATCAGTTCGGAAGTGAATTCACAAAGATTCTTACACGGGGATTTACTTGATTAACGTTGACGTGGATGCTAGCCAAAACACCATGGTCACCAACAATTCATGATGATACCATGGCCGTCGATAACAACACCACAGCATCGAATCTATCCATCATAGTACCACCATCTGGGCGGCTAGATGTCTTCAGTCTACTCTGGTTGCAATTATTTCATTTTTGCTATTTTCGCTTTGAAACCACTCTCTATATATCTGATCGGACATTAAAGGATTGTGGTCACTTTGTTAAATATCGCTTAAGGCCAGATAAAATTAACAAAATTACTTGATACCATCTTGTTCAAACTTTCTATGGTATAGCGGTTGTTTTCATTAATTCAACTAACATTAACACCTTCAGTTTCCACACGTTAAATTATGAAATGGTAGCTTACTCTGTGTATAGTAGCAAGGCTATGGTTTAGTTATAAATTGGTACGTAAAATTCTGATGCAAAAATGCTCGTGAAAATATCATATAATCAAACTAATATTTAAGAAAACCAATGTTACGCGTGCAAGTTTAAGAGATGATGACAGAGATATAATTGATATAATGGTGCTTGTTAACATTGAAGATGATTTTTTGTTGATGGCCATGGTAAGATGGATATCGAATAAACCATGGCCATAAAATTTAAGATTTCTAACAGAGCTTTCTGTGTCGTTGATCATGTTCAATGGAATTGTAGGAACTACTGTCGTCGCTGAAATATTGTCAACATGCACGGTCAACGACCGACGAAACGACCTTTGGATATGTCCAAAGGTCGCATACCAAAACATTGAAATTGTTTACCCACAAATACTATTTACGATACATTCCACAGTAGAAAGAGAACGCATCGCGCTGTCTCGCCGTTTTCGCCAACAAATTGTCTACCCACAATATTATTTGCGATGTCTGCAATATTTCAATCGACCATCTCTGCACGCACAGAAGCGAGATAAAAATATATTGCGGGCGCACTCCCGCGCCCATTCTGAAATGTATAAATACCTACTTACCGATAAATAAAGCATCATTAATCATTAATTATTATTCATTGATTCATTCACTCTCTCTTTCCGCATTGCTAATTGACGTATTTTATTTAAATACCAAACAATCAAAACCATCATCGCGTCCTTCAAGGACATTCGCTAAAGAATGATGTACTTAGTCGAACTGCCTTTGGAAATTCTAGATGTTTACACAAGAAAAACAAAATCATTTAAAGGCATGTAACAAAAACTTTACCATCATCATCAGATACGCCTAAATGCACTCCAGAGAACGACTCAATTTAGCAAAATTTAGAGGTATCTTTTTCTTACTTACGAAATCCCTCGACTAAATTCTGAAACGTTTCCGAGGCGTTCTTCCCACAAATAATCGCTCAAAAATCAGTTTAGATATCCAGCGTTCGTAGGTTCATGTAAGCCAGACTTCTCGACTTCATCCCGAAGACTATATTTGGTTTCTGAGAAGTTTCTCTTAGCTTCTAGTTTGCGAGTTATTGGATGAATGTTATCGCTATTTCTGGTCCATTAATTCCTACCTAGAATCCTGTTTTCAAAGACTTGGAGGATTTTTCTTGATAAATTACGGTTCTCCAAACCTTGCATCCGTACAGCAAAATCTGCTTGTTTATTGTTATGTAAACTATCTAGTTGATAAAGCGATATGACATCATATTATAAAAGAGAAACCACAATAGAGAAAAAGAAAAAGTTCTTCAAAAAATCAACAGCGTATATAATAGTCACATAAATAATTCACAATAAGTAACGTATTCATCTCCTTACGTATTATCTGTGATTTGAAAACAAAAGTACTGCTTTTCTTAAAATGTTTACTTCCAACTATCCTTTCATTTTTTTGGAGGTCTTCCTGGGAAACGACTGACAGCGGGTATTGTATTCATCACCATTTAGGGAACTCTCCTACTTTACATTCTTTCCACATGGCTTCGGCTTTGTTTCCAGCTTTTTCTATTTACTTTTAGTAAATTTCATAGCCATCAATTTTGCGATGAATATTGTTCAAACTTGTAATATATTCGAGAGATAATTAAATAATCATAAAGAATATTAAAAAAATACATATTTTACTTACACTATATAACTACTACTGTAGTAACTTAAATTTCATCCTTAGAAAGAAGAGAAGTATATACAGTAACTAAAAAATAATAAAAACCTAAATTTCTCTGCATATTGACTTACCGAAATATTAATGTTTTACACTTTTGTTGTACACAATCCAACCTGACAAGCTTATTGCCATATTGCATTCTTTTTCAATCAACCAGAAATACCTTAAAAGACTAAACGATAAACCAGATTGGATTTTTTTTCATAAAAAATCTGGCTTTATACAGGAATTGAACCCGCTACATCCGAAAAGGGTTGGACGACATCCATCTGACCATCTAGACCACGGAGGATATCATGTATGTATCATATATAAAAAAGTCAATATGTCTACTACTACTAAAACAGACAAATATAGTATATCTAACAGTACAGAAGGAGTATGTTCCCCATTTTTTACCAGACCAATAAGTGAACAAAGCGAACAAAATCGAGTAAACAAAATTGCAGACAAAACAAATTTTTAATACAAGTAAAGTCTCAAGTACTAGCATCAAATTAACGTAATTCTTATTTCCTATTTCCTGATGATGTTACCGCCCAGATTTTTCTAATGATGATTAATTACTGCACTTTGCTAATCTCTCATTAATTATGCTTTTCGTAATCCGACATTTCGTGATCTTCCTGACAATCAGTTTAAGTGCCGTCATGAAATACCTACCTGAGGACGTTTTTAGTTAGGTCTTCAAGTACATATTTTAAACACATGTGTACGAGTATATACGTAATACGGTTTTCGGCTCAAGGGTATAAAGAAATAAATAGAAAGTTGAAGTGGAAAGAACTGTAGGAAAATAAATATGGATATGTATGAGGCAAAGGAAGTGTGCCGTGATGGGAAAGATTGTCAGTCTATCCTGTCTACCTACCCCAACAGGGAAATGACATAATCCTCATTATATAGTATTGGTTTCGGCTTGAACATTATACGAATATACTGAACGAGACATTTATTTATTTTCTTGTAACAAGAAGGTATCGGCAGTGGCTTTAATTTAACAACCTACCTGTATTGTATATTTATTTAAAAATAGTATAACTTAATAACCAGGAGAAGATGAATAAAATCCTTTGATTTATTTTATTTTTAATTTCATACAAATTGTAACCCATTAACACGAAATTAAAATAAAAAGTACAAACAAAAAAAAACATGAGATAACAATAACAACAACAATAACAACAACAATAATATCTCATGATTTCCTGTATAGAGACTTTTAGTTATGTAAACAAAGTGTATATAAAGGAGCTATATCCTTAATTAATCCACCAAGAAATGGAAGATAGTCCCTATCGAAAAAATCGTTCAACAAGTTTATTCCATGTGCGAGTAACTGCACTCTTAAAAGCTCATTTTTAATACATTATTGTGACATACTGAATATTTTGGAAATATATAAACTTATATGTACATACTCGTATTAAGAAACATTTTCGTCTATGGACATGGAAAAAACTAAAAAGAACCAAACAAATGTTGTAGAAATGAGTGTACTTAGAAGAATACATGGGGTGACAATGTATGACAGCATATGAAATGAAGTGATTAAGGATGAATGTGAACTTTGGGTTATATGTTCAGAAAGATAAAGAAGAGCACTCTGATATGGTTTGGGCATGTAAAAAACATTAAAGAAGATAGACTAACAAAAAAAATATACAGTGCAAATGTAAATGGAATGCGTGGTAGAGGAAAACCAAGGAAAATATGGTTGGATCAAGTGAATTATATTTTGTAAGTAGGAAACGATTTGTATATATGTAGAAGTATCGAATGATGTGTGTCGAGATAGGAAATTCTGGCACACTGTTCTCTCTGCGTAACCCAACAGGAAAACGGCGTAATAGTATATATATGTTTATTTTTATATCTTTGGCGCCATCTACTGAGTGAAGTTTTTAATTACGCTTATAAGTCACTTTTCATGAGTTGAAAATAAAGCGCTTTATTTGTTTGATTTTGTTTCTTGAATGAAATTTATAAAAAAAAACGATGAGCGAAACCCGAGCAGATCGTGACCGCTGCTACAAAAGAGGTTTCGGCAACACGAACAAGGCAAGATCCCGTTTCCAGATAAGTATGAGCAAGACTGATCTCAACGGACCTTGAAAACCCACCAGTTAGTTACCTTGATCAAGGAGTTGGCAAACTTTTCAAATAAGTATTTACAATTCTCACACATTTTTTACTTTAAATAAAATTATATGGTTAGATCAAGAGAATGATATTTTAATAGCAAGAAGTGTAAGAAGTAAGAGAAAACGTGAGCTTTATGAGAAGGTACTGATGTCTAAGGGGTAAAATTTGTATTTAGTAAGAAAATCTAGCACTATGTTCTCTCTGCCTATGCTAGCTGGGAAACGGTGTGATGTAGGTATGTAAATAATTTTAAGGATTATTTTTTATATTTAAATCTTAAAAAAAACGTTTGTTTAACTTTATGGTTCGTATTTATGTTAATGAATAATATTTATGTAATTCGAGGGGAGTTACATAGAGCGGCGCTCGAACCAGCGACTCGATGTTTCAGAAGTTTCCGAGCTCGATACAGAGCGCGTTGCCGAGCGCGATACCGAGCGCGATACCGAGCGCGATACCGAGCGCGATACCGAGCGCGATACCGAGCGCGATACCGAGCGCGATACCGAGCGCGTTACCGAGCCATACACATCGGATTTAGATTAATTGACTGATCCAAGTCGGAAGTGACCTTTTATTTTAAAATTATTTGTGTGTTTATTTTTAATTTAAACCGACTTTATGACTCAAATTTCATTACAATATTTTAATAGTTTCATCATTAATTTGCGTTAAAATCATCATAAAGCTTAGAAAATGAAAGATCGTTTTATTGCATTACACTTTGGTTGTGTATAGTTTAACCTGGCGGGTTTATTGTTATGACGCAATATTTTCCAAGCAACAAGAAATGTACCATATTAAAGAATCCTGAAGTGAAAACTAGACAGATACCAATAAATAAAATCTGGATAACAATGGGAATCGAATCTGCAACCCTTTTGTTGGAAGACACGTGTTGCCACCTAGACTACGAAGGTCATCTATCGTACCGTAGAGTACAGCCTTTATCCAAGTTTTATTTCCAATTCAATGTTTGGATAATTGATAACTACCAATAACTTCAAAATCTTTCAACAACAGCATTTAAATTAGCTGATATATTGACAATTGATTTTATTTCTGATAATTTAAATTGACAAATAATAAAAAAATGATGAAACTTATTCGTAATTAATAAAATGAAGTCTATCTTAAAAATAAATCTCAAACTGAAGAATAATCAAAACATTTTTTTCTATACTGTTGTAATTCATACCAATTGTAAAAGAATAGAATAATCAATTTCATCAGTACACGAAAGCGAAATTATCTATTTAAAATTCCAACTGTTGAAACGGACACTGTAGAAAATTTTGTACTAATCATGAATCCTTAATCGAAATTTAAGCAAATCAATGTAGGTCAAAAAACACGCAGCATAGTAAAATAATATGTCAAAACTATGTGTATATAAACGAATAGCTGTTTTGAATAACACTATCTCAGGGACCGGGTGTTAAAACAGAAAATAAGAAAAATCAAACCAAACGTAAGAAGTTAGCAGCAAATAAGAACTGCTTCGAAATGGATAAAGAAATAATGCAGAATAAATTATTTATAATAACACCTTACTTCGAAATATAACAGTGCTGGCATAGATCAATTTTAAAGTAAAAACTAACACATTATCAAATATTATAATTTAAATGTAAACTGTGTTTCAACATAATATTTATTATCTCCAAAGTAAATAAACATTTAAGATAGCATTTTAGTTATGTCTCATTGGTTGTATAATATACGTCCATTATTATATTATTATCTTCATAACTCCCTGATTTTTAAAGATTGACCTTCTTCTAGCATTCAATAACTGATAAATTTGTGTTTGCAGTTTTTTCATTAATTTGTATGATACTCTCAACATCTTCGAATTGATGATTCGGGCGTGTTGAAACGTGTGACTGGGAGAGAATAATGTATTCAGCTCCATTAATCCTGCCTTCGGGTTAAAACCACTGGAGTATTACAAGTGAAGAATAGTTCGCCATTGTACATATTAGAAACACTCGCACAAGTGTAAAAGCAACAACAATCGCACACTTCTACTGCATGGGAGCATTGTTGTGAAACGAACCATTTAACCAAACTGTGCCTCGTTTTTTAGTCCCTTCGGGAATTGAACCCGCAACCTCCGAATTAAGAACCAGTATTTCATCAACTAGGTCACGGAGGTTGCCAATTTATTTGCACTATTAACAAGTTACAAAGTGAAATGAAAGAATTATAAATAATTCAATAAAAATACATTACATGTATACAATCATGTCTTCTTTCTGTCGGGGTAAGCAGAGAGGGCAATGAGTTGGACTTTATTTTCTTGAAACACATCCTGTGCGTCTTTTTCATCCATACATCTTCTCATACAGCTCCTACGATTTCTCTGACTTTTAACGTTTCTGTCTTTCTAAATATCATTGACTTGATCCAACCATACTTTTTTTAGTTATCTACCACGTCTACTATTTGCATTAACACAAGCAAATTTGACCTATTTCATGAATACATAAGTTAAAATAAATTATTGCCTATGTTATATAAGTATGTTAATGGAATGGGTTACGTTTTCACGTTGGCAATTGATTAAAATGTTTTGCGATCGACGAAAGTTATGAAAATCATGGCAAAGATGATAAATTACAAAAACCAATCATTTAACACCCCTGCCTTACAAATGAAAGTAATTGTATATTCAAGAAGTTCACAGCGAAAAAACAAGATCGACAACAAGGCATAATGGAGCAAATCCCCAAAGGCAGACGTTAAAATACCTTTACGGCAAAACAATCACACATGACGATGTGACCTTACGCACTGGATGACCATATTTTCATGACACAAAAAGAAACAGATATGATAACAATCGTTCCAACCAACCATAAAGGGGTTAAGTAGGAATTAAGAGAAACCCAAACTGGAATCCTTTTTAAAAAGTCTAGTGGAATCGAACTCACAACTCCCTAGTTAGGGGACTAATATCCTACCAACTAGGCTACGGAAATCGTCATTTCCGTCTTTTTTAAGCATCGAGATTAATTTGATTTTTATATTAAAATTCTTATTTTATGCAACAAGTTCACATATCTAAAATAAGTGGTTCAAATGGATTAATTAAAAACAAAAATTCAATATTTGAGAGTAAAAAATACTCAGCAAATATATAATTGAAGAACGTGGCCAGGAGGCATGAATTAATCACACTTTCGTGTTTAGAACCACTAGAGTAGGCAAGGAACTCACAGTCCATGAGACGTGTTCAAATGTTTACATCACTTGGAAACGCAACAACACTCGCACACATCTAGGACGTCCGATTTTTGTAACCAGACTGAACTTTCTTACGTGTAACATCGAGAATAAAACTTGAAACTCTTATCAATGAGTCCACCGAGGTGGTCCCATAAATGTATTTATTTATTTATATAAGTCAAGAAATTTCATAAATATATAATTTATGAGAAATGTTATATTAAGTACCTATTAATGACTAAAACGAAAATGAAGTCCGATGGAAAAATATCTGAACGAAACTCATTGGAGATTGACCCTAGAACGCCTAGTTGTTAAACAAATATGATTACCATGATCATGTTGCCGTCGGATACTTCAATATTTACTAGTTCAAAAGAATAATATATTATATGATATATAAAAATACAAGTCTCTATTTTCGATATACTCGTACAATAAACTCGTATTTCTGAGAAACATTATACATATATTGTTGTTTATTTTCCATGGAAAGCAACCCTATCCTTAATGTGTGATATTAATCGCTTTGCCATCAAATAAGTGAAAAGGAAATGCTCCACATATGCATATCACATTATGAGCCTAATCTGTCGATTAAATCTTTGTTATACATCAAAGTCTGACTAAATACACATGACTTGATTTTGAAATGTAACAGGTGAGTCGGTGTGTCGTTATTTTATAATACTTTGTCAGACAGGACGAATCAGTCACAGCTCATAACTTGTGAACATGCTCGATACAAATTGTTAGTTACGTATTATTGAGTAATAAACTTATGCAAATAGGTCATGTTACCAACAAAGCCTTGTTTTTAAACTATACGGAGACTAGTTTTTTCAATCAGTCAAAAATGATTTAAAAAAACGCATTCCTCAAAACTTCAGGTAACTCGTCAAATTAATTTAAAAAATAAGTCTAGCAAATATCATCTTGCAAGTTACGTATTAAATCTTTTGATTTTTTCGTAAAAGGTTTCTGTTTTCACTTTGATGATATACTCGTACTTAATCGTTAAAGTTACTTTATAGTGTTTTTTAATATAACTTCAAGAGCAAGTAATTTTTTAAATGGTTATGAAATATTAAAGTATTGATGCCTTTAATTTTGGCTTCTTAAGGGGGTATTCTACCCTAAAAATTAGAAATTTTTGCATATTTTTTAAGTAAAGATCTTTAAGAATATGTTCTCAAAAGGAAATTTTAAAATTCTCAATATTTACGAAGTTATAGCTTTAAATGAGGCAGCAATTACGCCGCTATATGAGACAGCAATTACAATTAATCTCAAAACTTCATAACTATTTTTAAAAAATTAAAATATTAAAAAAAAAGGATAAATTATTTATTTTCAGACAGTCGCCATTTTACGATTTTTTTTCTTTGGTACCAACTATAACGACATTATTTTTCATCAAGAAACTGTGAACAATTTTTGTTTCAGATTTACAAAAAGGGTGCAATAATGTCGATCAGCTTACTCCTTTTTTTACGACAAGATATAACAGCTGATAACATCGTGAATTTAATTTTTTTTTCAATTTTTTTTTAGTGCATTCTCAAATCATCAATAAACAAACGGTGGAAAATGCACCTGAAAAATGTTTTTAGTTTTTTTTTATTAAGTCTGAAAAAACGCCCGAAATTCACGCCTCCAGAGTGGAATACCTCTTTAAGCCTATGGTATTTAAAGGCCGTATATCTCTAACGTCTGTCTTTATAATTAATATCAAAGTTATGTAAAAAACCCTTGACGTATGGAAAGGAAACTTGGATTTGGAAGAGGAACAATACAAGTAAAATTAATCTCGTGGAGATGGGTGCATTAAGAAATTTTTTTGGGGTGTCAATGTATGAAAGAAGGCGGAATGATGACATCGGAAATTAATGCATGAATAAAATGAATGTTTTAAGGAAAATGACAAAAGTAGCTTATAGATGATGCTTAGACATGTGGAGAGAGTGATTGACGAAATAATGACTTAGCTAGTTTACATATTAGAAGTGCAAGGTGAGCGCATTAGAGGTAGATCGAGGTAAACATGGCTGGGTTAAATGGACCAGTTTTTAAAAGAAGATAAAGTGAGAGGTATGAATAATAGAAAATTGTGCTTGACAAGATGTATAAATGTGGAGGAGGTGAAAGTTGTGCGCTTGTATAGAAATGTTTGGAGATTTGTTATCGTTGCCTACCTCGTCGGGACATGGCGTGATAATACATGTGTAAAAAATTGTATTTTTTACAATATTCATCTCTTGCATCGTAGCCCTTGCATCCTTAAATGGAGGGAGTGGGATACGAGAAGACCGATAGGACGGACCCAGAAGAGGTGGGCTGACGAATCCCTGTCATCGGTAGAAAATGGACGAGAAAAGCCCAAGACAGGGAAGCGTGGAAAATTTTAGAAGAGGCCTACATCCAGCAGTGGAGAGACGGCTGAAGAAAAAGAAATCGTAGTCCTTGGAAGCTTCTAGTCTAATAAACCACAACTCTCCAGACTTATCTACCCCTCACAAAGTCACTTCATTGGATGAAGTTCGATTTTTAGGTCTCTAAAATGCCACACCACCATCCTCCAAAAGAGTGTTTATTATATCAGGGTGTTTGCAAAATTTTCAAATATCTTAATTAAAATATTCAAGTTCATATTAAAAAAAACTTGGAGAATTTGTGTTTTAAAGTATTTGTCAACGTAAAATGTAATTCGAGCGATTACATAACAAATCCCTTAATAAAAAAATACTTTTAAATTAAGCATTTGTAACGTTAATACATTTCATTTCCAATTAAGAAAGGCGTTGGTTACAAGCAGAAACGATAGCACACGAGTTGAAATTGAAACAGATAAAAATCATTAACTGAAACCGATGTGTGGAAAGTGGGTATTAACGTGATCTATACAACAGTGGCTAGCGGCAATAGTTAACACAAAACAGGTTAATATCTGCCCAAATGCCTCATCTCACTGACACTTATCACCCTTGTATACTTTAAGGAAACATAATGAGTTGTTCATTAATTTAGTGAAGTTATTCATCAGATGTATACGTGTAATTAATAATGAATTTTGCGCGTAATGATTCGCCAACAAATGTAGATAAACGAAATAAGCCTATTGTATAGTATTAAACTTATTTTCTTATGGTTTAGTTAATTTAACCTGCTGAGAGTGCTTCATTCTTACTTTATATTGCTATGTAGCAATATCTTTCAACCGACAATAAAAGTCTACAAACTTTGTGTGAAAGTCAAAACTGGAACTGTTTTAAAAAAAAATCTGGGTTCAGCGGGAATTGAACCCGCAACCTCCGGATCGGAAGACAACCGTCTTACCAACAAGGCTACGAAAGTCTTATGCCTATGGATTATACAAAAAAAAAAAAAACTTACATCGAATGTTCTTTGATTTTTTTATTTAAACAAATTTCGATTTTTTTATTTGTTAAATAATATATGGTATACCTAATGCATTCCCGTGCAGTTGTGGAGCAAGGAAAATACGACCTCTATATTTTTCAAATAGTTTTTATCTGTAATCTTTATCAAGTAGGAATTCACAAAGAAGACTCCAGGGTGATCCTTCCTTAGGGTATCTTTCAGGTCACGGAGCCGTTGAATTAATCTCCCAATGCTCTTAAAATAATCAATACAATCTACTCCTAACCTTAAAAGATCTTGCTATACATTACCTAAGAGTCTCTCTCAGTCTATCAAGTGAACTTCTTTCGTGTCGTTGGGTTTGCATAATGATTTTTGTAAACAATAATCTGCTTACATGGTCAATCCATGTCAACCTTTCTGACCCCATATCGCAGGTTACAAAGGGTTGTATCGTTTTGTTTTACTTTCTTGGTTTGATCACAGTTTCCCCGATCCTGTACTTTTAGGTCAAGTTTATTCCATAGATTTCCGAATCTTAGAAACTTTTTGTGTCATCTCTGAACAGAGATTAAGGGAACCAAGGACAATATATCAAATATAGGAAATGTTATGTGATGAATTGGCTCTGTATCTGCAGTGAGAAGCTGTTTATGTGGCACTTGCTGTAATGTCCGAGAAGCCTGATGTCTTGCACCGAAAAGGACTTGATTCGTAGAATGTGCAGTACAGGTGGCGGAATTATGGGTGACAATAAATAAGTGCCTTTGACACGATAAGAAGATATATCATGACCCACGTTTCGGACTTATATTTCACTTTAAATAAGATATATTCATACATACCATCAAGCCATGTCCCTGTCAGGATAGGCAGAGAGGACAGAGCGTCAGACTTTTCTATCTTGACACATACATATCCTTAGCCATTTACCAATCCATACACTTTCTCATACAACTCCTACGATTTCTCTGACTTTCTAATTTTCATTCATTCAAAATAGCATTCACTTCATTCTACCGTAATTTCCTTTCATACGCCTTCCACTCGCATATACATTTGCATTACATATATATTTGTTTTGTTAGTCTTTCTCAATTAATTCGTTCCACACGCCCAAACCATCCACATACAAGTAAAATAATCGAGTATTTTTATTAGCTAAGCATTCCGGACTAGCCTTTACTCGAACAAATATATACTATTTTACTAATACAGATGCCTTTGATAAATAACTCGCTGACTGCACAACGACACAAAATTGTTTCTTGAGTTAATGGTGGACATTTAAGTATTTGATTTAATTTTGGAGTACGTAGGACATTCATCTTGATTAAGCTCGTTATTTAGCAAGTTGACAGAAACATATTTACTTCGCAATACAGTGGCGGTGCTTTCAAGTGCATGTGGAAAATATGTAATAGAGAATTTGAATTACATCCGTTAAACTGGGCCGGAATGGGAATTATTTATATTATAATTACAAATTAAACATAATATTTTGTTTTCGGCAAAACACATTAGAAACAACGATATATAAAGTAAATACATTTGAAGCAGCTATGCAGTGTAAGTGGTCGTTAAAAATTGTCAAAGGTATTTTCTTATTGATCTTATCTTATCTTGTCTAGGATCTATTCCGCTGCTAAAATTATTCCTGGGAGTTTCTACAGCACCAGCTGTCTCCTTACCTTTAAGATGGCCTTTCTGGCAGCCAATGTCCTGATTTTTTCGTACTTGCCTTATTAAACTTATCCTACATTGATCTCTTCCGTGAACTAGTTTGTAAGACGCCTATCTTCCGACCCGGGGTCGTGGGCTCAATTCCCGTTGGTACCTATTTTTGTAATATTCTAGATTGATTTTTATTTTTATTATCTTTCTGGTAAGTTGGAAGATATTGTTAACTTGTTAGATTGTTTACAATAAACGTAATAAGTTGTACTATATACAAAGAAACTATAATAAAACGTAATGCATTATTGTTTTATCATAATAATCGAAATATCTTACTTAAGCATTAAAGTCAGAATTGGCGTGGTCAATAGTCTGGGGAAATGGTATGTACGAGTATTATTGACATTCTTTTTCCAACATAATTAATTGTAAACATAATTTCTCTTTCATTTATTTATTTACGCTTATTTACCTTGAATAAATTCGAAAAATAAAACTCTAATGAGGTGATATTTCATTGCGATGCAACGCAATATAAATAAAATATATTTTTTAAAATTCATATATATTTTAAAAAGTTCCGTCATAAGCACAAGCTCCCGAAGCATTATCTGTTGCCTGACTAGTCTACCTACAGTATTAGCTGGGACGACCAAAGTCTGAGTGAATGTGATGGAATACAAGTAGCCTGAACGAGTGGACTTGTTCTTGCTAAATAATTAGTTGTGAGAATTTTTATCTAGTTATAAGTAGCATGTAGATGTTAATTATTTCTAAGAAGTTATATATTAAGATTTAAAAAAATAAAAATAAAATGACATATAGGAAAATAAGATTAAGTAAGTTCATAAATTATAATATATAAATAAGGTTAGTTAAGTAATAAATTTGTATACAGGTATAGCCTTGGCAAATTTTTGTACCATATATTATTTGGTTTAATAAAAAAACATACATACATATTTTTTTAAATATCGACCAAGTAATAAAGGGAGATGATATAAATTGTAAATGTTCTGAATTGTCTTTTTCTATTTGAATATAATAGGTAACTGACTCATGATATAAGATTTTTTTGTAATTATAATTAATAAAATACAAAGAGTTTGGAAGTTTTATATTTTTTTACTAAATTGAACTCAAAACGTATAATCATAACACTCGGTATAATTTTAAAACCCTGACTGAACTTAACGTGGAGCTTAAAAGTATGTTTTAAGCCAAAAAATTGCTTACAACATTGACATCTTCAAGACACTCTGTTGGGTAATTTGATACGCATTAAAAAATAAACTAAAATACCATTATTTATTTATTATTTAATGTCAATAATAATAAAGCATATCTGATTAAGCTAATCAAATTAACATTAGATTTACTCAACCAAATAAAATTGTGTAATTCAAATTTAGCCAGATGATATTACAACATGAAAATTCTTAATTACTTTGGTGACAGGCAAAAACTTGTCTCGTATAAGCAAAAACGTTGTCGTTACTACAACCCTGCACATTAAACGATTCGTTATAAACTTGTATTATCTTAATTTAAAGCATTCAATAGTCTAATATATCTACATAATGTTATTCATCATGTCAAAATAAATGCTCTATTTAGTAACAAATAATTCAATCCTCCGCCTCTGTCAACATATCGACAGACAGGGGGAATATATCGATACATACAATATTTACTGAAAGAGATACCTGCAGACCTACTCAGCAACTTGGTACAAATACCCCAGCCTGTCCCACTTATAAACACCTTTCCTTTGCAAAACGACCTTAAGTTATAAGAATCATTAAATTCCGATACTTTTTGCACGCACTCAACTTATCGCTAACATACTCCGGTTTACTACACTCGAGTTTGATGTTAATGTTCGTACTTACTCTTAACTCCTAATCAATTATCTCGGTTTGTTGGTACTATAACGACCAGATTTGAATATTTATTAAAGGTATTTTATACATTTATGGAGCAATTTGAACCATTTATTTTAAGTGTAAACTGATTAAACATTGACGTATGACATATACGTCAAGTATTAACATAGAAAAATGTACTAACTTGAATTAAATTATATACACAAACGACATAAATTTAATATATTAGCACATATGTGGAATGAAAGTTTCTGAGATAAGTAATATACAGAAAGTTTCTGAGATAAGTAATATAGAGAAAATTTAAACAACTGAATGTTGAATCCCTAACTTAAAAAATCAAATGTCAAAAGACCGTATTTTGAAACAAGTGTTGATGGCCCAATGTAAGACATCCCGTGGGAAGGCCAAGAAGAATGTGAAATCGGCAGATGAAGGGACTATGCGATGATTGATTTCGGCTGGACTGGGAAACCGCTCCTGGACCGACTGGCGGAAAGAAATAAATTAATTGGCAGTACTACAGTCCCGAACCTGATAGATAATGGGTATAGAAGTTAAAGAAAATATCTGAATATTATTTGCTCTAAGGCGTGGGGAAAATTTTAATTCACCTTTTATTCAATTTTGATCAAATCCCACTTTAACTTTAAAATTCTCATCCTGAATATAATTTGAAATCAAAGGACAATTTTATATAATACCGTTAAGAGAGAAAAATCGCCTAAAGGGTGCTCTAAGTCTGGACTCGAATCCAACATTTTTAAACAAATTAAGTCTGGCAGCTATTGCAGCGCCAGAGCGAATCATGTATACTACTTTCTTTGTAATACAGTACAACTTTATTGAATTATTGCAATGTGAAAATTTCTTCAAATCAGCCAGAAAGGTATTTATGAGGCGTTAAGGGAAAAACAGACTGAATTTTTTTTAAATCTGAGTTCCAACGGAAATTGAACCCGCAACTTCTGGGTCAGAAGACAGAAGTCTTACCAACTAGGCCATGGAGGTCGTTAAAGGTGACCATTTTCTATTATATATTGAGTTATATACACACAAATGCTGTCACTCCCGTAATGCAAATGGATGGAGAAACATTATCAAATTGTGACTCCTTTAAGTATCTTGGGTCACTCATCCATAGCGATGGAGGATGTGCAGCAGATGTAACACATATAATTAGTGTGGCATGGATGAAGTTTAGATCAATGACGGGAGTTCTATGTGATCCGAAAATTCCAGTAAAGTTAAAAGGAAAAGTATACCAAACGATTGTCAGACCCGCACTCCTCTATGGCTCCGAATGCTGGACGATGTATACCTCTTACTCTAGGCAACTAGAAACTGCTGAAATGCGCATGCTAAGATGGTCAGCAGGTGTGTCCCTAAAAGACAAAATAAGAAGCTCACGCATTCGTGGAAGCCTGGGTGTTACGGACATCAACAGCAAGATGGAGGAGAGGCGATTGAGATGGTATGGGCACGTTGGACGCAGAGCACCCGATCACATTGTGAACCAGGCAATCTCCATGGATCTTCCTCGAATACCATCCAGAGGAAGACCAAAGAATTCATGGGTGGTGCAAAAAATAACCTGATGTAGAGGCACGGCCTGGGGGACGTAGTCCGGGACAGAAGAGCATACAACCTGAGGACGAGGAGAGCTGACCCCAACAGTCTTCGCAGACAATGAGTTGGGATGGAGCCAGGGAGAGAGAGATATTGAGTTATATAAATGCAATATATTATTTGCTTTATTAAATAATGGTCTGAAGTCCAGTACATTGTTTCAGCATATAAAGTTTATATTTTTTCTTGCTGTCCATTTTGTATAAGTAAATAGATCGATCTGTCTTTTATCTTTAAGAAATTGACGAACGAATTTTGGTAAAAAATCTCCAGTAGTACCTAAAAACCAGCGCAAACTATCTGAATCAAATAACAGCTTTTAAATACTACCTTTACATCAAACATCTATACAATTGTTTGAAAAATAATCACATTATTATAATAAAAGTAGTCAGATCATTACACAGATATCTCTCGACCCCAATCTACTTCTCCTCGAGCTAAAACTGCAGTGTTGCCCTCTTAGGACAAATATTAATGAGACAGTTATTACGTATCTATGGTTATTACTCTACATATCCATTTGTGTCAGCTCTATGCTTGCTACTTGTTGACGTGCAAAAATCTAATAATTTGTTTCGATCGCCTTCAGAAAACTTTCAACTTTTCTTGGCGTACTGATTGATCCAGTTTTCTGTTTCTTAAGATTGTGTTTTTAACGAAGAAATTGTGAAACTAAAAACTGGCTTCGATTGACAACGAGTGTCTGCGTAATATTTGTGTCTGCTTGAAATAAAAAGAAAAGTTATTCTTGTATAACTTTATACAGATACTCGTAACTTAAAACTATCGTCACTAAACCAATCTTGAGAAATGACGACAAGATAAGGATTTTTTACTCTCCATATTGCACTCATTTCTTTTTTGACGTATGACATGGATCTGAATAATTATTATTCATATGGAAGAATACCAAGATTCTTCATAATAGTTCCAATAATAGGGTCACTGTGTCATTCAATTAATCAAATATCGCTAAATCACATATCACTGAGCGTTTAGCCATGACATTGCTTCTGCAAGTAGGTCCATAGAATAGAGGACGATTTTTTGCCCAGTTTTTTTTTCTTTTTCCGTCTTTTTTATTTCTTTTTCGCGAAAAAAAAAAACGAAATGCCTCCTATATTGCGGGCGAGTTGAAATTACATTACATTGACATTGACTTTTGCCTTCATGTTTCGAGACTTATATTACGAGTATATAATACCGCCAAATGTTCAAAATGGTGTGCATATTTTTTATCATCATCCTCTGTTCTGAACCACAAACATCTCAAGAATCTTTTTTAATTATTCCAATTCATTTTACCTTTATTTATCACAGTATTAACCTAAAGTACGAAGATGTGAAGTGCCAGACTGTGGACAGATCTGGGTTGTAGCGTTTTGTAATACCCCTATGTACCAAATTAAACGAAGCTTGTATTTAGGTGAATTTCTGTTACGACTTATAAAATATATTAATTTATGTAACATATATACCTACTCGTTCAAACTTTCTTAACATTCATCACCTATACTATCACATACTCGTTAACCCTTTCTTAACATTCATCACGTATACTATCACATACTCGTTTACCCTTTCTTAACATTCATCACCTATACTATCACATACTCGTTGGCCCTTTCTTAACATTCATCACCTATACTATCACATACTCGTTTACCCTTTCTTAACATTCATCACCTATACTATCACATACTCGTTTACCCTTTCTTAACATTCATCACCTATACTATCACATACTCGTTTACCCTTTCTTAACATTCATCACCTATACTATCACATACTCGTTTGCCCTTTCTTAACATTCATCACCTATACTATCACATACTCGTTCGAACTTTCTTAACATTCATCACATATACTATCACTTATTCGTTGGCCATTCAGACCCTCTTTGTGTAACAGGAGAAATCCGTGCAGTGGATAAAAATAATAATAATAATAATACCCCATCCTATTGGAACGATTAGAACCAATCCATTTGTTTGATGAAGTCGAAATCTTCTTGAAAGTTCTACTTTTCTTCAAAGAAACATCTCTTAGGCACAGATTTCTCCAAAGAAACATCTCTCAGACATAAATTTCTCCAAAGAGACATCTCTCAGACACAGATTCGTAAAATATAATGGAGACAACAACAGAAAAAAGCATATTCTTAGAGCTCTACGAACTCAATAATTAATGAGAACGCTGATTTGCCAGCGAGCCTCACAATGTTCTATGACAGTTAAGATAATAAAAAAAAACATTATTGTTTAAATTTGATGTTTCGGCAAACCTATTCTAACACCATTAATAATAATGGTGTGACCGCAAAATAAAAAAAAAATGCGGAAAGTTTATAATTATACAGAGCTAACAATTAAATTTTTGTCTGACAAGTGGTTTTTATTTTCTGATTTTGTAAATGCGGTGACCTGACACTGTTTAAACTCGTTCAGTTGGCGTTTTGGGGTTATCACAATTCTCTCTTTATCGGATACCTGGATCACTATTCTGCCGTTCGCCGTCCACTTAATAAACTTTTCGAAGCGATTACGGGCATCCTTAAATATTTAATGCCAGTTTTTTGTTAATGACTCGGTTCAAAGAACCTCAGACCCCTTAAGATTTTTTAAGTAATGTGTGGATACAAACTTCACAAGTATTGGACAATTTCACAACACTTTGACAGGGGTGTCCCACTGAAATCATTTGGTGGGTCAAATAAAACATTGCAAGTCTTTGATGAGCCACACATATAAATATTTTATAACTTAATAATAATATGACTTTTTTATATTAAAAATAAACATACAACTTACAATCGTACTATTTCATTACTTTGTAAAATTAATGAAACATTTGTTTTTTTTGTTATTTGATCATTTTTAAATATCGACTGGTAATTTGGACGTCGCGCATCGCAGTTGTTTGGGCAAGTTTTCATCAGTCAACCTCTTTCAACACTTCGATTTCATAATTTTGAATTAAAAAAAAATTATTCGCGGCGATATGTGGAGCCAAATGCAGTTATAATGCACATTGCCAGTTGCCTTAATATTTCTCAGTGCTTGCGCTGTCACGCATAACACTTAACATTACTACAAACGAATGTCTGGCGCCGGCATGCTACACCCAGGTAATAAATTCGTCGATCACAAAACTAATAATACGTGAAAATTATTATAATTAACGTGAACAAAATTTGTTTTTTGTTTTATCAATAACAAAATGCCAAATGTATTGAAAGTTGCAAACCTTGAAAGGGCCACACAAAATCTTAAATTGGGCCACATGTGGCCCGCGCGCTACGATTTGGAGATGTATGCTATAGAAGCTGGTTCCAAGGCGATACCACAACTATATAAAGGCAGGTTCTAATGTAGCCTGTTCCATAATTGTCCGATGTTTCCTCGCATTCGTGGATAACATTTTTAGGATTCCTCGCCAAGGGCATTAAAAATTATTTTAATTTATATTTCTCATAACTGTCATATATATAAAAAAAAATATTTTTCATATTTCAATTACCATAGATTTATAAAGTTTGCGTATGGGTCATTAGCAAATATTGGCATTTGACAATAAACAGACCAGGTTGTATAGTAAAAATAATATGGATAAATAACTTAGTACAAATGAAAAGCTTACTGTTGACCGTCTAGAACAGGGGTCTCCAAACTTTTTAGCCTAGGGGCCACACTGACACCTCCACTAAGTCCCAAGAGCCAAGATCTAGCTCAACATACTGTAGTTTTGAATTAGGCACAAATTACATTGTAAATTTTACAATGTAATCAATATAAACTATGACGGGCCGGATTGGTGGTGCTCGCGGGCCGGTGTTGGCCCGCGGGCCGTAGTTTAGAGACCCCTGATCTAGAACAAGAGTTTCCAAACTTTTTTCGGCTGCTGACCTCTTTACTAAAAACGTTTAAAACATTGGACCCGTTAGTCATTTACTTTACTTACTCAAATTAATAAGTTTGTACAGTACTCGATATTAAATATTTCACAATATTAAATATTTACTTACTCAAACTAATAAGTTTGTACAGTACTCGGTATTAGATATCAAACTTTTTATTTTAATCACTTGTAATTAAGGATTAAATAATATAAAAGGATTACGGATTATGGCATTATCTTGTCCAACATTTAATATTAAAATCTGTGCTGACGAAAATTAAAGCAAAAAAAACGAGCAGAGTTTTTTTTAATTTTTGATACGTTCCATAAGAGATGCAGACATGTTTGAGCTACATGTATTTTCATGCACTCTTACGTGTGGCTCTTTTAATGACACATTTTACCTTTTCGTTCACAAGTTTGGTATGCAATGTGTTTTTATCAAAAAAGTGTTTTTTTTTTATTATTTTACATCTTAATTAGGTACCTATTGGAATCATAAATATTTTGAAGTAACAAACAAATAGCAGTAGTAAGGGGGTCTAGTTTTGCTGTCGTTGACCCCTAATTTTTTTTATTGAAACTACCGACCCCTAGAAAAATCAAATCGACCCCAGGGGGTCGATATCGACCACTTTGGGAACTCTTGATCTAGAACAACGATCCGCAAACTATATAGCACGCCTACCACTAGGGGTACACGAGTCCAAGTCCAGTGCAATGATAACTGTTGTGAAAGAATATTTTATTGATTTTTGGCGGAAGAAAATTATTTTTTTGGAGTGTATTAAAATCTATACATTGTAATTTATTAAATGCCTAACATACTCGTACTATATACAGTATCTTTAGATTGCCTTGTCCTTAAATTGTACAAATAATATATTTTGAACCACTGGGAGGTATTATTTCCTACATTGAGTTTTGTTGTATACATGAACTTTCTAATCTCAAATTCTAAGCCCTATGGATTACACAATGAATAAAGAGAGTAAGTATGGGTATTATTCTAAATGCCTTAGGAATGAGCAGAGGCGGAAGATGGACTGAGAGTAATACTGGTGTTACGTTATTCTTTCTATCTTTAATTAGGTGCTACTTTCCAAAAAAAGTTTGCGAAACCCTGATTTAAAACGCTCTTGATGGGTGAACGGCAAAAATAGTACAAATAAATAAATGAACTGAAGTACAAATAAATGGATGACTATTTACTGTATTCATATTTCTGTTATTTAAATGAACTTAAATGTTTCAATGGAATCGTGCTTTAGGTTAGTCCATAGAATCTCCAAATATTCCAGGGCCATTTTATTACAACAGTACTATTAGTTGTGAAATGTGGGCCGGGCGGAGCACTGAGAAGTAGTAACAAGTAGCAATATGTAATGAATCACGTCTGTTCTCGTGAAATCTCAAACAATCACGAGATTTCCACCCATGATCACGATTAAACCGTTTTCAATAAACAATAAAACGTTTCATTCTGAAAAGAAAATTATATGTACTTATTCAATGAAGTACATTCAATGTTAGTTACTGACCGCGCTAACTATTGGTTCAACTGTTTAACCGTTACACAAATTTAAAGAACCAGTAGGCGATTCTTTTATTGTTTTAAATAGCTATTTATCATTAAAAACCTTACCGTTTTCTATTATACGATCATCATAAACAAAAAATGATGAAATACTCATTGTAATTTATTTTTATCAAACACTGTTTATTCCACTTTTTTGTGACGGTATAACCATACCGGTTTCAAGGCTTTCATCTCATATTCAGGGGAGCGCAAACAAGTCTTGTTTGCGCTCCCCTGAAGATGAGGTGAAAGCCTTGAAACTGGTAGGGTTATACCGTCACAAAAAAGTGGAATAAACAGTGTTTGATAAAAATAAATTACAATGTCTTTAAACCTCCACAACGTTAATGCCTTAACTATAAACAACATAAAATACTCTTTTCAATGTTAGTATATAGCGGTTATCAAGTAAGTGAACGTAATTATGCAAATAGGATCCAGTCCACAAAACATGTTTTTATTTATTTATTTGAAATACCTTAAAAACAAGAACAATCATGTATATTCAAAATCAACCCATTAAATGGGTTTTTATGGTCACAATAAGTTTTTGATTTTGTTTTATTTAATGAAAAGTCAGTAGAGAAGAGATGTTTTCTTAATTATTGTATTGTATTACTCTTTCATAGTTTACAAACAATCTTATGGGATTATTGCTGTGTGGTAATCTCTTTCAACCAACAAGGAAGAAGTAAAAGAAGTTTTAAATAAAAAATCATACAAACCCTTTTTTTTTAAATATGATTTCCAACGGGAATCAAATCCGAAACCCCTGGATAAACAAGTCGCAAAGGTTCTCAGAACAGATGAAATGTAGGTTGGACCCTTCTTTCGTTAGTACGACTTAGTGTAATTAGTAAAACAGCAATTGATTGTCTCTTCTGATATGGAGGGCTAGAAAAATAAACCCGAAAAAATGCTTATTTTGTGATTTAAATGTTAAATGCACAAGGCATCATTTTAAATAGTTACTTTTCGGAATGCCACCAAAAATAGTCAAAACAGCAATTTAAGTCATAAATAGGCCAAACTTAAATAAATTTTGATATTTGGCATGAGAGAACGGTAATATGATATAATCAAAACAAATAAATAAAACTGCATAAAGAGGTCAAAGTAAGTTGAATAAATCTAGATATTTGGCACTAGGAAATAACGGTATGAATCAATTAAAACAATCCAAACAGTGAAATAAACAAAAGGGGATAAAGAGGTCAAAGATAAATAAATCTTGATATTGTAATTTATTTTTATCAATAAATTACAATGTCTTTAAACCTCCACAACGTTAATGCCTTAACTATAAACAACATAAATTTTGATATTTAGCATAAGGAAATAATGGCATTAAATAATCAAAATAATCTGAACAGCGAAATAAACAAAAAGGCTTAAAGAAGTCAAACTTAAATAAATCTTTATATTTGGCATGAGAAAAATCAAAAATGGAAAATAAAATAAAATGACATAAAGAGGTCAAACTTGAAGAACTCGTGTAGAAATGTAATCATGAAAATCATAACGAAAGCACTTTGACATTACACACAATGCTGCGATTTGGAAAATCACAATGAACTACTGCAATTAAATAAATTAAATTGCTTCATTGCTTATTCTTATGAAGATGAGATTTGTTCTTCTTTTCAAAAAAAAAATGTGCAGAAACAATGAGGAGTATTATTTACGAACGAGAACGGCTCTCACAGAATAGTTTATTCCATTTTATATTTAGTCTGATTTCGTTTTGTTAATCAATCAATTATGACAGTGAGTTTATTTAAATAATAAAAATTATGTTTTCAGAATTTTACGAATAGTTGTCAGCGACCGTGATCTAACGGTTAACACTCATACTAAGCAAGCGGGTTACCCAGGTTCGATTACTGGATTTGGTTTTAGACTTATTTTATTCTTGGAGCGTTTTATATCTAAATTTATGTTTTTCTGTAAGTTTTATGCTGCTTATCATAAATTGTTATGGTGATATCAAGCAAATATGTATAACAACTCTGTCTAACGAAAGACTGCAGCAGATTTAATCTGTCAATTGTCATGGAATTTTGATCTCATTTCCATCAATATTTCGCTGATACATTCTTTACTGTTCGTGTTGTACTCAGGGTCACATTTGTATCGACGGCGACCTTAGGCAGTTTGCAAAGTATGCTTCCTCCCCCCCCCCTCACCAAATACATAATTAAAAATATGCTTAATGGAAATAATGGCGCAAATGAACCATATAATTCACGTTTTATGGACTTCATATTTTTGCAAATAAAACCTTGAATCATATTTTCATTATTTTAGTAATAACATAAAAAGTATTAGTTGGATTTGATAATTTCCATTAATATGATAAACGTCACACTGTCCTCAGTGAGATACAGGCAAAAGCCTAGTTTACTGAGGACACGACAAATGAAAGGCAACAAACCCAGATTCATTAAAATTGTGTGACCAAATTAAATTTCCTGTTGTTTTTTCGAAAATTGTGTACTTATAGAATTTCTTGTCGTGTACAAATAAAATTAAAATAAACTTTGCGATTGCGAGAAATACGGCGTTTCTAACAATACATGTTATTGTTGGGAAACCTCTTCGAGAGTGGATATTTGCTTTTTTTTACGTTATCTGAATCCTGAGGATCATGTTCACTATGTTTCTTCACGATCTTCTTCTAGTATAAGCGATGTTTTTATTTGTTAATCTCCTCAACCGCTTATATAATAATAATAAAATAAAACAATTTTTATAGCACCGTTTAGAGACTAGACTCTTTTTAAGGGTGATCTAGTTCAGGATTAGAGCCATTATATTAGGTACGTCCTCGTATCTGTATATATTCGCAGAAAACTTACCAAGAGGAAACGAACTTCAGAGAAACCTTTGTAGATCTACCGATATATGATAGAAATACATTCGGATTGTGTAGTGTATGTATATACTCGTAGACAATGTTGAAAAGTGTTTTTTAAGAGCCGATTAAGATATATTTCCAACGTGAGTCAATTGAGATATGTTTTCAACGTGAGTCAATTAAGATATGTTTTCAACGTGAGTCCATTGAGATATGTTTTCAACGCGAGTCAATTGAAATATGTTTTCAACGTGAGTCAATTGAGACATGTTTTTATTAAACAAGTCACTTTAGATATAAAATATCATCATAAACTTAAAACGGAATATATGTTAATGTATAAATTCGTCTCTTGCTTTTTCTACCCATTCACGATGCAAATTTATTACAGCGGTAAATAAATTCAGAGCGCCTTGAATGTCGATATTTTAAAAGGTTAAAATTGCAGTTTTAGAAACAAAATATTTGCATGAACTTCATTTTAGAAAGCAATCATTGATTACGTCGACTTAAAATGAATATGAAAAACGTGAATAAAATTGCTTTTTCAATCGTGACGAATCAATTGGACGAAACTTGATTGAGCATATTGGAATGAAAAACACTGAAATGTAACATTTAACTGTTCTGAGCTATTTTTTGTTTATATAATTGAAGAAAAATAAAATTTGAATATAGACAATGAGGTGATTGAATTAGAAATGAAAGACACTGTCAGGAAGATGCTGTAAGAAATATTTTTGAAGAAAAAAAAACCTTATAATGAAGGCGTAGATTCTTCAAAATACATATTCACTGAACACGGGAACCTGCTAATAGCTAATTCGCATCATCATCAATATGCTTCAAAAAAGCTTATCAAAAAAACATCATATGTCCCTTCAGCGGCATAGCGTATTTTTCCTGGTTTTACTTTGTCTTTCTTTTCTTTTCCTAGCCATTAATGACCTTGTAAAGTTTTTTTTTTTTAAATTCTTTGCGAAATTGTTTCCTTCTATACCAATAATGTGAATTATCCACCTTTAAATTAAAGCTTTGTAAAACATTTTTCACAAAATAAAACCAAACCATAAACAATGTGAATACAAAAATATTCAAATAAAATATTTTTTAACTATTCATATATAAATTTAAAAAATAACAACAAAAAAATTTTATAAGTCAAATTTTTTGATAGTCCTCCAATTCACTAAAAGACCAGAGAACAATTCATTTTAATAAAACGATGTTTTTTAATTGAAAATTCGTTGCAATGATTCTCAATTACAGTTAACAGAACGCGCGTAAAATTGCAATAAAACGCATATTGAATTAAATAGATTAACGGAAGTGCATTTTTAAATTATTTTGCAATAAATAATAAATTCAAAATCACATTATACGCCTAATGAACCAACTAAAATGTTGATTGAGTATAAAGTCTTTTACATAATTATAGTATTATTGAACTTATATTTTTTTCTAATATTACTTCCGATTATGTTTATTCTCACCATGAAGCTTGCGGAGGCCACAAATTATCGTCACATGACTCGAACAACAGTATGTCGTGTATATTATGAGGGGTGAAAAAATGAACAAGAATGTAGCTTATTCGTTCATTCGTACAGTGTCCTTTAACCACAGTCTCAATTAGTAATACGGAAATGTTGAGAGCGTATCCAGAACGTTGTTTTCGACCCCAATAATAAAGCATTCGGGTTAAGAATCACTGAAATAAGAACGTAACTCACAGTTTCATACCTAGTTTAAAATAAACCTGATAAGGCGGGACGAATAAATTGTTATTTCTTAAAAAACTTATTTCTAGCATCATCATTTTTAAGAGCTGGACAACTTCGGGTATATTTTAACCTTCTTCAAGAGTATCCTCAACTCTCGCCAGTCTAGTGCAAGGCTTTTCCAGTTGGATGGCATGGATTTCCTTTTCGTCTTTTGTGTCATCGTTATTTATTTCAGTATAAGTCAATGGGGCTTCAAAACAGATATGTACTCGAATCGGGCAAAATCAAAATCTGCTAAGATGATAGTCCACAACAGTATTGTAGTACTTTTGATTTACCTTTGATCTATGGAAATGAAACGTGGACCTCGAAAAATACTGAATAGAATCATATACCTATAAACGGTAGAAATGCGTGCTCTTAGATAAATAAATGTAGCGATATATGACAGAATTAGAAATTAGAGGTGAATGTGAAGTTGAGGCTGATATGTTGAGAAGAAAACTCTCTAAAACGGTTTGGATACGTGAATATAATGAATGAAAAAATCAACAAAACGGAGTAGTATGAAAAGTAAAATGGATGTAGAAGAGGTAAAGCGTGCGTATCCAGGTAGGAAAGTTGCGTCCTATGTCTCCTCTGTCTACCCCAGCAAGGAAACGGCGTGATGATATGTATTTTAATTAATTTACAAATGTAGACTATGCCAAATTGTATTTTTAGTTCATGTAATAAATGTATTCAAATAAAGGAAATTCAAATGGAATATTCAGAAAAGAACAACTTACTCCCATGCCTAAAAAATGCTGTAATTTATTTTCATTCCTTTTTTATACATAGTTAAAATAGTTGTTCATCGGAGGGCTTATTGCTGTACAGCAATTTGTTCAAACTTACCAGCTCACATTGGTAATATTAAACGTTTTAATCCATGATAGATTTTACAAAACAAAACATTCGTTTAAATGTAAATAAAATAAAGCAAATAAATTACTAATCTCTATCTATAATGGTAGACTTAGAGGGAAGAAATTCGTTCAAGGATAAGAAAGGGACTAAAAGTATCTTAATAGTCAGTAAAATAACGTGTTCATTCCCGATTTTTCTTTTCATTTCCTCTCTACCATCTATTCCTTTTCTTTTGATTGATGATATCTCACTTTACATGAAAAATAATGTTTGGGTGATCGTCCGTCTTTGTGGGGTTCGTAATAATATGCTCACGTATGTGTTTATGGATTTCGTGGGGATGAATAGTCATTTGAATCATTTGTGCGACAATGTAACTTGCTTCATTTACTTTTTCTGGTTGGTTGGAAGAGATTGACGTCTGACTATAAGCCCGCCAGATTGCATTTGCAATGAAAGTGTTAAATTAATAAATAATAAATAAATAAGGGAAGCAAAGGAAAATCATTGCCTTTATAAAAACATTTTCCAAAATGTTTGAAACTTTAATATTTAAGGGGCCATTCTGATTTCTAAATAGCGCTTTATAATTGTCCTTTTATTATTACAAGTGAAATATTCCAGCAAAATAGCTATTTCCCATAACTAAAAAGTTCATCGTACTTTCTTTAAAAACATTTTCTGTGTTTTCAACTCATCTCATCAAGTGTTAAAGAAGTCAGTAACCGAAGCCCCATTCAATGGAGACAGTCTGCGATCAAATATCACTTGACAATTTTTAATACTTATTTTGAGTCTTAATAAATATCAGCATTTAATTTTTTTTTCTCAAACATAAAATCGATACATTGAACATAGTTCTAAGAGAGAATGTAATTTTATGTCAACAGTACAAATATATTCATTCTACCGACAATACAAATATATTATACCAACAATACAAGGATACTCATAATATATAACAATAAAATTATCTAACAATATAACGGTGCTGGGTAATAAAAATACTTTAAATATTTAAACCACTTCTTTTTATATTTCATTGTTGTTGAAATTTGCACAAGTTACTTTGCTGAAAAATAATATTTATCAAACAATGTCGTAACGTCGTAAAAGTGATACGTAAACAATTATGACAGATCTTTATTGTATTTCCAGTTATGAATACAATAAATATAGTTATCTTAACTATAGATTGATCAGGAATCGGTGATTAAATAATATAATACTATTAAAGATAACATATTATGGTTTAAATAAACAATATTTTTCCCCACGATACTCATGTACGAGTGTTTGTGTGAATGTGGTACCCGCGGTAGTGTATAAATATGCAGGCGGCCCTCAACTTTCGCACATAATTAGTTCCTGAAAATGTGTGTGAATGTTGAATGTTCGAAAGTAGAGGGATGTGAAAAAAACATCAAAAATTGTATTTTAAAATATTTATTTATCAATAGTATGTTAAAAAAATTATTTATCAATATACATAATTAAATTAAAGAGGCGTGTTTAAGTGCTTTCAGGTGTTTTCTTTATGAACCTGTCAAGAGTTAGTTGAATACGACCCTTTCTTTTATTTTCTTGATAAAGAGTTCTATAACATGCTGTGTCTTTCTTAATCGCCCTACGTACTTGAGATATACGTTCTTCATTGGGATAACATTCTTCCATGATAGTCACAAATTTGTCAAGATGCATGAAGGCTTCATTCATATTTTTTATTGTAACGTATTGACGATTTTATCAGCTACTTCTTCCTCGCTTTCATTGTGTATTTCATTTAACGCT